>CM061040.1:64342225-64812644 GCA_030762985.1 Adelphocoris suturalis | reverse complement strand
GTTTCTAGAAGATGCCTTATTTGTCTTTGTTTAAGGATTATCACAAAATATACTCGAAATCTGTTTAAACTTCCACTTAGTGATCAAACGACGAAGCGATGAAAATGTTGTGTTTGGAACTTGGGTTAATTGAATTCACATTTGTTCAATTGTTTTTCTGAACTCATTATGTATGATGTCTCTCGACTCAATTGGGTGAATTTTGAGGCTTCGTCCAAGTTTGGAGGGCTTATTCTTCACTAAGCCTGAGTTCAGAAGTGTTTTGTCTTGTGTTTTGTAACCATCCTACCTCCATAATTTCAAATTTGGATGTTATCTATAGGTTTCCTTTCGGTGGCCAACTTCCTGTTATATTCAACTGAACCACAATATAGCAGATACGCCTAGGGATAACATGAGATTTTAATGTTTCATATACATTTCCCATTCGGAAAATCATTTAATATTTCAGAAATTGATAGGAAATATATTTCTAGATTAGTGGCTACCTTTTCTGTAATATGTAGCTTATTGAGATTCTGTTATAGCGAGAAACGGGTGGAAGGGCGAGGAATTTGGCTCTGAGGTGAAACACCCACCTTGAAACGCTCCACTAATCTTTCATGCGCCCACGCTCCTGTTATGTATGATTAATTCAGGACGGTAATCAGAATTGTTCATCCGGGGAGGATAGAATTGGTTGTGAGGTTGACTATCTAAATTTTAATTTCATGTGTTCCCGTGAGTAGACACGTATGTGGAAAGGCTTGATTACATGTTGAACCTTGATTTACACCTTGTGGTAAGATGTACCTCCAAATATTAACTTTCGAACATGAACCGATCATCTCACTACATCTTTATTTAGGTACTTCTCTTTTCCGCTTTGAACATTTTCAAGACCATTTACATTAAACTTTTCAATGATCTATACATTCATGATACGGAAACGAGGAGGCTATGTGCCACACCCAAGTGGCAGACTTTTTAGCATGGAACATGCAAAACTGGGCGAAAACGTGACGAAACCGTGGAACGCAAGTAGCGCGGGGTTTTTTACTTTCTCAACATCCCAACAGAGTGGAAAGTAATGTCCATTTTTACTTTACCAACATCCCAACATAGTGGAAATTAATGTACATTTTTACTTTCCCAACTGGAAAGTAATGTACATTTTTACTTTCCCAACTGGAAAGTAATGTCCTCTTTTACTTTCCCGCCTGGAAAGTAATGTCCTCTTTTACTTTCCCGCCTGGAAAGTAATGTCCTCTTTTACTTTCCCAACAGATTGGAAAGTAATGTCCGTTTTTACTTTCCCAATATCCCTACAGAGTGGAAAGTAATGTCCACTTTTACTCTCCCAACATCCCAATAGACTGGAAATTAATGTCCATTTTTACATTCCTAACTGGAAAGTTATGTACACTTTTACTCACCCAACATCCCAACAGAGTGGAAAGTAATGTCCACTTTTACTTTCCCAACATCAAATAGAGTGGAAAGTAATGTCCATTTTGACATTAAGTAATGACAACTTTGACATATCCAACCAACTTCGATTTAGTGGATTTTTATTTATGTAGTTGGCTGGCATCGTTTTTACAAAATGATGATCAAAGGATCTAGTAACCTAGGCTTTTATTGGTGATGTTTTCTTCGATATTTTCGATTTCCTAATAATAAGAATAGGTACCCTTGGGACATCAAGAGGTGAATGAAATGACGAGCAATTTGAATAGCAGGCCCAAAGAGCTAAATTAAAACAACAGACAAACAAATTCATAGTAAAAGGAAACAGCAAACAAATAAAACACGGCTAAAGCATGATCCATGTTTCTTGAATTTTCGTCGAAGGATCTAAGTAGTAACCATCCGGGGGTCACAAGGGGGCTTGCCCACTGGCGAAGCCCGAAGGGTCGAGTTTTTTTATATTCAGGATTCAATCTAGTTCTGGAATACATGTTAGGATTTTCAAATTTCATCATGTCAGGGGGTGAATGGAGAGGGTCATGGGTTATGTTTCTACTACCTATTCTCATTGAATTCCGTGACTGTTTTTTCATTAGATCCAGATTTTAGACTAGTTATTCAACAAACCTTGGAAGGCTCAAATTAACTCACGATGGGGTAAATCGAGGGGGAGGGGGGAACGTAATTCCGATAATTCACTTTTTTCTCGTCAGTTTTTTTTATTCGCGTCCGTTTTTGAATCTTTTGGTTTGGATGTGTTTAAAATCGGGGATGTCATTTTGGTGACGAATTTTTTTGAAGACTAGTAATAGAGGGAAATAAATTATTCACGCTATTCTGTCTGGGTTTTGATGATTTGGTATTTGATCGACGTTTCTACTAAAAACCACTCACAGTAAATAATAATTTCAAAGCGGGTGGGTGGTGGGGTGGGATGGGAGTTGCAGTACCGATGTATCGCGGCAGGTATTTTCAACAGATTATATGATAATAAATGGGTAAAAGGAAAAAATTCCACGCTCAGGAAAATACCATGGGTAGCTTCAACAAACGTTTTCGAGAAAATAAAAATAATTTTTTTTTCTCCCCCCTTTCAAATAACTTCTTGATTTTCTCCCTTTTGTAATATCGTCATATTGATACCTTTGTAGTCTCATCAATCAACATAGTTGATTCCTCTTCTGTTTCAGTTATACTTCTTCTTCATTTAGATAATCGTGTTTGATTCTCTTGCTATTGGTAATATTGTGATTATATGTTTTCAGGTAAGTGGAAACCTACCATCGTTGGTAAGTTATCGAGCTCATATTGCAAATTATATTGAAGAATATGTTTCCATATGGTGGTGCTGTTTAGACCCATTTATAATTAATATGTGTTTGAAATTAGTTTAGTTTAATGTTTACATCTATAAATGATGTGAGTAAAAATTGAAATAACGATCATGCGATTTAATAATATTTTGTTAGTAGCATTAGGAAGTGGCATTTGAGGTACAAATAAATTAATTAAGATCATAAATTGGCTATGTGTATTGAAACTAATGCATAAACAATTAAATTGCATGTTTTTTCCTTATTCGTTTTACGAAGTATTTTGATTTTAAATTTTTGTTTATTTTCTATGATTCTTATTATGAAATCAATTAATTTCAATTGAAATATTTGTTCACAACATATTTGCACTGCCATGTAAATACCTAGGTACGACTGAAACAAAAAAGCCATGTTCGTAAGTGGCCACTAATTTTCTCAACGACCCGTGCTGGAGGTATATTGTCACAGAACTAGTGTAAGAACAACCTACACTAGTTCTGTGACAATATACCGCCAGCACGGGCACTAAGAACAACCTAGTTAGTCATATTAACTTGTATCCCTACTTTCATAGAAACAATATAGCATTTCCAAGTCAAATTCAACCTTTTCCAAGTCAAATTCAACCTTTTCCAAGTCAAGTTCAACCTTTTCCAAGTCAAATTCAACCTTTTCCAAGTCAAATCCAACCTTTTCCAACTCAAATTCAACCTTTTCCAAGTCAAATTCAAACTTTTCCAAAACAAATTCAACCTTTTCCAAAACTTATTCAACCTTTTCACCATTATTAGGGAAATGACGAAAAATACGCACAAGCCCTAAATGATTGTATATGATTGGGGACTGGGCTGAAAACAATACTCCAAACGCAGTAGGTAGGTACCTATACATACAACAACATCATGTTTTATTAAAAGAGAAATCAACAAAAAATATAATTATATTCACTCTTCTCTCTTCTTTTCGTAATTAATATTTTGTATATCTTCGATGAAAAAAAGTATATACATCAGTGGAGAGGCTGTCCAACTGACGCTTGAGGGAGCAAGAGCATCATATCCATAAAATAGTTAGTACAGTCTATTAATAAGAATGAAACTCCGTGACTGTTTGTCTATTAATAAGAATGAAACTCCGTCTGTTTGTTTGTCTGTCGTGTCTATGCACGGCCAAACGGCTGAGTAGGGGGAGTCCCCGAGTGGGGGGATCTTCTTGGGATTTTCCGATAGGGTGTATAAGCGAATTTAAAATTTTCAAATCCCACCCGAACCATGGGCCGTAGGGCGGGAGGGGGGTCGAAGTAAGAATTAATGTGCGCTTTTTGGACTTCCCCGCTTCCTCTACCCCTCTAAACGGCCGTCGACAATTCCGGAAAAATACGGGTTTCGTAGGTTTTCCTACGAGGAAGACGACGGCGCGATCGGATCGCGAAAAAAGTATCGGGAAATGCGTAAAAAAAAATGCGAGAGTACGGACCCGTTTTCTCGAAAAGTCCGCCGAAAAACTTGGTTTTTTCCGATTAAAATATACCCCATAAAGGTACGTTTTTCGGAACGGTTTTCGCGGGCGAAATACAGCTTTGATCCCGCCGAATCTGAATCCGAAATCGGATATCGAAAAAAGTGACGGACAGTCGGTCAAATCACGAGCGGAAGCGCGAGGGAACCGTTTAATATGACGTTTTTGATCGACCCGGGCCGCCCGTTTCACAACGTTGCTTACCAGAAGGGACCCTCACAGGGGGGTTCCCATTTGCACTTCTACGCAATACCTTGCGAGCGAAGCGAGAGCCATTTCAACAGAATAAATACGGACTTTGTCCTACACATATACAGGTATACCTTGCGAGCGAAGCGAGCAACATCCACTAATAAACTTTTCGTGGTTCCACATAGTTTTATAAGATTTAATTTGTTTGTAAGAATTTCCAACAGAAAAAAAAAAACGTCTGCCAAGTTGGGTGGGCAGTATAACTTCCTCAAGCGAGCGAAGCGAGCAGCATCCCCTACAGAAGTTAAACCTACCCTTAGAGACCTACCGTTTGCGAGCGATGCGAGCAACATCCCCTACATGTTGGGTGGGCAGTATAACTTCCTCAAGCGAGCGAAGCGAGCAGCATCCCCTACAAAAGTTTAACCTACCCTTAGGGATCTACCGTTTGCGAGCGAAGCGAGCATCATTCCCTACATGTTGGGTGGGCAGTATAACTTCCTCAAGCGAGCGAAGCGAGCAGCATCCCATACAGAAGTTAAACCTACCCTTAGAGATCTACCGTTTGCGAGCGAAGCAAGCAATATCCCCTACATGTTTCAATTGCGAGTGAAGCGAGCAACATGCCCTACATACCACACTTTGCGAGTGAAGCGAGCAACATTCCCTACATGCCACACTTTGCGAGCGAAGCGAGCAACACTCCCTACATACCACACTTTGCGAGCGAAGCGAGCAATTTAATGGGGGGTCCGGGGGGCTTGCCCCCCGGCTGGACGTGGAGGCGAGCGTAGCGAGCCGGAGCGGCTAGTATATATATATATATATATATATATATATATATATATATATATATATATATATATATAGAAAGACGTGTTAGTTACGCTGTTCATAACTGAAGAACGGCTGAACCGATTTTCATGAAGGTAGGCGCGAATTAACGTGCAAGTTCCGGAATAGAACATAGGCCGCAGTAAAATCATCTGAACTTTCTCCTTCATCGAGAACCCGGTCTTCCTTGGGAACATTGTTGATGGTTTCCAAGGTCAATCATTTGTTGGGTTCCATCAAATTAAAGTGATCAGTGATCTATTTCGCAGACAGAAAATGAAGGCAGCTTGAAAGGTAGGTAGCAGAATTAGGACTTAATTTGCTACTACGAAATTCTCTCCTGTTCACCCAAGGAAGTTGAAATTCGATAGGAAGACTCTCTGGGAGATTGAGAGACGATTGAAATTATGGTATCTTTCCTGATCAGAAGAGTGAGCTAAACTCTCTCCGGTTTACCTTAAAAAGTTGAAATTTAATCGGAAGACTCTCTGGAACATCAAGAGATAAAAACGGAAGTTAGTGAAAAACGTTGTCTATTTCCACGAAAAATAAAGAGTTACACTGTTAAATCGATTTCGACGGTTAGGCCATCATCAGTAACAAACAATAACTGAAGATACATTAGAAAGGACACAGCTTTTATAGTAACAGGTGAAGGGAGATTGAATCCCATTGGTCAAGAGAAAGGAAAGGGGCAGGAGGTACAACCAATTAAGTGCTAACAGGGTGACGGGGGGTTATAGCTAATTAGATGAAGTGAAAGGGGGAAATAACTAAATATGGTTTCAACATTGTGAAGGGATAATTCCAAGCTTTATAAAAATGGACCTATTAGTGGTGAAATATATTGAGGTATATCGTCATTTAAACATTTACCAGATCTGTCACGTTTGATAATTTCGAATTTTTCAAGTACATTCAACATACCTCCCTTCGGACAAAATGAAGAAATTCTACAAACTAGATCTGATCTTATAGATCTAGATAGATCTGTCAAATCAAAATTGTAACTATGATTGGATTCCTTAAGATGTTTCGCAAATGTAGACTTACCCTTATTTTCCCTGAAATCCTCCTGATGCTCGTCTATTCTTTCCCTGAATTTCCTACCAGTTTGACCGCAATATTCGTAGCCACAAGAACATTTTAGTTTATAAACCCCACTTTTCTCCTGAACATTGGTGTTGTCCTTAACGGATTCTAGTAATGCTTTTTAAGACTATTTTTAGTTCTAAAACCTACTTTGTAACCTATCGATGATAGAATTTTGCAGAAATTGTCCCATCTTCTAAATTTCCATCTTCCCTGGCCAGATTGGAAACTTTTTCCCTCCTCTTCTTCCTAAGAACATTATCATGAGGGTTCATGCGCCTAGGTTATCTTGTCTCCCTAAAATTCATAAGGAAGGAGTGCCGATGAGACCGGTTGTGTCTTATATCGGAGCTCCCGCTTACAAATTGGCTAAAAAACTCAATATTTTATTTAGAAACAAAATCAACTTTCGACCTCAACATACTGTACTTAATTCCTATAATTTGATCTCTAAAATTAAGGACATTCGGATGCCTCCAAATGCTAAACTTGCATCTTTTGACGTGGTTAGTCTGTTCACCAATATCGATATAGCTAGATGCAAAGATGTGGTGTGCAGGCTGATTCACGCCTCTAAACTTAATATTCTCGAAAAGGAGATCATTCGTTTCGTGGAGGATCGGATTTTAATATATACCATAACTAAACAGAACATTTGTGAAACTCAGACCTATTGCCACTGTTTGTGCAAAGCAGTATCTAACCATATTTTTCCGTTGAAAATATCAAGAGTATCTTAAGTATATCATTGATATGGGAAATGAGTTGGCTCACGTGTGAGTAACACTTACGAGTACAAATTATGAACGAGGTCATAATTTCTCTGCTCTTATTTCTCGTGTTTGATTCCTACTTTGGGTTTTACTGTGGTGTTATCCTCCAACGATTTAGTGAGCTCTGAATTGAGTGAATCGTTGAGTTAATTTCACTTGTGAAGTTTTTAGCTGGTTGATTTTCTGGGTCTGAGTATAAAGCTCCAATTCGATTTAGAAAGTTGCTGGAACTATTTGAATGAGACCGCACTAGAACTGTAGAACCAACCGTCGTACGAACTAAATACTCGCGTCGAAGTTGTTGAAACCCATTTCGAAAAAACTGAAGTTAAAGAACAACGAAAATTCCACGAAAATTGAGAGTTACAACGTTTGATCGATTTCGACGGTTAGGTCATTATCAGTTACAAACAATTCAGTTATTGTTTGTTGCTGATGATGACCTAACCGTCGAAATTGATCTAACATTGTGATTCTTTATTTTCGTGGAATTGGACGACGTTCAATTTTTTAAATTTTTTAATTACTTACTTTATTTTTTTAACGTTCTTCTCTAACTTCTGTTTTTATTGACACGCCGTCGTGCTCCACAAAAGTCCAAGTTCCGACAATTGTGAATCGCAAAACGACTTTCGAATGAGGGAGTAGAGGAAGTTGTCCTATTTGGTTTTCTTATTTAGATATACTGTCAATGAATGTGTGTAACTACGGCGCCTAAATGGAAACATGATTGTGATTGGTATTATGACGGATTTGGGATCTGTGCAGAACGGTTACCTAATATATAAATTTAAAACCTTTGGATGATGATGAGCAGTGTTTTAAGATGGTAAATCATTGTAGTCGAAGAGAAGTGTGTCTAACCCGGACACATCAGTTTCCTCACACTGGCTACGAATTGTATATGATTATTTACAATTACAATTACAATTATTACATTTACAATTTTGGGTCAGTTTGGCCCCCTCCCCCTTAATTATATACACGTTCTGGTCGTAGGAAACGAATCATTAAAAACTCCGTCTACTATTGTTATTCAATGTATAAAGACTAATGGAAGTGGGTGTGGTTCGATTCATCGCCCATAGAATCTTATGAGTACGGTATATAAGCGGCTGAATACGTGTATAACTGAATTATTCTCCTAGGTATAAAATTTAGGACACATTTGTTTTCCATGCAAATGGTCGAGAATCATCAAGTTATTACTAACCAAAAAATAATAGTAGGAAGTTTGGGAAGTGGTGATATTTGAGACTGAAAACATAAAAATTCGCTCCGCCTGCAGGCGGCCGATATTATTGGGCGGACGCTGAAGAATTGGAGGTAGAGGTGGGGTATTTATCACCGGGTCCTGCTGGAGAGAAACCGTCGACGGTATCGACACCAAATAATAATTCACATGAAAAGCCGATTAAGCTACTGCTCCATTGGCTCACTAAATCCCAGAGTTGGTTGGGTCGTGGAGCCCAGCGGTGTATATAATCCCTATTTTCATTCAATTCCCTGGAGATCAGCTTTCTCGCAAACTATAGTGGATAATACGTGATCCTAAACCTTATAATAGGCATATTGCTAGAAGGATACGATTGTGGATGTGTGTACGAAATAGAGACAAACAAAATTACTATATACCAAGGAAACTGACTTTTAACTTATTTGATAAAGGCACCTAATATAATTAATGTTCTGTTTAGTCTTGAAAACTTAATCTGTATAAGATTTTGTTGTAAAATATAAAAATCGAGTCTTTAGCACTTTACACCAATTTTTTAGCACGTTGCAATTCAGTGTATCCTAAATCCTACGAACTACCTACTTCTGACATATATTTTCTTAGTTTTAGGTTTTTTCCCAAAAAAGAAAGGAGTAGCTTTATTATTTTTTAATGATAGACATTGTTAATCGAAGAAGAAATTATCCCCCCACGTCCACCTCTCAGTTATTATCACCAGTATTGATGGGACACAAGTGGAGAAAATATTGACGAATGAATAATCCGTCAATGATATATTCGCACCTATTTGTAAATGAGCAAGACCTCCACTCGGGGTGCTCGTAATCAGTCTACTGTATCTCCAAAAGCATAGCTGCTCCAAGAAGCAAACCTAACTAATTCATCTGCAGAATTCCACTCGCTACACTCCTCCCCTTTAACAAGCAGTAGATGCTGCCTAAATCTTTTTCAATCTTCGTCTCAACATGAAGAATCGCTGACGGTTTCAATGGAATGAAACCACTTTTTCCCATCACATACATTGGCGGACAAACAGTATGACAAGAAAATAACCATTTTTTGCTTCCGTTAACTTGAACAATTGTTACCCTTTCCCAACTATCTAAATACGAGTAAAAGGACTAGGTTACATCCACTGTCTTTTGATTGACACCTGACAACCGAGTTAAATAGCCGGTAACGATAACATCAGGTACTGGTTGGTAATTTTTCGGACTTCAGTTCCTTGATCTCTCGTTGCTAAATTCGAGAACCCTTAGTTCCTGGTAGAGCTTAGTGCATTTGAATAGTTGAACGTTATTCCATTGATTGAACGACGGATTTGATCTAAGGTTGACCGTTCTACATCCCAACCGCTGGCTCAGCGGCCAAAACGATACCCACCAGTCGCAATCGAAGTCTATCCTTTGTTACAGAATCCGCTTGGGAATGGTCGGTGACATATGATCGATACCTCAGATGATTGCTGGGCACCCTCGATCAAGCTCATGTTACTCCTGCTCACTGCAATTTACTCATATATTATTGTTTCTCTTCCAGCACCATTACTACAGGTAATTCTGACTTGACAGGTATTATTTCTCAATCTTAATGTCGTTTTCGCATTTTAGCAAATTTTCGCAGAAAATGAAACTTTAGAAATGGCTCCAAGAATTTTAAAATAAAAAATTTCTAAATGTTTCATCGTTGAAATCCGTTTTGAGGCATTCTGAAACGAATCCTAGAGTGTTAACACTTTTTTGCATGTATATAAATATAAGTATTTACTCATCTCTCTCTCTCTCTCTCTCTCTCTCTCTCTCTCTCTCTCTCTCTCTCTCTCTCTCTCTCTCTCTCTCTCTCTCTCTATATATATATATATATATATATATATATATATATATATATATATAATATGATTTGTTTCGTTTTTGACCGTTGGAGCAATATGTAGGTATAAAGGTTCTTGAGGATCTGTCGGTTGAATCACAAATGCATTAATTTGGCGACGTTTCAGATATTTTTTATTTCTATTTCAAGCCAGTAGGCATGCTGAGAAGCGTCTTGGACAGTTGAGGGATTCTACCTCTTTCAAGCACTGTTTATACACTGTATAATACTGCGCCAAACGTGCGCAATTGTCATCAACTTCGTTTTTTAAAATGGGAATCCTCATTTTTATTACAGGTTTGAATAATACGTGAAATTTTATGAAGAAATGACCCATAATTTCATTTTTTAAGTGCGCACAAACAGGGACAATCCCACTCTAAAAGTGCAAAAATTGTGAAATAACGAGTTTTTGAAGAAATTCAATTGCGTCGTGTAAAACATGATTTTGGGGTATTTTTTCGTGGTGACCTCCTAATGATGTTCATTTATTGATATTTTGCAACTCCTAAATGTGCTCTCAGTCGTTGAGGAGTGAACTTGTGTCTCTCTTATCTCTCGGGTCACTGCGTCGTTATCCCGTCTCGTCGTGAGTTGTTGTTTACGTACCTACAAGTTCGCAATCAAGATGCCTTGTTACCCCTGTAAGAATTTGCTGCTTTCTGCCTGCATTGATTTGTTCTAATTGCACGGATGCTTTAAATTTTTCATGTGTTGGTATAACGGAAGTCAGCTATAGGAAAATGTCTAGCGACCTGTAAAAAAGTGGAAATCCACTTCTTGTAAGGGCGGTAAAATATCGAATTCCTTTGCCTCTCAATCCTTGCCACATGTCGATGATATGAATTCTATGATGAAAAACTTATTTGAAGACTTCCAAAAATCATTTATGAATTCGTTTAGTGCTAAGCAACAACTCATTTTGCTGACCGAAACATGGCTGGATTCGTCTGTTTCTAGTTCTGAGATCGGATTCCATAGTCAGCTCTACCGGAGCGATAGAAATTTTGAACTATATGTGGTAAGTCTGGAGGTGGCTGAGTTCTTATAGCTGTACGTACCACCTTGAGCTGTACTGGGTTGGTAACTCCTGAACGTCCATTCGAACAGCTATTTACCTATCTCACTTGGAGTTGGCAGTCTCAAATACTCACTTACCTGATTCTGCCCCGGCTGACTTATATGATATTTATTGCTCCGATGCTGAGTCTATTGTGCTCCAAAGTGATTTTGAAGACATCACATATGTTTACCTGGCGTTTGATTGGAGTATACTAAATCGTGATGACGAGCCTAGTGATGCCTCCTCGCAGAGTACTTCTACACCTTCCAGCCAGGCTAGTGTTTTTGTTACTTCGTTCGCAATTCGATCTCTTGCTCAACTTAATTTCGTCCCAAATAAGAACAAGCGGTTGCTCGATCTGCTATTTTCTTTCTCAGGAAGCATCTCTTGTGTGGCAGCTAATCCATTAGCCAAAACTGATACTCATCATCCCCCCTTTATA
Source organism: Adelphocoris suturalis (assembly GCA_030762985.1). NCBI lineage: Eukaryota > Metazoa > Arthropoda > Insecta > Hemiptera > Miridae > Adelphocoris > Adelphocoris suturalis. The sequence goes on along the minus strand of CM061040.1, from coordinate 64,800,859 downwards.
TCAACTGGCAACCTTGGAGTACCTTCTTTCATTATTTTTAACAAGTCTTATTCATCCGGTGTAATCCCTGAACTGGTTAAAAGGAGCTTTGTTGTTCCCATATTTAAAAGTAGAATAGGAATGACGTACTTCAATATAAGCCAATTTCGAAATTGTCATTCATAGCTAACATCTTGGAAAGCCTGCTGTGTGACATCTTTTCTGTCTTAGTTGGAAGTATCTTGAACAATAAACAGCATGGATTTCGTAGAGGAAAATCAACGGCTACAAACTTGATGTCATTTCAAATCCATGCTTTGAATGCATTTGAATCCAGGCGACAGCTGGATGTAGTGTATACGGATTTTGCGAAGGGATTTGACGATGCAGATTATTCGCTTCTCCTGGCCAAAATGAGTGCATATGGTGTTTGTGGTAAAATGCTTGATTGGTTTCATAGTTATTTGCTTAACATAGTGCAATATGTGCAGTTGGGTTCTAGTGTCTCGTATAGCTTTGTTCAGACGTCAGGGGTTCCTCAAGGATCACATTTGGGTCCCATACTCTTCAATTTATTTATAAATGGTTTGAATCATTCAATTGATGGAGTTGAAAGATTTTTCTTTGTTGGTGTTCTCAAAATATTCAAAATTATCAATTATGAAAGTGACTGCTACGCATCGCAGGCTGCGCACAACAACTTTTATCACTTAGTATCTTTGCCAGTATAACTATCCGCAACGCTATAGGTTGAACCATTCGTTTTCTATAAGGGCTAGAACTCTGACAAAACCTTCGGAATTCCTGGTGCAAGAACATAAAGAAATTATGCGCTGCTGAAATTGATATACAGGTGATCGTAGCCCAGTTGGTAAAGCATCAGACATCGCAACTCAGGGGCGACGACAGTTCGCATTGTAATGAACACTCTAGTGTCATTGAAATTCCGATCCATAGAAGCAAGATTATTGACCAATGTTTAGCAAACAAAATTTGTATTATTTAATAAATATAGTTTATTGTTGGAAGTCAAACCTAAAATGTGTATTTTATAATTTCACATTGTAATTTGATGCAATTAGTCAGTAGTTTCCGAATTATTTTTCTTCGAGGGAGAGTTTGCCTGAAGAATTTTTCATAATGTCAGATGAAGAGTGCAGTATGAAAAACCTTTCGTCTCCGGAGTTTTAGGCACTAATGACTACAATACTCAATTGCAACAGCAAAGCATGGTAGGAGTGGTTGAAAGGCTAGTGAATTCAATGGCTACATCTCTTAGTGAACTTTTCGAAGATGTTGCAATTAAACTTGAGAGGAAGGAAGAATATGTAAGACCTTCTAGAAGTTCTCGTATTGTGTTTGGATCTGAAAAGTTTGAGGAGACATTTGGTGAGAATAACTCACCATCTTGTAGTGATTTGGTTAGTAAAATTGCTGATTAACTATTGGATGTATTTTCTTTTTACCTGCCCAAGCAAAATGTTATACAGCCACTCGTTCATACTTTGTCGTTCATACTTTGAAGTTGAATGGGCTGAATGTGAATTCGCTTTTAGATACTGGGGCCGTGGTAAATTTAATTTTATCCAAAATTTTAATTGCTACCGAATGGGAGTTCACTGATGAGGATAGTGTATTGATAGGTTTTAATGGGGGCTATTGAAAAGTTTAAGAAGGCACTCACATTGAATATTTGTTTGGGTGATTCAAGTATTGTTTCATTGTTTCAAAAGCATATGTGGTAAACTGCTTACCGTATGATGCAATAACAGGTTCGCCCAATCTAAAAGAATTTGGACTGAGATAAAAAACGAGACTTTATATTCATTTATTTATTTTTACAAAACGGGCAAGCTCAATACAAAGTCCAAAAAATTTATTAATGCAGCAATAAGATACAGGTGACAGATTTTTCAAAATGAAGAATACTAGATAATATGGAAAGTGATAGGCAAAATCAATACAATATATACGTAAACATGTCAAAAAAGCAAGAATGTAAGATTAAATGGGTTGTAAAAATATAAGTTAACAGAAGGGAGTATATAGATTACAAAATTCAGTCAACAATACTCCTCCATGATGGCTAAACACTAAGACCATTGAATAAAGTAGACAAAAACGTCCTTCGAACAACAGTCACAGATTGACTGAAAAAGTCGATCCCAGGACGCTGACCTAGGATTTAATTCCCCTCGCTTGGCAGTCTCACAAGTGGTCAATGGTATAGGTATTGGTTGTTAATTGGTATGGTAATTGGTTGTTGAAAAAGTCGTCCAGAAGAGATGGGTCTAGAGCTCAGTCGAGGGACCAGGAAATTAATCTGGGATAACAAGAATGGTGAGTCAATCAGTCCCAACAACAGCTTGTGGAAAAAAAAACCAAACCAGCTACTTTGCTACGATCTTCCAGTTCAATTATCCGACACTTCTCATTCATGGTAGAATAATCCACCAATTCCTGGGGATATGGAGTTTAAATGCCACATATCTGAGAAGCCTGTGATGGACCCTCTCCAATTGCTGAACGTGGCACTTGTAATGGAGGTTCCATATCACTGAAGCATATTGAAGGACCGGTTCGAAGAATGCTCTGTAGAGCATATTCAAAATCACACAGTTTAATACCGGAAAGAATGTCGTTTACAACCTTGAGGATATAGTTCACTTATTCCCTCGGCAGGTATCAGAATTACCTGGACCTTCCGTAGAAATAAGGTTTACTTTAAAGCTCGGTTCTCCTGTGGTAAAGCAAAAGTCTTATAGTTTGAATAGGAAAAAGTATACCTGGGCACAGGAGGAAGTTAAGGAGCTCCTAGCAAGGAGAAATTCTGATCTGATTACGCTTCACGCTGTGTAGAAAATAATGCACTACGATTCTATAAATGTCAATTAATTCACCGAATCTGACACGTTTCCGTTTCCTGTGGTCAATGAGATAATTTCTAATTTTCGAAGATGCTGCTGTTTCAGTAAATTGGATCTTAAAGATCGCTTTCTCCAACTTCTACTCTCTGAACGCACAAAAAATACATAGCTTTTGTTCTTCTATTCGGACTCTTTGAGTTCAACAAGTTACCTTTTGGCGGGAAAAACTCTTCTTCTAAATTTCAAAGAAGTATGGTTGATATTCTGGGTCCTTTGTAGGAAGATTCAGTGTTATGGGTATATATTGACGACATCATCATTGGGGGTTACACTCAGGATGAGTGTGCTCATAGAACACTCCAGGTGGCTGAGAAGTTGACTGATGTAGGTGAAAGTTGTTGCACTTGGAGAAAAGTAGAATTTGCTAACCTGAAATAAATTTCCTAGTGTGTCATATTGATGGAAAAATGAAACGACTAAAGAAAAGTCTGTGGATCAAGTGCGGGAAAATCTCGGTCTCATAGTGTACACTCTGTTCGTGTTTTTACGGGATTGACAGGGCATTTCCGGGCGTTCATACCAGAAAAAATGTTGTTGTTGTGTTGTTGTTGCCAAAATTGTTGAGCCGTTGGACAAGTTGAAAGAGGAAAACACTGAATTTAAATGGACTGAAGAGTGTAAGAATTCATTTCAAACGTTAGTACCCAAGATTACGCCAAAACTCGTCTTACAGCTTCCTGATTGGCGTCTAAGCTTTGAGCTTTGTACAGACTCATCTCTCTTTGGATGTGGTGCGGTCTTGTATCTAAGGGATCCGTTTGTCATCCGAGAGTTTGTCATCCATTCTGATCATCAAGCTCTTAGCTACATTATGAATCTTAAGGAAGCGAAGAGCCGTTTGGGACGCTGGCAGGTTTTCATAATGGGTTTTAATGCCAAAATAAACCACAGGAGGAGATCGGAATTGGAGGATGCTGGTGCGATATCGAGACCCTGCATTTCAAAGCTAGTTGAATCAGAAGATTTGAACATCAACTCAATAGTGAAAAAAACAAAAGCGGTAAAATTGAGATAGATTCAGCTCATGTGCAATAACTTCTTCGAAACTACCACGACAATCCAGATGGCCATGAAGACAATCGGGTGGCCATGATGGTTTTGTGTGGATATATGTCAAGATGAAGCAAAGATTTTACTGGCCGAAGATGAAAAGTGACATTCTGAAGTTTGTAAAAAGCTGCCAACAATGTCAAGTCAAGAAATTTAAATATGGTCCAAAATCCGACTCAATGTTCATTCCCCATACAGCCTCCAGCTCTTTCCATACGCTTCACTTGGATTTTGGGGAGGTATGCAAGAAATCTGAGGCACAATGTAATACCAAATCATTCCTAGTCACGGAAGACGAATACTCGATATTCTTGTTTGTGAAAAGCATGAAAGAGACATCAGATGCTTTAATAAAGTACTTGAAAGGGCTTTCAATAATTGATCAAGTAAAGAAGTTGGCCACTGACAATGGAGCCCAATTCACGTCTAAATATCTGCTTAGGTTTGCCGAAGAAAAGGGGATACGCCTCGTGCATACTTCACCATACCACCCTGCCGTAAATGGTGTGGCTGAAAGGAAAATAAGAGATATAAAACTATTTTTCGCAATGTATCCGTAATTCAGGGGAGGATGGAAAAATTGTCTAGAGGCAGCAGAAAAACATCTTAATCGATCCCATTTGTATGAAATTGGTCGCTCCCCTTATTTTATGGCATTTGGAAGGATATCATTGTATCCTGCTGATGAGGCTCATGGTGTTACCATGGATATGATAAAGGAAACTCCGTATTCATTGGAAGAGAAAGATCAGTATTGAAAGAGAACGAAGAAACATTTTGACAGCCATCACTCGAAAAAGGTGCCTTCTCTTAAAGAAGGTGATGCAATGCTAGTCCATGTAGGCGTTGAAAACAAGACACCGATAGTTAAGGGCCCCTATTTGCTTTCAAAACTTACATCGATGAACGGCTATCATAAGACCACATTTTATAAAGATGAAAAAGGAAAAGACTATGTCGCTGCCATAAAGAATGTTTAGGGGATGATTAATTTCAAGTGAAGGGGAGGGTAATGAACACTCTAGTGTCATTAAAATAGGTAGAAACAAGATTATTGACCAATGTTTAGGTAAACAAATAAATATAGTTTAGTGTGGAAAGTTATTCTTAGTTAAGTTATTTTTTAGTTAAACTTATTAAATAAGTGTTTCATGCATCCCGGCGGACGCAGTACTTTTTTAATTCTTTCTTCCTCGTCACTTACAAGATTTTTTTTCCCTCCAAAAAGGTTTATCATTTCTGGACAGCCCTTCTGTGCAAATCATTGGTCTATAATTATTAAACCCCGTTTATAATATCTGATCAGAATATGGCGCATCGTGCCTCCCAAAAGAGCTCACACCTTTTGTATTTGGATCAGCGGGGGTTTAATAATATGATTTGTGGTAATGAATATACGGGTTTTAATAATTGTAGACCAATTATCTGCGTAGAAAGGCTATTTAGTACTGAAATAATAAACATTTGTGTTATAATTCCGAGCGGCTCAGGTTGAATTAATTTTCGAAGGCTGTGGAAGCATATAAAGCACTTGATGCGCTTCTTTAGTGCTATTTCGCAACGAACGACTTTGCTTTCATTATCTTCGTCAGTCATAGCAAGTTTAATGGCATAGCTATAGCAACCTTGATGACACCGTGGTGAATGTTTTTATCAAAAAACTACGACAAATCTGACTTTATAAGTTCCTACATAAATTTCTGTTCTAGAACCAAAAATTTCAACCATGTATCATGTTTTCTCCTCGATTCCAAGCGGTTGCAATCATGTTCACAATATCAATATTGAGAATGATCACCTGTGTGTAAACAATTATTTATATAACCATGCTCATAACTCAGTTTGTTGGACACGCACTTCGCAGTAGTTAACATAATATTGTTGGATCGAGAGCTTTCGAACGAATGGTCAACGAATTTTGTGGGATGAAAAACGACTAAGTTCCATTTCCCTAGCAACGACTCGGTTGTAGGCGGAAATCACTGTAATTTTTTTCGTGCGCGGAAAAAAATTGACTCGCAAAATTTGCTAGGACCCCAGGGCTAAAACATGATACATGTTAATTTGCAGCGTTTAATAATGTTATTGAAAAAATGAAGCATACGTTAAAAGAATATGCTTCAACAGTGTGGAAAATCGGTCAGAATGGGATTTAACCGTGTTAAATGGTTACTGCTCCATTGCCATAGCCACAGTCGGCTAAAGAAAAAATGAACCTCCTTTAATACTGTTGTTGGAAAAATGAAGGAGATGGTAAAGGAATATGCTTGAAAAGTCAGTGTGAAAAGTCGGTCAGAACGAGATATAACCGTGTTAAACGGTCACTGCTACATTGCCATAGCCGGAGTTGATTAATGAAAAGCCTTACCTTTTTTAATATTGTTATTGAAAAAATGAAGAAGCCAGCAAAAGAAAATGCTTCAACAGTGTGGAAATTCGGTCAGAACGAGATTTAACCGCGTTGAACGGCTACTGCAACATTGTCAGAGCCGGAGTCGGTTGGAGAAAAGATTTACCGGTTTTAAAATTGTTATTGAAAAATGAAGGAGATGTTAATAGAATATGCTTCACCTGTGTGGAAAGTTGGTAGAACTAGATTTAATCATGTTAAACGGTTAATGCAACAATGCCATAGCCTTAGTCCCTTGATGCGTCCCCCTCTATGGAGTTACATCACACAACCCTCACCAGCATTCATCCATGTTCAATATGATTAATGCGTTCGAAATTTCACCTACCCGCCGAAATACTCTAAATGATTGATCACTAGCCGTTTTTCACACTTGTGAACCAACCGTGTAGCTTATGGTTACAGTTTTCCAGAATGCAACAACTGTATAATAGTAGGTTGAACAGACGTTCAACAGACTTGAAGGCAGTCAGTTCGCCAAAATAAGTTTGTGGGTTAAATTAGTTCTATGGGGTGGCATTTCTTCATCAACCTGATGAAAGGAATCAGCAACAAGCGTGTTTTAACCAACTTTTGTCACATTAACAGTATCATTTTCGCACCATGATATGCCTAATAGTCCGGCATACCTACATCCTATATCCTGAAGACTGGCGTTGGTTAAACCTGGGCATCCTCCCCCCCCCCCCCCCCTTTTTTTTTTTTAAATACTTATTAAATGTATTATTATTGTTTATTTTTTATTCTTTTTTTTTTTTTTACTTAATGGGTGCTCCGTCTTGGGGGGGGGGGGGGGGGGGGGGGGGTCATAGGAAAAAAGTGAACTCATACGTACGCTTGCATCGGATATCATGATTTTTCTTTTCTTGGCCCCAAAATGGCTAATAGGACTAATTATTGTGGCTAACTGCCCTAGTTGCGGCCTGTCAGTCTCAGGATTCCCTTGATCGCTGAAATCTATAAATTATACCTAGTAGTAAAAACTTTTATCGAAATTATGTAGGCAAACATGTAACCAGCTCCTAGTGTAGAACTGCAGTCATACGAACACGGGACCAACATTTTTAATTAAAAAAAATATATATATATATATAGAGTATAGAAAAATAGGTAACAATAAATAACAAATAGCTCCCTTTAGTAGGTATGCTTGACAATTTCGGCAACGGTGCTACCACCTCTGTTGGAAGTTTTCCTCTTTTACGAAGTAGTTTACGGCGTCGTCATTGTTAGGGACGATAAGTTTCTCGGCAAAGGAGGAGTTTCAGAAGTTCGATATATTCAGACCACCCCTGGAACTTTCGATCACAATAAGATCAGAATCGCAAAGACAGGGCAGGGATTCGGCCGCCTATGCGGGAATATGAAGCAGTTGGTTTCCACAAATGTAGAATATAAAAACTTCAGAAAACATAGCTTATAATCACAATATTGCGGTCAGGTATGTTGCAAAATAAAATATGGAAGATACAATAGGATTTGTCATAGGTTAAAACTCACATGTCTTCATGCAATACTGCTCGTAGAATATCACAAAATACATGTCATTGACAAGGTAGTGGCTAAAAGACGAGGGTCTGCGTTCTGTTAATCTCTAGTGGATGTTTTGAAATCATAAAACCTCTTGTAATCATCCGCAGAGCTTTTGTCGGACTTTGCGTGATGTGCCATTGTTCTCTTAATTGTCCGCCCCTCCTTCAATAGAATGAGAAAAGTAAAAACGGTTAGCCTTGACCTGAGCTTGTCAACGGCAATTCATCCTCAACAATCAATGTTTTCCCTCTCAAACAACATGCTAATTAATGGATAGACCTATGTAATTTTCGAGTTTTTTTTCCGTAACAAGATTGGTTTTTTCAAGCCAAATGTGTGGCAAAACTACGACTTTTGTTTCGATCTACTAAATTCAATGACAGCGACTTTTAGTGTATGATTATACAATGTAGCATTCCGAACTGTGAGTTTCCGTGTACAAAGGGTATGCGACTAAGCCCCTCCTCCCACCAAACTCTGTATTTTTTTCGAAATATTCTTCTCAAATATTAGGAGATTGCCCTTAATTTCTTGAGTTGATCTCAGACATAACAAATCAAGTTTTTATCGTTTTCATCCAATTGACGTTCTAATTGCCAAGTGTGAAATATGATGTTGTGGTTCTTTTTCACACGGAGTCACATTGGGTTATGCATTTACTGATATTTGCATATCCAACTCGGAACAATATGGAAATCACGAAATATTAGTGCGCTTTCCGCTGTTGAAGAAATTAATTGCAAAATCTGAAACCCTGTTTTATTTCCAAGTTTGTCAAGTTGGTATTGCGAACATATCAATTTACGAACATCATCAGGTACTTCTTGATGTGCATACGGCCCAAAAACCATAGGTGTGTCACATGTGACAATTGAATACACTCAAAAACTCTATATTTGGCTATTAGCGAGAATTTTGTGCGTAATTTTGCACGATTTTGAGCTCTCAAAATTCTTGTGATGAGTAATACATTTTGCTATGAAATTTCACGTAGATTCTGAATCTGAAATTACAAACGCTGCAAATTGTTACACAATGGTTTATTATTTCTGTATTAGATAGCCCTTCTTGCAGCTCATTGCTCTATAAATTGTTAAACCCAGTATGTAATATATTATCAGAACATGGCGCATCGTACCTCCGTGATGGGTTCGCACCTTTACAGCTCCAAGACACCGCAATTTTACAGTTCACTGCAAATGTTTTTTAAAAACAAAAAGGTCGATAGGTAAGGAAAGAATATAGTTTCAGAGGAGAGGCCCCTCAGCTGATTAGTGCGCCTCAGTACCTCATAATTATTTCGATACGTCCCAGAGGAGCTCCATCTAAATAACAACACGTTGAGTCGAATATGCAAGTTAGCCTCGGAGGTTCCGAAGCTGATCTGATTCCATCCATACTTTGTAATTTTGTATTCCAGATCTCCAAAAAGGAACTGCATTTCAGGTTTCAGCATCATAAGTCATTTATAAAACAAAGGAGGCTCAGCGACCCCACAGCTGATTAGTGTGCGCTGATGTTGAATTCTTGATATCACCAAGGAGTTCCATTTCAAAGTGCAGATCCGAAGGCTGACATCAATATGCCTGCGGCGATATAGGCACCTGCAGAGGGAACATAATTGCAATTAATTTAAACATCTACATTTTTCTAGTTTCCCTGAGCTCAGTATAACGATACTTAAGTAAGTAGCTACCAATTGAAAATAACATGCATGTATAGATCATCGAAATGGTTTTGATAATCATTGAAAACTCCATAGCGGACAAATAATGGAGTAATGATTTGAGAAAAAAAGAAATTGGTAGGGAACTATCTACAGCCTAACCCACAAAGTTCCAGAAAATTCATCAAAATCTTAAGAAAACTAGAAACTACCTTGTTCCTGGGAGTACACATTCTAGCATACGCAGGAGCTAATAATGATGCAATCCATCCATCCAATCCAATTAAACCATCGTCCCCTACTATGCACCAAATTTGAGCGGGATTGGATGACTAGGGCGTAACAAAATTATGCTTGAAGAAACCTAAGTTTGCGCACGCGTAAAATGAAGTCATGTTTTGAGGAGTATGAAATTAATAGTGGACGATTTACAGCCTAACCCGCACATTCCCTGGAAATTGCATCACAATCGGATGAAAACTGTTGGAATTAGGTTCATTTATAAAAGAATGCACATTTGCGCATGCGCAGTAGCTACTAATGATAGGATTATGTTGAAATTGCTAGGGAATGCTCAAATTAACCTCATCCAGATATCCTCTCAATTTCAGCAAGGTACGACAACGGGGGCGTGGGAAAATTATGCTTGATGGAATTTACGTTTGCGCATGCGCCGAGTGAAGTATTAATTTGGGAACAACGAAGCTCATAGAAGGCCATCTTCATGTTAACCCGCACATTCCATGAACATTTCATAAAAATCGATTGAATATTGTGACAATTTAAGCTGGTTACAAGAATTTGCGGACGTACACACACACACACACACACACACTTTTTATTTTAAACACAGAATGTGTTTTAGCCATGGACTAACTAGGCAAAAAAGTTAACGAAATCTTGGACGAAATTTGTGACGACAACATCCTGATGATTTCCACTTACAACCGTGTCGTTGGTAGGGAAATGGTACTTCGTCGTTTTTCATTCCCCGAAATTTTCTTTCGAAAGCTCTCAATTTATCCAACCATATTATGTTAACTACTGCGAATTGCGTGTCCAACAAGCTGAGTTATGAGCATGGTTATTTGAATAATTGTGTACACTCAGGTGATCATTTTCAATAATTGATATTGTGAACATGATTGCAACCGCTTGTTGATTTCTGATGATTTCATTGAGCTGGTGTTTCGATGATTTGATTCATAGCAGGTGATCCGAATGTTGCGAGAACGGTTTGATTTTTGAAGCGGTGGTTAAATAAGCCAAGGATCGTGTAACCTGGTGTAACCTATGTAACCGAAGCTGAAATTTGGGAGGGAGGCTCAAGGGAGAATGCTGAAGACGCCAGGGTGATCACTGATCAGCTGAGTGAGTTCCAAAGCCATTTTCTTTCCTATTCAAGCAGGAAGCTGAAATTTGAGAGGGATGGCCAAGGGAGAATTCTGAAGACGCCAGGATGATCACTGATCAGCTGAGTGAGCTCCAAAGCCATTTTCTTTCCTATTCAACGCAGGAAGCTGAAATTTGAGAGGGAGGGTTAAGGGAGAATGCTGAAGACGCCTGAGTGATCACTGATCAGCTGAGTGAGCTCCTAAGCCATTTTCTTTCCTATTCAACGCAGGATGCTGAAATTTGAGAGGGAGGGTCAAGGGAGAATGCTGAAGACGCAATGGTGATCACTGATCAGCTGAGTGAGCTCCAAAGCCATTTTCTTTACTATTCAACGCAGGAAGCTGAAATTTGGGAGGGAGGGTCAAGGGAGAATGCTGAAGGCGCCTGGGTGATCACTGATCAACTGAGTAAGCTCCAAAGCCATGGAATGTGTTTTAGCCATGGACTAACTAGCTAAAAACGCTAACGAAATTTCGTATCAAAATCTGGGACATGGATACCGATAATAGGTACGGAACTAAGGATCGTGTAACCTGGTGTAACCATTGCGATATTTTGTTATGACGCGGTTTATGAGTTATAAATATTTTGTTATTATCTCACTATTGGAAGTTAACAAATCTTCAACCTAAGATTGAAGACGGGCTTATGTGAAACGCGTGAGCTAAAACACATTCTGTTTTTCAATAATTTCGTCCGAAGTATGTAAATAGAGGTAACCAGGGATCCAGGGGGGTTGCCTCCTGGCTAGGCACGGAGCGCCTTTTTTTTTTTTTTTTTTTTTTTTTTTTTTTTTTTTTTTTTTTTTTTTTTTTTTTTTTTTTTTTTTTTTTTTTTGAGGTTGAGGAGAAGGTGGTATCAGTCGTTTTGTGTGTGATCAGTTGTTTCCCTAGTTTTGAAATCGGCCATATCACAACTTTTCTCCAGCATTCTGGAAATTCACCAGTGGCCCATAATTGATTATAAATATAAAGCAGAAGTTTTTTGGCTTTCTTTGGCAGTAAAGCAATCATCCTGTAGCTTATATCATCATATCCTGGGCATGACCCCTGTCTCTGTTTAAGGGGTTGCTCCATTTCATACATTGTGAATGGTCTGTCAAGAATATGTTCTCCGTCCCTTGATTGAGGTTCTTCAGGAATCTGATTTGTTCGTTGGGTTAAGCCGCCACTGTCTAGAGTGATTTGTCCTAAGTACTGGCGTCCAGTTTCGGCGTCGCGGCATGGTAAGGGTTGGTGGAAAGAGGTTTTTGAAACGACGCCAGTTCGCTCTAGTGGAGGTTCGGAGAAGGTGGTCGAGTGTCTCCTATAAGGGTGGGGGGGTGGTCACACACAAAACAACTGATCACACACAAAACAACTGATCACACACAAAACAACTGATACCACACAAAACGACTGATACCACCTTCTCCGAACCTCCACTAGAGCGAACTGGCGTCGTTTCAAAAGAGTTGAAAAGAGTGTAACTCTACACACAAAACTGTGTTTCATCTCTCATTCCCACGCCAAGAGTCCGACGAGTATCCGACGAGAAACCTCCCCTCAAAGACGGAGGGGGCACGCCATTAAATTGAAAAATAAACAAATAAAATAAAAAAGTGGGGAGGACGCCCAGGTTTACCCAACGCCGGCTCTAGTAGAGATGTGCCAATCCCGATCTTTGTTGGAACTGTTCCAACCTGCTCCAGTTCCGCTCGTGGAACTGTTCCAACCTGCTCCAGTTCCGCTCGTGGAACGGTTCCGAATTACCGATCCAGTTCCGCTTACCGATCCGGAGAGGAGCTCTGTTGGTTTTCAACACCCTTGCCCCCCTCCCTCATATCCCGTCCCCTTTTCAACGCTTCCACCCTCCATCGTTCCTCTCCATTCTCCTTCCGCCTTCAATAGCAATAGGTTACTACCTAAAACCTTTGGACTTAATTGAACTTAAGGGCCCTGTGGGGTATCACTCCAGTAACTCTTTTGGAAATATACCACACAAATTTGAATTAAATTTGGAACGCTGAACTATTAAAATTGAGGAACAAGTAGAATGACATTAAATTGGAATAAAATAGATTTTTAAATTAGGACAAATTACTCGAACGAGATCTGAGAAGCGAATAATTTTTTATTGTTTGAATATCCCTAGTTGCCAGTATGACGACATGGTCACTGGTGGTAATTAGACGATGAAATTAAAAACTGAAGAATAAAATAATAATAAATATTGATTCATCTTGCTGTAGGTAGGTCCCCACAGTCCCTTTTTTAGATCTCGGTAGTAGTGTAATTCCTCGAAATGACGACACTCAACAAAGGGCTGGAAACAGAGAAGGGGAATGAAGTTATTCATTTCGCTATCCACAATCGCATTGTGTTGTGGTTATCTATTTAACTGTTTATTTGAAGTTATTTGGTCACGCGCCAATGCCTCACCTCGAGCATGAGGTGAAGTAGGTAACCGCGCCCCTCCGGTCGCTAAGAGACTGCACTGAATAAATTATTGAATCAGGTGAATGAACTGGACAAGTGAATTTTGAAATTTGAATTATTAATTTATTATTCAATTATTCATTATCGCCGTGCGCTCTTCTTCAACGTTCAGAGTTCTTAATAAAAAATACTGTTTAACTGTTCATTCTTATACAAATATTATTTTAAAATCGTTGAATTTTATTTATTTAAAATCGTTTGTTTTTGACCACGTCCCTTGCGGGTACAGAAGTGTTTCAAGATGTCTTTTGTTGTGCGGGCCAAGAAAAGTCCCATTTGGGAGCATTTTGATCAAGTTGATAGGGAAAATGCACGGTGCAACATTTGCAAGATTTTAGTAAGTTATAAGTCAACTACTACCAATTTGAAAAGGCATATTAGCCGCAATCACCCTACTGTTAAGTTAATCAACATTTCAAAACCTTCTCGTCCTTTATCAGTTAACGTTCTCCCTGCTGAGGAACACGAAAATGATAACCCCACACAAAGTACCTACTATTCAAACCAAGACATCTGCAATACCAGCCACCAGTGCTACTGCAGTAGTGGATTCGCAAACCAAAATATCTGAATTTACCATTAAAAAATTATCAGTTACTGCTAAAAAACACATAGATGAAGCTCTTTCTTCAATGTTCACGGAAGACTACCAGCCTTTCTCCATAGTGGAAGACAAGGGTTTCAGAAAATTTGTCCAAGCTCTGAACCCATCTTATGTGCTGCCTACCTACTAGGAAAAAAATTTCCACGGCTATGATTCCCGCTAGGTATGAATCATGCAAAATAAAAGTTCAAGGCCTCCTTAAAAATGCTAGAACGTTGACCATAACAACTGATTGTTGGACTTCAAGAAGGAATGACAGTTATATGGCCCTAACAGCTCATTTCATTTATGAAGGGCGGTTTATCAATGTATTACTAGATTGTGACGTCATGAGTCAATCTCATACAGCTCTTAATTTGGGAGCTGCAATTCGAAGAATAATCGATGAATGGGGAATCGCGAACAAAGTTATTTTTGCAGTTTCCGACAATGCACCAAATATTCTCTGTGCACTCAGAAACGAGAAATTCAGATTTATGGGCTGTGCAGCTCATAAAATTAATTTGATAGTTGAAGCAGGTTTGGCACAGCATGAAATTGCCTCAATACTCCAAAAAATTAAGAGAATTGTTGGACACTTCCATATATCCAATAGTTCATAGAAATTGTTATCAAAAACCCAGGAGAAGGAAGGTATTGAGCCTCCTAGAAAACTTTTAAACTCGGTGGTCACACGCTGGAATTCGACCCTTCACATGATGGAGCGTTTCATCGAGCTCGAAGTACCCATAAAAACCGCTACTGCTTTGATAGACGCCGATTTACCCATCTTAACTGCATCAGATTGGATGATGGCTAAACAAGTTGTCAAAATTTTGAAACCTTTCGAACAAATTACGGAAAATATGAGCATTCAGAGGTACCCTCCTGCTTCGGGTTTAATTGTAATGATAAGGGGCCTTGTCGATATTTTAAGAGCTTTTCTACGTCAAGAAGAATTTACTGATGTAAAATCTTTTGTGGAAACCCTCATTGAGCAGGTTGAGAGGGACGACAGATTCAGTAACGTAGAAAATAGCGGCACACTCGCAATCAGCACCTTTTTGGACCCTAGGTTCAAAAGGTTAGGATTTAGAAATCCTCAGGGTGAGGAAGCTGACGATGCGCAAAAAAGAGTAAAAAATTACATTGTTATAAAAGCAATTGAAAAAACAAAAGCTGAAAACCCACTCCCTCAAGGAGGATCTGGGAAGAGGATATCAACAGACCATGAAGGCACATCCGTGTGGAAATCGTTTCTAGATGTTGCTGGATTGCAGACAACGCCAGTTCGTAAGTACTTACCTACCCATGTACATATACCTATCATTTTAAAATGCAGTGACGAAAAAACCTGACTGCTCCCATCTTCTTTTAGCGATTTTTTGAAGAAAATTAAGCTATTGCGCTCGCCTCAAAATTTATAGAATGTGAATTTTTGAAAACAATTTATGCAGAAATCCGTTTCAGGCTATTCTGAACCATATTCTGAAGTTTAACGCATTTTTTATGTATGTATGTATATATGTATGTATGTATGTATATATGTGTGTATGTGTCATTCCAGACGATAACTGTCCGTAGAATTGTGCTAGAAACTTCAAACAAATTTTAAAATGTTGAGGATACAAAACGAAAGTTCAAGTTCGTTGGCCAGCATGATCGGATTACATCTTCGGGTTGAAATTTTCAAAAATGTAGTCAAAAATTTCAAAATAGCCTGTTTTTTGCGATTTGTTGTGCGAAATAATTTTTTTTAGCGTACTAACATGTGGTATATTCGGAATCAGCGTAAAATTTCCTATAAGAATATGTATCAAGTTTTCAAAAATTTCAAAGTTGAAAAATCAGTCAAAAATCGAAATAATGCCATTCGCTAGTTGTAAAAATCGGTAATATTTGCATGAAACATTGTCCAAATTCAGATTGAACTACTCTTATGGAAGTATCGAAGTATCCCTGTATAACCAATCCTAGAACCATGCTGTTTAAAACGTCGGTGTGTTATTTTATTTTACGTCAAGATTTGATTGTGTTATGATAGGATACTGTTAAGATTTCAACTGCCTTCAATACTGACCACATTGGACATCGAAATCTATGAATATTTACCTACATTTGTCTTTAAATCTACAAGATTAGTTTAATAATAATAAAGTATGAGTACCTCATAGTTATTTTTAATAATTTGATTCCATGTTCGTCTATCAAAATCATAAACTAAAATTTCTCTACACGATCAATAGCGACTGAAATGTCGAAGATTTCTTCAAAAATTCGCTCATGGGGTCATGCTGCATGACTGGACTTTTTTTTAAATTTAGCAATTGCTTATTTTTTATATTTGGGTTTTTAATCATTTGCAGAAACCCCCGAAAGTAAAGCCATTATTGAGCTCCAGAGATACCTGGAAGAACAAAGAATTCCTCTTCATTCAGATCCAGTGAAGTGGTGGTACGAAAATAAACATACCTATCCCTTACTTTCGACAGTCGCTGAAGAAAGGCTGTGTATAACAGCAACTTCAGTACCCTGTGAACAATTGTTCTCCAAGGCTGGTTTGTTCATAAGCGAAAGGAGAAGCCAACTAGCACCTCAAAAAGCACGCATGCTTCTGTTTTTAAATTCAAATGAGAGGCTGTTTTGATTTTATTATTATTATTATATACCTATTACCTACATTGTTTTGTTTTTGTCAGCTCTATGTTTTGATTCAGAACAGTACGTAATTTACCTATGAGTACCTAATGTAAAGGAGTAACTAGTGTGAAATCCATTAAATTCTTCAATCTAAATTAAATAAATATTGCATTTATTTTTGTCATACCTTATTTATTTGAATTGATGCAACTTTGAAATTAAATTTTTAATTCGTAAATAAAGGTAGCGATCGAATTACCTACATATTACCTTATTCTTTATTATTGTCTGAATAGATAAGCTAAAAAAGTTCCAGTCACGCAGAATGATGGAATGAGCGAATTTTAGTAAATTATTTATCGAATATTTGTGTGAAATTGTTTTGTAATTTGAGTTATTTTTGTGCACCGAAATAGTTTACTATTAATTCCATAAAATAAAATAAAACTGTTCTAAATAGTATCCGGCAATTCAAACACATTTTTTCGTTATAGAATTTTACCTTTTTTGAAGTTTTATTAATTTTTTTAGCTTACATTAATAAAATTAAGTTACCTACATTTTTCTGCATAAATTTTGTGCACCCATTTTTTGATGTTCTACTTCATAGTTGATAAACATTTCTGGGTAGGTACCTACCTAATATTCTGGTTAAAAAAAGGAAAAAAGAAGCAAACTCGGCCCTTTGACCTTGACCCCGTCAGGGCTGCTTCGCCCCTCTGGACCCCCGGTAACTTTCCGTCTTCAGCCTTCAGCTAAAATGCTAAAACATGAAACATGCTTTTTTCCCGCTAATTCGTTCTCAGAATCGACAGTTGGACTAAATTTTTTAATGAGCCGGGTAGGTACTAACAATTCACTTAAAAAACTCAAACTCAGAACTGCCCTTTTCAATGACCAATATATGCATTTCTCCCTTGAGGGGAAAAACAATAGATCATAGATATGTCAAAGTTGTTGACATTACTTTACACTCTGTTGGGATGTTGGGAAAGTAAAAATTGACATTACTTTCCACTCTGTAGGGATGTTGGGAAAGTAAAAATGGACATTACTTTCCATTATGATGGGATGATAGGAAAGTAAAAATGGACATTACTTTCCATTATGTTGGGATGTTGGGAAAGTAAAAATGGATATTACTTCCCACTCTGTTGTGATGTTGGGAAAGTAAAAGTGGACATTACTTCCCTCTCCGTTGGGATGTTGGGAAAGTGAAAATGGACATTACTTCCCACTCTGTTGGGATGTTGGGAAAGTAAAAATGAACATTACTGTTCACCCTGTTGGGCTGTTGGGAAAGTAAAAATGGATATTACTTTCCACTCTGTTGGGATGTTGGGAAAGTAAAAGTGGACATTACTTTCCACTCTGTTGGGATAGTAAAAATGGACATTACTTTCCACTCTGTTGGGATGTTGGAAAAGTAAAAATGGACATTACTGTCCACTCTGTTGGGATGTTGGAAAAGTAAAAATGGACATTACTGTCCACTCTGTTGGGAAAGTAAAAATGGACATCACTTTCCACTCTGCTGTGATGTTGGGAAAGTAAAAAATCCCGCTGTTCCATGCTAAAAAAAAAAAATATATATATATATATATATACATATATTTATTTAAACAATTCAACATTAACGGGGACCTTGCATTGATGCAGGGTTAAAGGGGTTGCATCGTGTTCTGGGCCAGAGCGCATATTCATATTGCTGATAGTCAATTGGATAACGAAATCAGTTCCGACAGTTAACAAAATCGAGGAGAGCCAACTCGAATGGAAATCGGATCGAGATCGGTATGGATCGACAGCAGCTAGTTCCAATGATAGGAAAAAAAATCGAGAAGAGCAAACTGGAATCGGATCGGGATCGTTAAGCATCAAGAGGATCGAGAAGGAGAGCAAACTGGAACCGGATCGTTAAGCATCGAGAGGATCGACAAGGAGAGCAAACTGGAACCGGATCTTTAAGCATCGAGAACGGGAACTGTTTCGAGATAATGGAGGTCTGAGTCACGACGGGAACTTGTAGCGGTTATCGGAACTGGTATCGTTATCTTTTGTGGTCTGGAACAGTTCCGGAGCAGTTCCACAGCGAGATTAGGTTCCACGTTCCCGATCCGACAGTATCGGCACACCTCTAGGCTCTAGGGATAAGGGAAGTTGCAGGATGAGGAGGAAGAATGGGATGAAAGGAAGTGCCCCTATAAAATGACCACCAGTTCAAGTAAGAACCCCTCAGGACGCGGGTGGTGATACCACGGAGTACTCCTGCCAAGATGCCCAACTCGAGTAACTCCGTGGCGCTTTTCCCGCACCACATCCCGCGCCATGACACGGCCGCGGCAATGACCTTGATGTTATTAGGTGCCACTCCTTTTAGCTCAGATATCGCTTGGTGCAGATCATTTCTATCATATTTACTTTTCTTAGCCCGCCAGGTCTGCTCCATGTCCACCCTGCAACTGACAACTTGGACATCCAGGATTATGGCAGACCCATCGGGCTTGATCGCAACGATATCTGGCTTCTTGCCCCGGTCACTCGGCATGTGATATAGTCTCTCCCTTTCGACATCCTAACTGCTGGATGACAAAGCACCTGCTATCTGCTTGGCAACCGCATCAAGACGGAGAATGCGGCTACCATGAGTAAGAACACACTGCTGCACCACATGATACATATTCTCATTTTTACCCCGACAGGCACGGCAAAGGGTGTCCACTGTCCCACAACTACTCCGTGAACACCTCACCGAGGTGGCTAGTGTAGCCACCCGGACAGCATGAAAGCGGCAGTATTCATGGGCTGCCCATGGGCAGTATTCATGGGCACTGCTGCAGGACAAAGTCCAGGTCAGCAGCAGTTCGAGCCCCTAAGGACAAGCAGGCGCTGGCGGCGTAAAGATGGGATGCTCGCAGAAAGAGAGACAACACCGAGCCCACCGGCCTTGACCGGTGCGTGGATGTAAGCACTGTGGTGGAAAGCCCAGCCAAGAGTGCACAGCAGAGCGAACTTCACGATCTAACTCAAGCAGCCTCCCCACAGTAAGCCTGCCAAAGACTAACCCATAGGTTAGCTTTTGCAATAAGTACGTGCGAGGGAGGCGGCACAGCTTCTGCTGTGGCTTCGATGGAGCCTTAGTGACACGAGCTAATGCTCCACTAAGGTCCACACGGCTTGCGGCTATAGTGGCCACACCCATGAAGTCGACCCCAAGGTACTGCCAGACCTACGGCATGGATCGGGCGGAGATGGGTGTCTGTCCTAAGACAAAGCACTCCTCATCCACCACCTTCACCTTATGTTGGCGGCCCGACGGGACCAAGGAGACTGACCTACACTTGGAAGGGTTGACCACTAGACCACACCTGGCTAGCTGCTCAGCAAAGGCGTTGAGGGCGATCTGCAAGCCCTCGCGGGTTTCTGCGAGTAGGATGACATCATCGGCAAAAGCCAATGCACCTACTCGCACCCCAGTTGCGAGATCAACCCCTATTTCATCTGGCAGCTTACCCAAGGCTGTATCCACGACCTGATTGAAGAGAAGTGGATCCCCCTTGGCATACCCCGCACCCAATAACAATATCCCCTGACATATCACCTCTTGCCTCGAAAACCATCACGCCTTTGTGGTACAGACTGGCAACATACTCAATTAAACGGGCAGGTGCCCCGACACCACAAAGACAATCAGTCAGGGCAAAATGGCTTACAGTGTCAAAGGCCTTAGCGACATCCAGAGCGGCAAGATGGAGCTGCTGTTTCTTGATGCGGGCCAGCGAAATGACAGTTTGGAGAACTGTTAGGTTCTCCGCTGTGCCATCCGCTGGCCGACATGCTCTCTGGACGTCACCAAAGACACCAGCCACTTGGAAGCGAGATGCCAGAATCTTTTGAAAGTGGCGGAAAACTATGGACGATATTAAAATCGGGCGGTATCCTCCAGGTCCACTTCCCCCTTTCTTCGGGATGAAAATTGTTCGGGCACGGGTCAACGCTTTTGGGGGTCTTCCAGATAGTAGCAACAGATTGAGGATGAGCAGCCTAACATTTTTTGGAGCTTCATTTCAGCGTCGGGCGGAAATACCATCGGGTCCAGCAGAAGTTGAGTTTTTGACAAGGCACTTATGTCTCTCGTCATGAAGCACCGGCTTGCACATAATGCTGTGCAAGGAATTCCCCGAGCCTCAATACTTCAGTCTTCAAGAAGACCGGAGGTCCCGGGGGAGGATTGCTGAATGGCGGGCTACTGCCACTGCTATTTGTCAGAATTGCATCCTGGACAAGCTGCTTGTAGTGGAGCCTCAGGCAAAGAGATTGAATGGCAGAAAGCGTGCGCATGCAAAAACGTTGCTACAAATAAACATTTATATGACGTACCCCATTACGCACTGCTTCTGCCTCCTCTGCTGCCATTCGCCGCAAATCCTTAGAAGCATACCTGGGCCGCTCTTGCTCTATTTCAATTGCAGCGTTGGCCTGTACAGGATGTTTCTGCCAGACGTGGGCACTGAGGCCACGCTTGGAGCTGAAGGCTCTCTCACAATGGGCACACTGGTGGGCATTTACAGGGGTCGTGGAAGAGGATGGGGGATAGGCAGATGAGGTTGAAGAAGAGGGAGAGGGTGGCCTACGCCCCTGCCTGGGGCGCCCCCGAGCGCCTCCCCTAGAACCCCGGGAGCCAATGGGCAGGCGGGGGTTATGAGGCTCATTGTTGGTCGACATCATAACGGAGAGACGTGAAAAGAAGGGTGGGGAGACCCGTTGACACGAGCCTCCCCCCTAATCGCCATTGGGTCATTTTGCCACCCTCTGTTCACCCAGAGGGTGCCCGGGTTGCACGACGGGGACGTATGACCATGACTCGGGAAGGGATATGAAGGAGCTCCGAAGAGATAAAAACACCAACAGTTACCCTATCCCAGCAACTCACTCAACAACACACACACACACAGAGAGAGAGAGAGAGAAAGACACGGATCGAAAGTTCTTCAGAATAGTTTGAGATGTAAAATGCGAGTGGAAATTTCAACACTGTAAAAAAACAACAACCGTTTGATTTTAGTGGAGGCTACAACTTTCTCATCTCTCAAAAGTGAAAACAATACTTCCGCTACTTACAGGTAGATTTGGGAGCCATTTAAGAGATGCAATTCACCATTTAGGTTCCAATAGTACTTCATTAGTAGGTGCACCCGCTCGGACAATAGTTAATAGAGAGTTCTTATGTCGTACTCAATCGTCTATTCTTTGCCCGAATAGGATCCCGAGTTGTCAGCACGAGTGGATAAATGGAAGTGCGCACGCGCGTCCGAGTCGGGCGACGAAACGCCTATTCGGAACCCGACCTGAGTTTTCCCTCGCGGGTCGTCAAGAAAACGAGGTTTCCAATTCGTTTCTCGACCTAGCTGAATTGCCTTTGTTGACAATAACCTCATTTCACATCAAAACGGTACCTACAGCCGCTTGGCGAGTTTGTTGTTCGTACTTATTCAAGTTTTTGAAAGTGATTAGAAGCTTTGTGCTGTAAAAGTTGATTTTTGAAGTGAATTTTGAGGCAGGTTGTTACCAGATTCGTACGCCAACTCCATTTCCCGTGCACTAATTACACCATTCAAGTGAAGCTCCTCACACGCCCTAACTTCGTCCATAACGGACAGATCAAAAGGAAAATAAATGGAAATGAAAAACAGATATGTAATGAAAATGGCTAAGTTAAACCTAATAAATTCGAATGAAAATGAATTAAACTCCAGGAATAAACACGACGAAATGGTGGATAAAAGTGTTATAAATATACAGTAGAAAGTGAGCGGAAATCAATTCTCACTTTAGCGTGACTTATTGGGTCGTAGCGTGAGTCGTCAACGACCCACTCGGCAACCAACGACTCGGGAGGATAGCCTTCGTTTGCTCGCCCTTTCGCCATCCCAAGTCGTCGCTCGTCGCGCTGTTCGACGTAAGAACTCTCTAATAATCTCGATTTCTCAACGATAGAATATATTCCATTGGAACCATATCACCTGATAATTTCAATATTGGCATTATATCAGCTGGTGTTTACAAGGAAATTGTTATGTATTTCAGTTCTAGCGATCTTTGGTGGAATTATGAGCTTGATCGGCTAATCAATAGATTCACTAACAGCACAGTAGAAATCGCGCTCAGAAATCCGAAGTTATTTTGCGATGTATTTAGCTTTTCGGGAAAGCGAACCGTTAACGTACAACGTTGCGAATGGTTTTAATCGATTCTTTGGGATCATACTTATCATTGACAAGAAAAAAATAATTAGTGGTAGGTACCGTGAAAGCTTGAAATCTCGATTTTTGAATGTTTAGCCCTTTAATTCTACCCTATAGGGTTGACACAAATTGATGCCGAGTTTCTAGGACAAACATTAACGGACAATGGAGTACAAAACTCTGGACTTGGGCATTATGTTTGTGATTAGGACAACGGTCCATAATCAGTGAAGAGTTGGACCTGTAGCTACCGTTGGCAGAAGGAGGAAGGGTATCATGACGAAGTTCCTGCTTGCGGCAATCTGAAGATGTGATGGTAACAACAGCTCTTGTGATTCCTTTATCCAGTGAGTAGTCTCTTAGCTCGCTGAAGATGCTCTGAAGAACGGAATTTATTTCAAGAGAAGGCATGTTATGCCGAATTGAGCATAGAGGAGTCAAGTGAATACACATTATTCATCGTAGAAGGCATGAGAAACCTGGGAACAAGAATTGATTCTTAGCGACAAGATAATAGTGAGATCCCCTGGCAACACGCACGAAAACCCAATTTTGATTATTGTTATCTTGAATCTTGTTGAATTAAGTTGATTTAAATAGGTACTAAAGTTGAGTTTTGGTGATTTCCATATTTTTATCTTCTTTCGCACGCTTGTACTTTTTGACATTTGGTGTCAGAAGTGGGATTTCTCATGTCTACCCGTTCTGGACGAACTAATCAAACGAAAAGAATGGAAAATCAACCGCCGCCTCATCATGTTAGAACTCAACGAAACGATCCTCAATAGGAACCAAATGAAGTCAACAGAGAATTTAACCCTCCTGATGTGAATATTTCCAATATTTCGGGCGAAGTCCAAAGATTCGTAGGTATTGAAGTTCGCCTATTGAGAGATGAGATTCGGCAAGATATTGGTGAATTATTTGGTAGTTTGATCGACCATCAACCTGAGCTGGAAGCCTCAACTTCAGCCACAACTTTTGGTAATGTTTCCCTCCTATTAGACAACAAGATGTGAAACTGAGGGGAAATACAGAAACAAAACCAAAACCTTTCGATGGTTGTGCGGGTTGGGAGTCATACCATCGCCAGTTCGAACTTGTGAATTCACAAAGGATTCACAAAAAATCAGTGGAGTGAATCAGTTAAGGCGATTGAGCTTGGAGCAGCTCTCACTGGTCCGGCACTCACAGTTTTGAGTGAGGTTGGTTTTCTTATAACTTATAATAGTCTTGTGACTGTTTTAGGAGAACGCTATGTTACTAGGAATCAGTCAGAGCTCCATGTAGCAGAATGCAGGGAGACACTGAGACCATAATAGACTTTCACCGAGTAATGAAGAAGATTGGCAGGAAGGCATGGCCAAGTTCCTCAAGAGATAAGGCTGTGGAAGAGCTCCTTAATCTACGGTTAATTGAAGGGCTGAGACACAGCTATCAAAGAGAAAATGTTCACTGCATGGCCTCGTACAATGCAAGATGCATTGACTCTTGCACTAGGTTAGAAGCAGTTTCAACAATGCCAGCTAGTCAAAACAACTGTAAGGTGCCTAAGGTTCAACTGAGGGTAACACATGTTGAAAAACCTAGAACGACCACTGAAGTACAATCGTTCATTGGGCTGTGTTCTTACTATCGACAATTCGTTCTCCACTTGGCTGAGATAATGAAACCTCTCTATCAAGCAGAAACTTTCAAGACCTTCAAGTGGACAACAGCTTGCCAGACTGCCTTTGAAAAGCTCAAGGAGTGCTTATTGCAAGCACCTGTGTTAGGGCATGTTTGCTCTGGAGTGCCCTCTATTCTGGACACTGATGCCACTGACATCTCAAATGAGGCTGTACTTTCACAAGTACAGGATGGCAAGGAAACTGTGGCATTTACTTCAGTAAATGCTTGTCTCAGCCTCAGCAAAATTACTGTGTAACCCGTAAAGAACTATTGGCTGTTATAGAGGAATTGAAGTTCTTTGGATCCTATGGGCTTGAAAGAGATCGTCTTGTGGTAAGGGCTGACCATGTGACTCTTACATAGCTGCTTCGGTTCAAGAACCAGGATGGACAAAAGGTTCGCCGGATTGATTGCCTCAGCCGCTATAACCTAGAAGTTCAGTACAGACCAGGTCTTCAGCCTTGGGATGCGGACGCTCTTTCCAGAGGACCGTGTGCTACCACGGAAGTTTGGGATGCTCTTACTGTGACAGGCTAGAGACCCACGAGCAGGAAAATCATCATGTTAGGTCACCCCTGATTGAACTCAAAGAGGAAAGTGCCCCTTTGGCACATGCCCTCTGTGTCTCAATAACAGGACACTAGCCAACTGAAAACTGAACAAGAAGCAGATCTAGGGTTGACTCCTGTTTTATCTAGGGTACGCGAAGGGAGAAGACCTGAGAGGGAGCATGTGGCAGGGAGAAATACATCAACCAAAGCTCTGTGGGCAAAGCTTCATGTTTGATTCCCTGGAGATGGTGGGAGGGGTTTTATACCGAACATGGGAAAGCCCAAACGGTCGACAAATTCGAGACCAATTAACAGTCCCACAAACCCTACAATAAACGTTGTTGCGACAAACACATAGTCCAGCACACATTGGGGAGAAAGAATGGTAGCTCGATTGCGCAAGGTTGTTCATTGGGTTGGACTTCATCGTGCATTTAGAGGATGGTGCAAGTGTTGTAAAGTTTGTGGTAAGCGCTGTGGAGGAGGACAACGGGGCTGTGCACTACGACGGCAGTATGTGGTAGGAAGTCCATTTCAAAGAGTTTCAATTGATGTTGTTGGACCTCTTCCAGAAACAGAACAGAGTAACCGATACATTCTCACTATTGTGGACTTTTTACGAAGCGGCCCGAAGCCATACCTCTTCCCAACCAAAAGCTGAAACCATTGCACAGGCTCTACTGGAATATTTTGTATCTCGATATTGTTTGCTATGGGAGTTACACTCCGATCAGGGCCGAAACTTGCATTCCGAATTGTTGAAGGAAGTACTGATACAATTGGGGGTACACCAGACGACAGCAACACCCTTACGACCGCAGAGTGATGGTCAGGTGGTCATCTAAAATTATTTCAGACCATCAAAGAGACTGGAACTAGGAACTTCGCATGGCATTACCAGCCTATGTTTCTACATGGTTATTCTCCTGCATACCTCCTTTTTGGACGAGAACTCACGTTACCATTGGAACTCTTGTTTGGTAGACAACCAGAAGAGCAGGAAATAGAGAATTATGCTGCACTCTTCAAGACCGACTTGCTGATGCTCATGCAAAGGCCCGTAAAACATTACAGTTCACAGTCGATGCGATGAAAAGATGGTACGATCGGGGGGGGGGGGGGGGGGTTAAAGGACGCTCATTTGGGGTAGGAGATCAGGGCTGGCTCAACAACCCTCGTCGTATTCGTGGTCATGATCCAAAGCTGATGTGCCCATGGGAAGGACCCTATGAGATCGTGAAAAAGCTGAACGATGTCATTGTTCGTCTCCAGAAACGCTGGAGTAACCGCGGTAGCTACAATTTGGTCCACATTGACCAAATCATACCCTACTGTGGGTTGAACTTTTTTTGTGTTGAACTTGTACTTTTTGACATAATCTATTATATTTTTTATTATAAAATAATAAGCTTAACATTTTTCCTTCGATTAAATAGCCCAAAAGCACTTCCAATCTCGAAGGTGCCTATAGATCCCTGTAGGCCTTATCTTCCCGAACTACGAAGGCCACTGAAGTGAAAATTCGACAGTCCTTGAAACCGTCAAACTGTAGGCGACCCAACTAATGGGTATATCGATCATGGGGATAATTTTGCTATTAACTCTCTAGAATCCAATTATCAATTTACTTTGCGATGTGGGCAGCGTGTAACACAAACGCAGTTCTGAAGTAAGCCGGCAAAAGACGGTGGGCGTTTTTCACTCAAGTTGGTTCAACTCAAACCTACCATCATTTTTGGTTTTAATAAGGTAATCATCGATTTCAAGGTGGGAGTTTACTCTTTCAGTTTCTCAAAACTCCAATTCAGTGTTGTTATTCAACTTCAAAATTTTACCAAAGTCAAATTTATGTATATAGTTGTCTGTGACCACTATAGTCTAGGTTCATTTGACAAGTTTGTTGGTTTGAGGAAAATATCCAATATTTAGCGGATTTGTATGACTTTTTTTTTTTTTTTTTTTTTTTTTTTTTTTTTTTTTTTTTTTTTTTTTTTTTTTTTTTTGTAAAATCTTTTTAGCAAATGATACTTCGCCGACATTTGATGAAGTAAGTTTTACCTCCTAAATAGTTGAATTCCTTAATAATACCTACAGTTGAGTAGACGGCTTTGATAGGTTTTTCTTGATTTAGAATGTTACACGGGAGGTTTTGAGATTTAATTATAGCACATGTCCGAGCCCGGAACTCGATGATAATTTTGCAGAAAACCACAGTGGAATCGGTCCAGCCGTTTTGGGGTCTATACTTGACACACGCAGACATAAATCCATTTTTATGTATTTGTTAGATTTTTATCTCTCGATATATTTTAGGTATGTTTAGAATAACAAGTGCTTCCACGTATAAGGGTAGTTTTTCTCTCAGCGCCTAGTGATGAGTAGGAGCTGATCACCGCATTTCTAGCAGTATTGAGCCTTGAAAGAAAATGTAATTAGTATTTGTTGGGATACGCCCCAGGAAAAAAAATGAAATTATTTAATTTATTCTTTTATTGTTAGACGTTTTGTCCACTTGCTGTGGACATCTTCAGAAACTTGGTGTGCCCAGGAAGAAAAAAAAAAAAAAACATCCGAATGAAACGGACTTGTCAAAATAGTAGTAGTTTAAAACAACAGTGGTTCACCAAGTCAACCGATGGGACTAATGTGAAACATCAAAATGAAACCTCCATAGAGAAAGAATCCCATAAGTTGACTTGGTAAACCACTGTTGTTTTAAACTACCACTATTTTGACAATCATGTCCGTTTCATTCGGATGTTTGCTTTCTTCCTGGACACACCACGTTTCTGAAGATGTACACCGCAAGTGGACGAAACGTCAAATAATAAAAGAATAAGTGAAATAATTTCATTCATTATCCTGGGCCGCAACCCAACAAACACTAATAACATAATGCTAACGGCCGACGAAACTACCAAACTTCTTGAAAGAAAATGGTAGGAAAGCGATGTGCTGTGCATTTCCCCCTTGATCCCTTCCCAACCACCTTCGCTATTATACCCGAGAACGAACACAGACATATTGTGAGTACCTACAAACTGTTATTATACCGTCACGCTGTGGGTTATCTGTAGAATAAAAACCACGATGGTGGGTTGCCATGAAACGTTTAGATGAGGTACATAACCGATAAGACTGCTATAAAAAGATGTCAGGCGCTGTCCTTACGCCTCTTTCCCTCATTCCTATATTTTTCTTCTTCTTCTCTCAAAGTAGTGTGAGCCCTGTGTATGGTGGTCTACAAGATTGATAAGATCCCACAGCAGGGTTGTTTAAATCACAATTAAATCAGCCAATGAAAATCCTGACTTCAATCAAACGCTTGAAAAAATTGAAATCAGAACGAATGCAATTATATCTAATAATAGTTTTTTGAACATTCGGTAAAAATAATTGATAATTGATGAGTAAAAATAATTTATGAGTAAAAATAATAGATATACTTTGTCAACAAAATAGAGAAAGCTAAAGGGAATTAGACAAAAACTTGGGAGACGATTAAAAGAGTAATTCGGGGAACAAACGAAAAGAACAGGTCAGAATCTCGACTAGTCAGAGAAATAATGTTAAATTATGACGTCCCTGAAAGTGTAGCGCGTAAAAAAGCTTGCGACTCACTAAACTCGTATTTTTCTCAAGTAGGTGAAAAGCTCTCGGCGAAATTTTCAAATACGCAGAAACATAATATGAACTCTCCCACGTTAAATACGGTAAGGAACACAATTTTCTCACTTATAATGATGATGGACGAAGACCTCGACAAAATATTACAATCTTTTATTATAATTATTATAATTATAATATAATTATATTATATTATATTATAATTATAATATTACAATCTTGATGAGATTCTCGTCACCAGGTATAGACGGCATCCAATTACAACTTATAAAAAATAATACTATGAGCCTCAAAAAAGCTCTTCTTCACATTTACAATCTTACTCTCTCTACAGCAACAAGCATTGAAGCATTAAGCTGCATTAAGATGCATTAAGCATTGAAGCAGTGAAGCATTAAAAGCTGCCAAGGTCATCCCAATTTTTTAAAGGTGGGGAGGTAGGTGAGCTCGGAAATTATATGCCAATCTCAATGTTTAGTACTCTGTCCAATATACTGGAAAAATTCGTAAAAAATCTGTTATATTCATAGCTTGAAAGCAATTACTTGATAAACCTTAATCAATATGGTTTCCGCAAAAATAAGGGGGTAAATGATGCGGTATTTGCTTTAACAACGGACCTTTATGATATTAGAAATAAGTACAAGAAAGGTGCACTCATACTACTCGATGTTGCAAAAGCATTCGATGCGATTAACCACAAAGTGCATGGTCTCATCCGATTCGGGAAAGGCCAATAGTCGGATTCTCTCATTCTTTATGACTGCGTTTAGGGGTGAAACACTTCTTCAACGGCTTGACCGATTTTACCAAACACACCATTGCTTTTCCTCAAAAGAGGTGGGAAAAATCTTCCTCAAATACACTTCCCCGATTTTCGTTTCATTTCTACATCAGGACCAGAACTGATGTCCTCCGCATTGCCTACTGTTGCAAAGGTCTACGACTTTTAACAAAAGACCTTTATGAAGTATGTAACACTGTTTCATACCTTCCTAGTCCCATTTTGTGAAACTTCTTCCGTTGTGAATGTCGTTCTCGATGGCATACAATGATATTTGCGTATTATACATCTTACAAATGCAGAATTCATATGGGGGACCACTGGACTAATCCACCCCAGTAACATTAACGGGTTCACATCCCCGTGTAATTTCTAATGAAATATATTATTATTCTTCAACATTAGGAATATATTTTCATGTTGAAAGAACTTACCATTTTTTGGAGAATGAGCTTTGCATTAAGCGATGGTTAAACTCACGAGTTCAAATAGTTATGGTGAAAGATTCTTGGACACAATAATCATAGAATCAACAAGTATCTTGCAAGAAGCACACAGTTCAAGTTGTGAGAATCCTTAAAAAGTACCAACCGTATGACGCATGTTCAAATCATAAATATGTTTTGATATAAATTATGTAGATCATAATTTATTTGTATGAATAATATGTATATGCAAGGTGAGGGTGATACTCTTTGGAAAAAGTGACTTTGAAGATTCTTTTCCAACAGTAACGGCCGGTCAAATGAAGTCAAGACCTACGAAACGGACCGGAGACAGAAATGTTGTTGCTGTTTAGGAAAAAGCAGTTCTAAACGAATTTCAATTGGCACAAATTCACGTAATTTATAACCAACAACAAAACTTTTTGTAATCACTAATACGTTAATACGTAGTTGCTACCGCTTCATATAGTTGAAACACCAAATTCTTGTAATTAGACAAAATTCAGAATCGGTAACAAATAGTAACTTGTGATACCTACCAAAGTAAGTGATTATTACCTCGACGGTCATGTCATAATCACGAGCAAATAATAGCTTTGTTCCATCCACCTAACCGCGGTCGACCGTGGTCGACCGACTCATGCGCAGTAACGTCAACCGCTGTTCCATCCCAACAATCAGCTCAACACAGCGGTTGAACCGCTGTTCCATCTTGGCAGCGTGGTCGACCACGGGTCGACCGCGGTCGAACCAAAACCGACCGCCCGATGGAGTGCGGTTCATTGCGGTTGTTATAGGAAACCTCACGCAATTGAAACCTACTCATAACCTTCCTCATTCGAAATTCAAGCTCGGTGGGTGGACCTCAACCTACTTGTAGAAAATGGCTTCAAGATTGAAAAATAAAGATTTATTTGAATCCCAAACAGTATTGATTTATATTTTTCCCTGGTTTCTTCCCAAAATAATTATTTCATATGTTTTTCTTCTAAGATAAAACACTTGCGAATTTACCGTCAATGCGTGTAGGTCTATTCTGGGAAATTCTCTATTCTCTATTTTGTTCTGAGAAATTCATTTCTCTATTCATTCTCTTTATTCTCTATTTTATTCTGAGAAATTCATTTCTCTATTCATTTCTTTATTCTCCATTCTCTATTTTATTCTGAGAAATTCATTTAGGTAAGAGTCTGTTTCATTGTTTCAGTTCTATTCGTGAATTTTCTTGGTTTTGTTCGTGGAACGTTTTGTTTTCCTATCACTTTTCTTCGGACAGTTCCTGATATTAAATACTACCTAGGTACTCGGTACGTCGCGTGCCTAGTTCGTTCGTCTTGTACTCTGTGTTCGTGAGTGAAGTTGAGAATTTAAAAATGAATACCGGCCAGAAATAGAAAATGAGAATACAAAATCACTACAATGAGTTGTTGAAAATTAGAATAGAAAATCACTACGAGTTGTTGTTTACAGTCGACTGTTGTCAAGGAGATGAAAATGTTTCCAATGGAGTGGAGTCACACGAAATGACTGGTGTAACGCTATTTTACCTCACTTGCGGTTGAGCGTTCCATCCATGGTTGGATCGTGGTTACGGTCGTCCAACCGCGATCATAGAGGCTGTGGACCGCGTGCTGACCGTGGGTTAACCGCGGTGAGGTGGATGGAACAAACCTTATACCTACCTACCTAACCTAACTATACTTTGGTAGTTATCGCAACAATTATTGACTTGAAGCCAATGTGGATGCCAGTTGTGCGAGAGAGAGGGAAGATTAAAAAGTGTAAGCGAATTATTTCCACTATCGCTGGATTAATTTTCAACTTCGACTATATTTTTGAGTTGGTATCAACGGGTAAATTTTCTCCATCATGGGACTTTTCGAGAAAAAATATAAATTTTGTTTTCAAATGCTCTTAAAATTTTTTTTTTTTTTTTTTTTTTTTTTTTTTTTTTTTTTGTTACTAAAAAAAATCGTGAACTATTCAGGAACATACAGCGACAATCAGAAAACAGATTCCTTGATAATTAGAGGCGGCAAGCGAAAAATCAGGTGGACAAACGTGATCTCGAGCGGCGGCGGCGTTTTTCTATGATCCTACCCCACCGAGTTGTTGAGAGGACGCACGCACGGCGCGATCACTTGCAAGTTTTTTTTCCGAGTCTACTATTGGGAGCGGAAGCAATGTTTTCCCTTATTGGGAAAATAAATGTTTGGTCTCCGAAATCAAAATTTCCACTCGCATTTTACGTTTTAGATCATTTTGAACAATTTTGGTTCCGTGTCTGTCTGTCTGTGTGTGTGTGTGTGTGTGTGTGTGTGTGTGTTGCTGGGGTAGGGTGTTGCTGGGGTAGGGTAACTGTCGGTGTTTTTATCTCTTCGGAGCTCCTTCATATCCCTACCCAAGTCATGGTCATGCGTCCCCGTCGCGCAACCCGGGCACCCTCTGGGTGAACAGAGGGTGGCAGAATGATCCGCTGGCGATTAGGGGGGAGGCTCGTGCCAACGAGTCTCCCGACCCTTCTACAGGCGCTTCCTCAGTTATGGATAACAATCACGACCAGCCTCATAACCCCCGCGTGCCCATTGGCATCCGGGGTTCTAGGGGAGGCGCTCGGGGGCGCCCCAGGCAGGGGCGTCGGTCATCCTCCCCCTCATCTTCATCATCTTCATCCTACCCTTCATCCTCTTCCTCTGCCCTGAATAATGCCCACCAGTGTGCCCATTGTGAGAGAGCCTTCAGTTCCAAGCGTGGCCTCAGTGCCCACGTCTGGCAGAAGCATCCCGCGGAGGCCAACGCTGCAATTGACATAGAGCGAGAGCGGCCCAGGTATGCTTCTGAGGATTTGCGGCGAATGGCAGCAGAGGAGGCAGAGGCTGTGCGCAATGGGGTACGCCATATTAATGTATTTTTGCAACAACGTTTTCCCATGCGCACGCTTTCTGCCATCCAATCTCTTCGCCTGAGGCCCCACTATAAGCAGCTTGTCCAGGAGGCGATCCTGACAAATAGCCGTGGGGCCTCTCCCGCATCTCCTACAGGCGTGGGGCAACAGCCCGCCATTCAGCAATCCTCCCCCGGGACCTCCGGTCTTCTTGAAGACTTGAAGACTGAAGTGTTGAGGCTCGGGGAGCAGGTAGGCCGTATTGATGGTTATGAGAGTGCCTACCTGCAGGATCTGGTGAGGCGGGCTGTTGAGAGGCCTGAAGGCTTGGAGGACGAGGTCGCAGCCTACATACAGAGGATCTTCCCACGGGTTGAGGAAGCGACCGTGACGGGGCATCAGGGAGCAGTTCCTCCTACTTTGGTGCCTCGTGGAGGTCGCAGAGCAGCAAAACAAGCAAGAAGGCGGGAATATCAGCGGGTCCAGAAGTTGTGGAGGAAGCATCCGGCTCGTGTGGCTGCGGAGGTACTGGAAGGAGCTGGGGATGAGCAAGTTTTGCCCCCTCTCCAGGAGTTTGTGGACTTTTGGGAGCCACTCTTGAGTGCTCCCAGCCACAACCCTGGTGAGCCAGTGGTACCCCCAGCTTCCACCAGGGATTCCTTACGTGGCATCATGTGCACGCCGGTGCTTCATGACGAGGCACATAAGTGCCGTGTCAAGAACTCCACTTCTGCTGGACCTGATGGTGTTTCTGCCCGACGTTGGAACAAGACTCCAAAAACAGTTAAGCTGCTCATCCTCAACTTACTCCTTCTATCGGGAAGACCCCCGAAAGCGTTGACCCGCGCCCGGACAATTTTCATCCCAAAAAAAGGGTTAAGTGGGCCTGGAGGCTACCGCCCGATATCTATATCGTCTGTAGTCTTCCGCCATTTCCAAAAGATTCTGGCATCTCGCCTCCAAGCTGCTAGTGTCATAGGTGACGTCCAGAGAGCATTTCGGCCAGCAGATGGCACAGCAGAGAACCTTACAGTTCTCCAAACTGTCATTTCGCTGGCCCGTATTAAGAAACGGCAACTCCATCTTGCCGCTCTGGACGTCGCTAAGGCCTTTGACACCGTTAGCCATTTTGCCCTGACCGATTGTCTTCGTGGTGTCGGGGCACCTGCTCGTTTAATTGAGTATGTTGCTCGCCTGTACCACAAAGGCGTGACGGTCCTCGAGGCAGGAGGTGAGATGTCGGGGGATGTTGACATTGGGCGTGGGGTACGCCAGGGGGATCCTCTGTCGCCACTCCTCTTTAACCTGGTCGTGGACACGGCCTTGGGTAAGCTGCCAGCTGAAATAGGGTTCGATCTCGCCCCTGGGGTGCGAGTAGGTGCTCTGGCTTTTGCCGATGATGTAATCCTACTCGCTGAAACCCGTGAGGGCTTGCAGATTGCCCTCAATGCCTTTGCTGAGCAGCTAGCCAGGTGTGGTTTGGTGGTTACCCCAGATAAGTGTGGGTCAGTCTCATTGGTCCCGTCGGGTCGCCAGCATCAGGTGAAGGTGGTGGATGAGGAGTGTTTTGTCATAGGACAGTCACCCATCCCCTCCCGATCCGTGCTGGAGGTTTGGCGGTACCTTGGAGTTGACTTCATGGGTGTGGCCACCATTGCCGCAAGCCGTGTGGACCTTGGTGGAGCACTAGCTCGTATCACCAAGGCTCCATTGAAGCCACAGCAGAAGCTGCGCCTCCTTCGCACGTACTTACTGCCAAAGCTGACCTATGGGTTAGTCTTTGGTAGGCTTACTGCGGGGAGGCTGCTAGAGTTAGATCGTGAAGTTCGCTCTGCTGTGCGCTCTTGGCTAGGCTTTCCACCTGGTGTCCCAAGTGCCTATGTCCATGCACCGGTCAAGGCCGGTGGGCTCGGTATTGTCTCTCTCTCAGCCAGCATCCCATCTTTACGCCGCCAGCGCCTGCTCGCCCTTAGGGGCTCGAGCTGGAAAGTTGCCCGCACTGCTGCTGACCTTGACTTTGTCAAGCAGCAGTTGTTGTGGTGCGACCGAGCAACACCAACTGCTCCCAAACCCAGCTCATCTGCTGAGTTCGCTGCTGCGCTACATGAGTCAGTAGATGGTAAAGAACTCCGACAGTGCTCTGAATCCCCCATTTCTTCCCAGTGGGTGGAATGGGCTTCAGAGGGCATTGGGGCCCGCGACTACCGTCATTTTCACGCCGTCCGGGTGGCCACATTGGCCACCTCGGTGAGGTGTTCGAGGAGTAGTCGCGGGACAGTAGACACCCTTTGCCGTGCCTGTCGGGGTAAAAATGAGAATCTGTATCATGTGGTGCAGCAGTGTCCTCGTACCCACGGTGGCCGCATTCTCCGACACGATGCGGTTGCCAAGCAGATAGCAGGCGCTTTGTCATCCAGCGGTTGGGCTGTTGAGAGAGAGAGACTATATCACATGCCGAGTGACCGGGGCAAGAAGCCGGATATCGTTGCTGTCAAGCCCGATGGGTCTGCCATAATCCTGGATGTCCAGGTTGTCAGTGGCAGCGTTGACATGGAGCAGACCTGGCGGGCTAAGAAAAGTAAATATGATAGAAATGATCTGCGACAGGTGATATCTGAGCTAAAAGGAGTGGCAACCAATAACCTCAAGGTCATTGCCGCGACGGTGTCATGGCGCGGGGTGTGGTGCGGGAAAAGCGCCACAGAGTTACTCGAGTTGGGCATCTCGGCAGGAGTACTCCGTGGTATCACCACCCGCGTCCTGAGGGGTTCTTACTTGAACTGGTGGTCATTTTATAGGGGCACTTCCTTTCATCCCATTCTTCCTCCTCGTCCTACAACTTCCCTTATCCCTAGAGCCGGCGTCGGGTAAACCTGGGCGTCCTCCCCACTTTTTTATTTTATTTGTTTATTTTCATTTTAATGGCGTGCCCCCTCCGTCTTTGAGGGGAGGTTTATCAAAAAAAAAAAAAAAAAAAAAAAAAAAAAAATGTGTGTGTGTGTGTGTGTGTGTGTGTGTGTGTGTGTGTGTTTGTGTCCGCAAATCCTTGTAACAAGCTTATTTTCCACAGCTTTCTTCCGATTTGGATGAAATTTTCAGGGAATATGCGGGTTAGCGTGCAGGCGGTCCCCTACCAGTTTCATCGTTCCTCATTAAATACTTCGCTCTGCGCATGCGCAAACGCAAATTCTACTAAACATCATCTTCTCACGCCCTAGTTGTCCGATCTCGCTCAAATTTAGATGATACTTGTGGGATGACGATTCTATCATCCCATGTCTATTTCAACATGATTGAATTGTTAGTGGCTACTGCGTATATGCCAATGTGAGAACCTTGTAACAAGCTTATTTTCTACAATTTTCATCTGACTTTGATGAAATTTTCCGGGAATGTGTGGGTTAGGGTGCAGACGGTCCCCTATCAAATTCATAGTTCCTGACTCAATACATCACTCTGATTTTTTCGTTTCTTAATTGACCAATTATTACGTTTCACGCTACATCTTGATTTAGTCTTTTCATGGAATTTTTCAAGATCATTTACCTTATTCTTTTCAATGATCTATACATTCTGTTCCTTTCATTGCAACGGGAGCAGCCATGTGCAAATGTGTATTCCTCCTTATACAGTTGATTTCTCATCTATTGGTCCAATTCTGTTCAAACTGGAGGGGAGGGGGCTTTAGTTGGGTTGGGGGGGGGGGGGGGGTTCCCAGGAAAATGGCCTATAGTGCAAAAGAAAAGTTGATTGACGTAGGCAAAACTCCGAGATTAATGGACCGATTTTAATGAAATTTTCAGGGATGACGCCGAGGAGTTTCGAAATGGTGTCCTATAGTTTTCATTACCTTTGTATTTATAGTAGTCTGTGCGCATGCGCAAACACGAATTTCCTATAACGTCGATTTCCCTTTATTCATTAGTCCGATTTTATTCGAACTTGGCGAGTTGTTGGGATTGACGGCCTATATATTTTATTGTAATTCGTTGAGTATATAAAAATAGCCCTATTTTATATTTCAGGATGTACATACATCTATTACCTAAACTGTTCTATTTTGTATTCAATAATTTCGACTAGTACTTTGTTCTCCTATTACGAGTAATTCTATATGTCCATCTTACAGTACAATCTCAGCGAGTGGAATCTCAGGAATAGCTTTCTAAAAATTTAAATTATAAAGTTTCTAATGTTGTGTGGATAGGAAATGAGCGAAAATATGAATAAATAGGTTATATCAACACAAATTTACGTACGCAGGTTTTTAAATATTTTATCACAAAACGCGTGATGCTTCCCACGATTTTCAGTTACAAAACTAGTTATGATTAGAACGCCAACCCACAGGAATATTCAATCTGTCTAAACGGAAGCTGATCGTTGTTTTACTTGTCCACTAGCACAACCGAAATACTCTCTGGATGGCCTTGGGTGTAGCGTGGAGGAGTTGCTTGTTCCGTGCCACTGAAGAATCGAAGTAATGAAGGCAGGCGCGCCTGTGCGGGGTAATTGTTACGGAGCTGTTTCCTCCCTGTCGGACCAGATTGTCTCTTTATTTCTTTTGCCGTTGTTGATGACTCAAGTATCATCCTTGTCGTATCATGGACATAACGGGTTTTCTTTCGAGCTTAGCTACTGCCCTTATTCCCTACTTAAAATGGATTACGTTCCTCTTTTACCGGTTCAAAATGTTTCAAGGCCCAACTCGTCTTGATCCAACCTGTTCTTCAACCAACTGTCGACAGATCAAAGTTCTTACTAATTCGCCTACTGCTCGGGCAATATAATAGTAATATAATTTGTTAAACTCAATATAGCTGAGCCTCCATCGCTAAAACCCATACACCCTTTCAGGTGCATTATAATAATCGAAAACAGTAGATGATTTGAGGGTTCCCTAGATCCCAAGGCGTAGCTGATCATCATCACGAAATATAACAATTTATCCACATTGCTACACGACCGATGTATTATTCGTATCTGATTTTAGATGGCTGTTCCGACTATTCCCGATCGTCAGATACCATCATGTATCGCCTATTTGAAAAGCCCTCATCGAAATGTTTCAGTTATCATATTTTTTTAAAAGGAGTGAAGTGAGGAGGATGGGAGGGGGGCGTAATTCATTCCTCAGTGACTCATTAAAACTGAGACGCCTATAAAAACTGATCTGGGTTTCGCCATCCGTTTCAGAGTCGGTAGACTAACTTCAATAGTGTAGGCGCCGTCATGGTCACGCTCGAGACAACTCGTGAAATTCCTTTGAATGTCAAAGGTGAAAAGAAGTTTAAAAACCTGTCAGCGATATACTTCTTTTTTTCTTTAACTCCAAATCAATGTTGACATTGCTTACGGCCTCGACTTAGAAATATCTCATTTACCATTTTCAGAAGGTGCTATGAATGGGTGAAGTCACACGCCCAAATTTGAATCTCTGCTCATAATAGTGCAAAATAGTTTACATATTATGATGATCTCACTGAAGATCGGTGGTTCTAGGAATAGCTTAGGATTCTAAACATCCCAATTTGAGACGACAAAAATACACCGTTAAAAATCACTAATAATGTAGAAACTATGCAAGGGAGTCTGTTATTTGTTATGTCTGAGAACAAGTTATTATTGGAGAAATTCGTATGTAATGATATAAAACGTGCGTTCCCCCAGTTGTACCAACCAACATTCTTTAATGGTCTTCCAACAGCTGTTCTACAGTATCCATACGTCCTAATTTAATTGATCAATGTAACGTAATAAAATGCAATAATTTACGAAAATTTTCTCATGCGATCGATCATGCTGCATGATTGGAACTTTTTGTACATAAGATTTTATTACAATGAACGTATGTATCCAGGAAGTATCAATAACTTGGTGTATCCTAGGGGCCCCAAAAGCCCCCTCCTTTCAAATTTCAACACCGTACGTAGAAAAGTTAAGAAATTATCCTCAAGAGTCCCTAAAATTATCACGCATAACGCGATTTCGAAACATGATATCCTGACTGATTTTCATCATTCATGACATTTCAGTCATGACCGATTTGCGCAACACCATTTTGCGGTGGCCGTGCGAAAGAATGACGTCGTCACTTGGAGTTATTAAATATTTATATCAATACCTATGCTATTAATTACTAGTCGCATTTTTCGCCAACAGATAGAAAATAATAGTTCTTGGAGATTAAGGACATGAAATTAATTTTCCTACTAATGAACCATTAGTCTGTATCACCCTACAAGAATACCTCTTTAGCGACTTTTCGCAGAATTTGAAGCTAATAATAATGGCTCAAAGAAGTTTAAAATGAAAATTTTCGAAAAATTTCTTTATTTAAATCCGTTTTAAGACATTCTGAAACGATTCCTCGAGTTAATACTTTCTCATACATGTATATATATATATATATATATATATATATATATATATATATATATATGTAAGTGTCATTGTAGACGATAATTCTCCTTAGAATTGAGATAAAAATTCCATTCTTTCGCCAAAAAATCAAGCTTTTCAAACAAATGGATGAGTTTGTGCGCCAAAAATGTTTGAGCGAATTTGCCAAATTGGTCAAATTTCAAAAAATGTATTTGAAAAAATCACTAAAATAGTTCAAAACGTTCAAAACCCGTACAATTTATAATGTTATCAACAATTAACTTGGACGTCAAAAAAATTTAGAACAAAATTATGCTGAAAAACCAACTTATGCTGAAAAATATTTAAAAACTGCAAAAAAACCTAAAAATCCAAAATATTGTTTTAATCACCGAATTTCATTTAGTGAGAGTTTTTCACCCATAAAATTGGTTTTTGGCTTCTATTGAACTCTGAGTTAAATTTAAAATATAATAATACGATAGATAATCAGAGATAATTCGCTCTTACGATGAGTGGAACTTTTTTTATCGGTGTAGCGGTGCAACCAACTCTAAGGGCTTTTACGGATTGGGATGTTGGGATTGTGAGTATAGCCTCAGCACATGCGCAAATTCGGACCAATAGTCTTTAATTTTTTGCTCACAACCGTACACCATTAGAAGTATCTCATCCTCGAGTGGTACTGAATGGATGCACTCTCCGTACCATAGCCTTCGCAGTAGCGAAGTACTGTGTTGAATGTACTAAGTTAGAAGTTACGAAGTTGGAGGTAACGGGCTCCATTCCAGTACGGCCCATATTTTAACACAGAATGTGTTCTTACTCAGGAGTGAATGGTTTAGGAGTATGATGACAAGTGTCCCTCCGTCCATCACCCCGTGAACCTCCTGGCTGCCGCCAACCTCGCCTGCAACCACCCATTTCTGAGCTATTCGAGGCCAAACGGCTGAGCGGAGGGAGTGTACGAGTGGGGGGATCTTCTAGGATTTCTTGCAAAGGAGGCACTAGCAATTTTAAAATTGTCTACTCCCACCCGAACCATAGCCTGGAGGGGAGAGGGGTGGGGGTTAGACCCCCTTTTAATGCGTGTTTATTGGCCAAGTGCTGGATCTTCTATTGGTTGCCACATTAAAATTTGATCGAGAGCACTTTGAATTCCAGCTACAAAATTACATTCCTGGACGAGGAGAACACGAAGGTACCATCAAAATCGCGGGAGGATGCTATATTCCTGGAAAAATCACCAAAAAATATGAAGATGAAAGATTATGCATATGAAGAATTCATTCTGGCTATGTTTGTGCGCGCCTAGACCCAGTAAATGTTGACGGTTTTTGCTCGAGTTGATCTTGAAATGTTCGTTGGAGTTCCGATTTGGTCCCAAATATAGCGGCATGAAATTGTGCTTTCTGATTGTAGTGAACGAAATTGTAGACGAAAACGTTCGTTTTCGAGCTGGCGGTCTTCCTATTCCTTTGAAACGTATGTACTCTGAACTTTGTATTAGACCATCTTGAAAATCATCGCGGAAGGTCTCGATGGTATGGTGATAACCAAATCGTTCGAATGGTCTTCATTTACCACGAAATTCGTGAAGGATGGGGATATTTTAACATGTATCATGTTTTACCGCTGGATATTTTGCTTGAAAATTGAGCGAAATTCGCCGTGAGCCTAGATGTTTTATTGTTGTTGTTTGTTTGTTGTTTGATTTTTACGGATGTACAACCAATGCGTTGCTCCCTTAGTTTTCGTATCAGGAAAATCGTTCGCCATTTTTTGGAATGCTCTTATTTTTTCACATCTCATGAACCCTAAACCACTGTAGTGGGAAGGAAAGCTGATTTATTACGCTTCGATATAAACTAATATTGTTAAGTAACCATGCTGAACTAATGATGCAAAAAGAAGGCACTACATGGCAGGTACAATTTATTAAGTAGTAGGTACTTTTAAGCAGTAGGTACTAGACGATGCATAGACTTCTGATCAGCTAATTGGCTCCAGACATGTAGAATAGAATTTCAACGTGCCGAACCACCAAAACCTGTGCGATTGAAACCAACATGATGGTAAACTTACTCTCCTTGTGTCTTTCTACATCACACCATGTACATCCACTCGTGACATTGACACTTCTTTGCATTGAAATTGATGGCATATATAGTCCGAAAGCAGCCGTTTATGAAGTTGTAATAGACTTGTAGGAGCAGTTGGTATTGAGCATCTATAGGCCTGCTGTGTACGTTTTGAAAAGGGAGGACCACACAGACCAGCTGAGTGAGCTCGGGTACTCATTTCTCTCCTAACAAACCTTGGAGGCCGAAATTCGGTTCTGAGCCTTAATGGGCCTGCTGTGTATGATTGACATGTTGAGGAACCACCTAGATTAGCTGAGCGAGCTCCGTAGCTCATTTGTTCTCCCAATTGACCTAGGATTCAGAAATTTGCTATGGAGCCTCTACAGGTCTACTGTGTACGATTGATAAATTATGGAGCCACCCAGATCAGCTGAGTGAGCTTGGGAGAGCACTTCTCTCCTAATTGATCTAAGAGATTGAAATTCGGTATGGAGCCTCTATGGGCCTGCTGTGTACAATTGACCGAGTGAGGACCCACCCTGATCAGGTAAGTGAGCATGGGAGCTCATTTCTCTCTCAATACGGAGTATACAGAAATTTGGTATTTAGCAACATTATGTCGAGAGAAACATGATACATAATTTATATTATATATACACACAATTTATTTTTTTAATATATATTTTTTTATGATTTATATCATTTATATTATAATACATTATTTATTTATTGATTTCGAAACCGATTTCGATTGATAACGATTACATATATATAAATTATATCTGAGTCCGTTATTCCCTGTAGATAGACAGGTATTCGTAAATGAATGTTCCTCTCAAAAATGCAGCAAAAATCTGCAGAAAATAACGAAAGAATTCATTCATATATACATCCCACCCCGAGCAAGCGAAGCAAGTAACAACCCCTACACACGTCGGATTCCAACGTTCGGGATGGACTATATCCCATCGCCATCTATACATCCCTCAGTGAGCGGGTGCAGCGAACGAGAAAACTAGGCTAGTTGTAAATATAGGATAGGGCCTTGTCCGAAAAACACATTCTGTATCCTTTGCTTTGATCATTGGCCTAAACATAAATAATCCGGGGGTCTGGGGGTTTCCCTCAGAAAAAGCCATAATATAATACATGTACCATGCTAAAACAAACCACAGGCGACAACGGTTTTTTTTTTTTTTTTTTTTTTTTTTTTTTTTTTTTTTTTCCGCTTCGTAATTTACCTCCGAAATTTATATATCTCTATACTATTTTATAAGAATGAAACTCTGTGAGTCTGTGTCGCTTCCACGGTCGAACGGACCAAGGGATCCAAACGGTTTTTTTTATCGTGACCTGTAATCTCCTCAGAATATAGGCTATTCTAAAATTTTCTAATCCCACCCGAACCATGAGCTGGAGAATGGGAGACCCTTTTAATGCGCGTTTTTATCTTCTATCCGCTGCCACATTAAAATGTGACCAAGACCACTTCGTATGTCAGCAACATAGTTACGTTTCAGGACCCGTAGAACACGATCGTGCCGTCAC
Source organism: Adelphocoris suturalis (assembly GCA_030762985.1). Lineage (NCBI taxonomy): Eukaryota > Metazoa > Arthropoda > Insecta > Hemiptera > Miridae > Adelphocoris > Adelphocoris suturalis. Next base: position 64,757,975 of record CM061040.1, on the reverse strand, counting down.
AATCGCAGAAAAATGCTGTCTTCCCGGAGAAATTAGAGAAAGAATGCGGAAAATGACGGAAAAAAACGCGTTCCCCGCTGTGGGGTTTTCCGCCTTAGACCGAGTAAATTTTGACGGTTTTTGCTCGGGTTAGTCTTAAAATGTTCGTTCAAGTTCCAATTTGATCCCATGAGAGTTTTGAGACATTATATTCTGTTTTCCGATCATAGTGAACGAATATGTAGACGAAAACGTTGGTTTTTATACCTTATTCCTTCAAAACGTAGTTGCTCTAAACTTTGCCTTCGGAACCTCTTGAAGGAAAGGACATTTCCGTTTGAAAGACATTTCAACAGAATTATAGACGGGGAAAAGGAAAGCCCTTCTACGCTGATAAAATAATGGCCTATTTTTATGTAATCTAATAAACTTTTCGTGGTTCCTCATAGTCTCCATACCGATCGAGCGAAGCGAGCAACATTCCCTACCCACGTCGAATTTCAACGAGGTTTTTCCTACACAAATACAGCCATATCGAGCGAGCGAAGCGAGCAACATCCCCATACAGACGTTAATCCTACCCTCAGTGGTCTACCGTTTCCAATCATTCTACAAGTCCCACTCGACAGTAAAAGACCATCGTATCTATTACAGCCACACCGAGCGATTGAAGCGAGCAACATTCCCTACACATGTTGGATTTCATTCAACAAGGTTTTTCCTACACATATACAGCCATACCGAGCGAGCAACATCCCCTTCACACGTTAAACCTACCCTTAGTGATCTACCATTTGTGAGCGAAGCGAGCAACATCCCTATATGTTTCAATTGTAACACACACCTCAATGGGTGGTTGGGGGGGGGGGGGGGGGAGCTTGCCCCTCAGTCTGGACGTGGAGACGAGCGAAGCTAGCCAGAGCGGCTAGTTATAAGAATGAAACTCTATGAGTGAGTCTGTCTGTGTCACTTTCACGGCCAAATGGCTGAATGGCGGAAGTCTACTAGTGGGGGGATCTTCTTGAATTTCTCTGAAACAGTGAATAAGCAATTTTAAAATTTTCTAATCCCACCCGAACCATGCGCTGGATGACGGGAGGGGGTGGAAACCAGTTTTAATGTCAATCTTTTCGACTTCCCCAACCCCTCTAAAGGGTGGTCAAAAATTCCGGGAAAATACGGGTTTCCTGGGTTCTTGTATCGGAATGCGAAAAAAGTATCGTGAAATACGTCAAAAAATGAAAGGGTACAGACCCGTTTTCTCGAGAATTCTGACGAAAAACTTCGTTTTTTTTTCTCATTAAAATTGAGCCCATAAAGAGACGTTTTTCGAGACGGTGTTTGCTAGCGAAATACAGTTTTATCTGAATCCGGAAGTTCACTAAGTGAAGTCGGAAGTTGGACAAAATGCGATGGGAAGGGGGGCGAAGCCATTAAAATGAGAAGTTGAATGTGCAGTCTGAAGAATGTTCGACGCAAGCCCTTTTTAGTACGAGCGAAGCAAGCAACATGCCCCCCCCCCCCCCCCCCCCCGGGCTGGACGTGGAGGCGAGCGAGGCTAGCCGGAATAAAAGAAAGTTGTGTTAGTTAAGGGGGGTTCACATCCATTCGGGATTGCGAAAATGCGGCAATCTGGCAATGCGTTCGGCCTTCTGATTAGCTAGCGGCAGTCGGAATAGTGGGGTGAATCCTGCTGGACACGCACTCTTGAGATGGACTCTCCACATCTGAAAAATTAGACATTTTACCGGATTGCCATAATTACGTCATCCGTTGGAGCTGTTGTTGTTGTGTTATCTTGTTTTATGGCTTTGGTCGAGTGCGAGTCCGTATTTTTTCGATCCTCGAATTTGGATTTAACTTATACAAAATATATTTCTGTAGCGGTTGTGTATAAGAATAACAATAATAAACTAATAAAACACTCAAATTGAACACGGTTTTATGCCAATGAGGCCGAGTTGGGCTAGAAATACCTATGTGTATGTACCGTTTTTGCGGTCTCACAAACAGCCTACCTTCCTAATGATCCTATTCCATTTGTGTTTTTAGACATTTTTTGATTGTAGATTAGCAATTTTCTACTTGTCAGATGAGTAGGTATTTGAGTAGAGATATCACTTTTGCAAAACGAAGAGGAAGTACAGAAAAACGCCTACTTGTCCTTATCAAATGGACAGATTACCTACGTTAAGTATCTAAGTAGGTACTTCTTATGGTGCATCAATGCGTTTAAATGTTTTTCGGGTAGAAATACCTATAATGTTATCTTGGGATCAGCAGTTGATAAAAGGACCGAATAATTACCCAACAGTCTCATTTCAAAACGACGTCGCCTTTGCAGTTAATGTAGGTACTTACATGAAATTCTCTTGTATGCCCTCATGATTTATGAGTTTATTAGTCAACATCGTTTATGGAGCTTGATGTCCGTGAAATGTGTGACAGGTAGGAGAAAACTCGAGAGGAAACACGACTGCTTGGGGAATGGGGAAATAGAAGACACAATGATAACTGATAACGCAATGATAACACAGTCCGATGGTTGTGAACGGCCTGCCGCAATTCCGCACTCCCTGCCACAACTTCCAACCGCAGACGCATTTCCGCAATTCCGGTGAATAACTCAAGAACGGCTGTTGTACCTATTTTCATGAGGGGAGGCGCAAATTGACGTGCATGTTCCGGAATAGAACGTAGGCTGTAGTTAAATTGTCTAAACTTCCTACTTCATCAAGGATCCGGTCTTCCTTAGGAACATTGTTTATGGTTTCTAAGGCCAATCATATGTTCGGTTCCGTCAAATTAAAGTTATGTAATATGATCTATTTGGCAGACAAAAAATTAAGGCAGTTTAAAAGGTAGGTAGGATATTTAGGACTTGATTAGATATGACGATGCCTAGGACCCATCAGCTGAGTAGCTTCTAAAGCAATCTTATATATTCTAAAAATTTACGAAATCTTATGGCAGTTAGTACGGCCGTTCTATCAGGCCGATGTCCTTCATTTTTTCTAGAATGAAAGGTACTTATGCATAGATTCGTCATCAAGCTTTGAAAATCAGATAACTCAAATTTTTATAGCTTTGTACTTTGATATCTCAGGTTCTAGTTGAGATACATTGTCTGTTTTGGTCTAAGATCGCTCAGTGAATCATGCCCTTTCATTTGGTTGAGTTTCACTTGAATTGGTTAAGTTGGGAAGGATTTATGCGCTGAAAACCTATTCATTTAAATTGCAAAAGTGTGTCGGTTAGATTTAAAAAAAAAAAAAAAAAAAAAAAAAAAATCAAAGAGTAGTCCCCTTTGTTTGAAGAGAGGAATTTTCGCTACCTTCTCTGCCCGCCAAGGTGAAGGCGGTTCCTGACTTTGCCTGTGCTCCTGTTGCCACCTTCGCAATGGGCGGCGCTCTATCGAATAAATCTCGCCAGGGAAGTGGCAGTATAAATCTCGCCAAGGAGGTGGGTAGTATAAATCTTGCCAAGGTGGTGGGCATTAAATCTCACCAATAGGTTGGGCAGTACAAATCTGCCAATGAAGTGGGCAGTATAAATCTGCCAAAGAGGTGGGCAGTATAAATCTTGCCAATGGGGTAGCCAGTATAATTTGGATTATTACTAAACACTATTATTGGATACTGATTGGCTTCAGAGAACAATGGTTGGCCTGTCAGGCCGAAATGGTTGGCCTGTCAGGCTGAAATGGGTGACCCGTCTGGCCGCAATGGGTGCTCTGTCAGAGCGTAATGGGCAGCCCATCGGCCGCATCGGTCGGCCTGTCAGGCCAAAATGGGCAGCCCGTCAGGCCACAATGATCGGCCTGTCAGACCGAAATGGCAGGGGTTGGCAGGCAAAGCACCCCTAGTTTTCTATGATATTTACCCTATGAAGCTGGAATTTAGCTTGTAGCCTCTGCGGGACTTCAACTGAGTGAGTTAAAGCTGATCAGCTGAGTGAGCTGAATTCTTTCCTGTTCACCCTAGGACGTTGCAGTTTGATGAGGAGACCCTCTGAAACATCAAGAGAAGATTGAAATGATGGGCTCTTTCCAAATCATCTGAGTGACCTAAATTTTCTCCTGTTCACCCAAGGGAGGTGAAACTTGATAGGGAGATTCTCTGGGACATTAAGAGGCGATTCAAATGATTGGCTCTTTCCAACTCAGCTGAGTGGCCTAAATTCTCATCTGTTCACCCAAGGAAGTTGAAATTTGATATGGATAATCTCTGGGCCTTTAAGAGGCGAATGAAATTATGGGCCCTTTCCTGATCAGCTGATTTAGCTAAATTCTCTCCCGTTTATCTTAGGAAGTTGAATTTTGATGGGGAGACTCTATGGGACATCAAGAGAAGATTGAAATGATGGGCTCTTTCCTAATCAGCAGAGTGACCTGAATTCTCTCCTGTTCTCCCAAGGAAGTTGAAATTTGATGGGGAGACTCTTTGGGACATTCAAATTCAAACGTTTGAAGTTTTCTATCCGCCTTGCATTTGCAATGAGCATCAACAAATCGCACAGACAGACGCTCCAAGTCTGCGCCATCAATTTAGAAGAACCTAGTTTTCCACACGGCCAATTATAAGTGTCGGCCTGTTCAAGGGTCGGATTACCACAAAATTCATTTATTCATGCATGAGACCAAAAAACAAAAAATATAGTTTACCTCAATGTATTGAGATGAATTAATTAATTAATAAAAACAAAAATTTCACATAATAGATTGGTTTGACTTTTCATTGTAATTCTATTTTTATTGAGTGCACCAAAAAGCGCGCCGTGTCAGCTAGTATATTCATAAACGTCTTTTCAATCTATTTGTCCAACTAATCAGTATTTTTATTAAGGGATTGTCTACGTGATGTTATGTAGTTTTGAGATGCGAGCTTGCAAGCATCCAGACCACCAAATTTTACGCCTCATTCTTACCTACACGTCTAACTAATCTGAATTTCTACTTGGGGGTTCACTACTTGATGTTATGTATCCTTTGAAATGTGAGCTTACAAGCATCCAGACTACCAAACTATACACAGCATTCTGATCTATCTGACCAACTAATCTGTATTATACTTTAAGAATTTTGAGGAGAGACAAATAATTTTTGACAATTTGACTGCGGAAAACAGGAGAGGCGTGATTTGACAATTATACAGCTATAATGGTGACCAAGAGATAAGATAACAGAGCAGTAAGAAGAGAACGGGGGAAGTAATTCACGGCTGCGGTAAGGAGTGCGCCACCGTCTGGCACTGCTCGAAGGGAGACGCTCCTCCACTCAATCTCTCTATTGAGCCCTAGCTCTGTATGAATAATTTCATATTTCTATGAAGTCATTTCTAGAATGTGTGGAACCTATGTCTGCACCCTTCTTGACACTATTCATCTGATCAGCGAGTTGTTTTGCACTGAGACAGTGCAAATTATTTTCTTTAGTTGTTCTTGATTAATCGCTACCAATAATAATTATATTGTTTATCGAAATCTAAATAATCAATGTTTTGTTCCAGGGGAAAATTCGCTGCTGTGAGAAAACTTGTTCACAAATTGACTGGAGTGGCATATGCAGGGAAGTTCATTCGGAAAAGACGGCGCTCAATGGATCAAAGACTAGAGATCCTTCACGAAGTGGCAGTGCTCAGACTTGCTGCCCAGTCAAGGAGGATAGTAAATCTCTTGGAGGTGTACGAAACTCCCACTGAAATGGCACTAGTTCTCGAACTGTGAGTTTGTCACGTGTATCCAATTTCATCTTGTTGTTACTCTTGCTAATAACTCAGCTGAAAGGTATCACTAAACACAAGGATCATATTCTTTGTAAAATTTAGTTTTGAGTTAGTTGACGTTGTCAATACCTCCGTTGTTTATTGTTTTCAAATAAGCAATCATACTGATTTCTAATTGTCATGAATATCTGGTTGAGTAGTGTGATGGGTCGGTGGTTCAGTTTAAAATTCACAGAGCATTGGAAAATCATGTAATCTTAACATTCCTCATTATTACCTTGCATTATTTTCCGGTTGAAATTTGTTCTACCTTATTGAAATATGCGAACATTGATCTGAATACTTAGTACTACAATATCAAGATTTCTGTTCCCATTTTGATTTTACGAAGGGAATGCAGGGGTTTGCGGTATGCAGATTTTGAATTCCTCAACCAGTAAATAGGAATCTTTTATTCTTTTACCGATTCTAGATCTATTTATCTTGTAGGATCTCTATATATCCAAGTATATCTAGTAGCTTGACCCTTCCATTTGCTTCATATCAAAGAATCAGCTTGTCAATTTCCTCAAGGGTCCATGCTATCTTTGGCAAACACATCTGCAACTAGGCATATCAATTTCTCAAATGGTGTTTTCTGGAATGGGGTGTTGCTTTGAGTGGTGATAAGTTGGTTTTTGCGCGAGTGTGAATGTGAGCCCATATTGCCATTATGCCAGGCCGCATCAAGAAATGGCTAAGGTCTTTGACTCTGAAAGCCACGTTTCCCTGACCGATTACTTTTGTGGTGTCAAGGCACTTGCTCGTTTGTATGAGTACCTATGTTGCCTGTCTAGACCACGACGGAGTGATGGTCCTCGAGCCAGGTGGGGTGCTCAAGGGGGATCCTACATCGCCACTTCTCTTTAATCTGGTAATGGATACAGCCTTGGGTAAGCTGCTGGCTGAAATAGGGATTGATCTCGCCCCTGGGGTAAGAGTAGGTGCCTGATAGGCTTTGCCAATTATGTCATCTTACGAGACAGAAACCTGAGAGGGCTTGCAGATCGCGCTCAATGCGTTTGCAGAGCAGCTAGCCTGGTGTGGTTTAGTGGTCAACCCTTCCAAATGTGGGTCATCTGCTGAGTTTCCGGCCACACTGCATGATTCAATGGAGGGTAAAGAATTCTAACAGTGTTCTGAATCCCACATTTCCTCCCATTGGGTGGAATGGGCTTCAGAAGGCGTTGTGTACCACGGCTACTGACATTTTCATGCAGCCCGGGTGGCTACCTTAGCTACCTCGGTGAGGTGTTTTTGAGGTAGTCGTGGGACAGTAGATATCCTTTCCCATCCCTGACGAGGTTAAAATGATAACCTGCATCATATTTTTCAGCTGTGTCCTTGGACTCGTGGTGGCTGCATTCTGCGTCATGATGTGGTAATCCAGTGGCTGGGATATAGAGAGAGATATAAATATATATCTTAAGCCGAACGACTGGGGCAAGAAACTGGATAATGTTGCCTCTAAGCCCAATGGGTGTGCCATAATCCTGGATGCCCAGGCTGTCAGTTACATTGTGGACACAAAGCCAATCTGGCAGCAAAAATTAGTAGGTATGATTGAAATGATCTGCTGCAAGCAATATCCGAGATGAAAGGAGTGGTGGCTAATAACACCAAGGTCATGACCCATGACCTTGACCATCTCATAGTGCAGAGTGTGATACAGGAAAAGTGCCACAGAATTACTAGGGTTGGGCATCACTTCAGGAGTGCTTTGTGGTATCAACGCTCACGCCTTTTGGGGCCCCTATCTGAACTGGTGATCTTTTTATCGAGGCATATCCTTTTATCCCTCTCTCTCTCCTCCGCCTTCCTCATCTTCCTTAATCCCTAGGACTGGCGTCGGGTAAAACTGGACGTCCTCTTTACTTGTAAAATTAGTTTTTATTTTATTTTTTAATGGAGTGCCCCCCTTCAGCTTTTAGGGGAATTTTATATTTCAATTTTTCTATTTTTGTTATTGTGTGCGTGTGTGTGTCATTCCAGTCGACAACTCCTTAGGATTGATACAAAAAGTCCGTTCTTTCGCCAAATAATCACTCATCCGAAAATAAAGAATGATTTCGTTTGGCAACACTTTTTGAGCAAAATAATTTGAACACATTTAAAAAAATCCTCCACTACCCTCTTCATTTTTACCAACTCCAAATCTACGGACTTTCGTATCAATCCAGAAGTTTGAGGTTTATTACCTTCACGAGTTTGAGTATTTATTTAGAGAAATACGTCTTTGTGCAGGTTTTTTACGGGTAGTTTCATGACGGATAAATTTCCATTACAGTTGAAAATTTCAAAGTTCTCCAATAGATTTTCTCCTATTCTATCGACAATTTTCTCACCCCTTACCCTTATTTACCAAATTAAGGTTGGGATCAGAGGCTCTGTATGCGTTCGTAATCCCGATCAGATTGGTAATGGCCAACAAATTTAACACTTTGCAAATATGTCCCTTTAAGAAGAAAAATTGTCCAACCAAATTGTTTGACCGATAGTTAAGAAATAAAATACGTTTTAGCAATATACGAATCCTTATTCTCATTTCAATATCCCGTTTGACAACATCTGATTTTTGAACGCATCTGCAAACCTAGTATGACGAAGAAGTCCAAAAATGTGAACGATAAACTTCTCCTTAAGTTTTCAACATTTTAAACTCATTGTTGATTTTGGGTGTCTAGTTTGGTTAAACCCTTTGAAATTTTGTCTGACGAAGTGAGTACCATCTTGTGATACTCAGAAGAGTAAAGTAAAGTGTCGTAGGATTTTTTCATCCCTCTCCTGAGGCAAATTTCAGTCAAAATTTTAATTTTAAATTGCTGTCTGATTTTTGATCGCTCCTTCTGATCTTGTCTGACGACGTATTTTCAAGTTAGGAGGATACATGTGAACGATTGACGACAAATGCATGCGTCCCTGTTTTTGTCGTCAATCATTCACATTTCTCCTCCTGAACTTAAAACTACTCTTATGAGGTTTTTTTTTTCTTCGAAAATTTCAAATTTGAGTGTCTGGTTTGGTCATACCCTTTGAAATGTTGTCTGACGAAGCGAATATCAACTTATACTACCCAGATGAGTTGAATGTCGTTGGATTTTTTCATCCCTTTTATGAGGTAAATTTCAGTGAAATTTAGAATTTTAAACTGATTTTTTATTGCCCCTTCTGAGCTTGTCTGACTAGGTAGTTTTAAGTTCAGGAGGAAAAATGGTAATGGTTGAAGTCAATTCATGCGTCCCGCTTATAAGGTAATTTTTGTCCAAATTTTCAAAATTAAAAAATTTCCTACGCTTAAACCCCCCTGGGTTGGTTGTCATAACAGAGTTTTTCTTGCCTAAGGGATGGATGCCTTCGATTCTAGAGGGTTAAACCTTTCCCCCTAAGATGAGGTAGGGAAAAAAGGGTGGACTCCCGGACTAACTAGTTCTCATTTTTGACCAGTATTGATGAGATTGATGGTGAGGGTCACGGATTGTAGAGCAAAAAGGGGTGAAGCAAGGTATCGACAAGGGGAAAGTCATGTCAACCATCATGTTCCTTAGGACCTTCACCCCCCCCCCCCCCCTACCGCTCCTAGCGGCGGACCTTGTTAGTCCGGAGCCCCATTTCTACACTTCTTTTTGCTTCTTGACGTTGGCACCCCACAAGAGACATGCACATAGTTGAAACACTACCGACGAGAGTATGATAATACATTTACATATTGTGCAACGATGATGTTGAGTTATGACTTGCGTGAGTGACCTGAGGTTACTGGTGTACCTGCCTACTGGCCTACTCCAACCCAAAGTTTTACCTCTATCTTGCAAAATTACAAAGAAAACGTTGTGTTATGGTGACACTGTACTTCTTGAATTCTCTTACAACCAGCAAATTACTTACTGTATGGAACACCATTCTATAGATTGATGGAATTATTTTCTTTGTTTTAGAGCTGCAGGAGGCGAGTTGCAAAGAGTAGTTGACATTCAAGACGGGCTTGAAGAATCCGAGGCGATCGTAGTGATGAAACAAGTGCTCGAGGCTTTGAAGTTTCTTCACGATCTCAACATCGCACATCTTGACCTTAAGGTAAGTCTTGGACTTTCATTTAATAAATCCTTCGATGTCTTTTATAATTTTGTGTATTTACCAACTGATTTAAAAGATACTTGGTGCATAGTTTAAAATATCCACAATATATATTACATCGAAATTCCATTTTCTATCTAATCAAATAGTTATATATATTTATAAGATATTTATACTAATAGCGTTTGTTTTATTAGATATATATGAGAGGAATATGGAGTTTTGATAGTATTGCTATTTTAAGTAAATCGTTGATAGGTACCAATAGCAAGATTGAAAAAAATAAATTTGAATTTACAAGTTCTGTCAACTTCGACACTTCTTAACACAAGTTAAGATGAGGAGCACGGACTGCGCAAGACTAAGGGACCTGGAGAAGCCGTTTGAGATGAAGTTAGCATTTCTACCGTCGGTAACATATATTTATATATTAACTAAAATTGTCAGAAATATCCTCATTTATTCTCACTACTGTAAATTATGAAGCTATTTTACACGAAGTGTGGCGATCTAATTCCTCTCCATCTACTCGTACAAATTGTACCTATGCAATAGAAATGATGTTGGGTACCGGTAACTGGGCCTTCCCCAATTTGCCCACGCATTTGGCACTTACAATTAGTACCAGAGGGAAGCGGATTAGAACTTTTATTATTATTTTATTACAATATTCCATAACGTAATTGCATCTCTATCATAATCCATATTTCGAAGATATTAGGCTATTTTGTGATAGTTAGTTGATAGAATTTAGACAATTAATTTGGTGTCAGATTTCATTATCATACATGTTTACTAAGGAATTTCTTCGGTTTGAAGATCCTATTAAAAAGAATGTGTGTCTGGACTGAATGTAAGAACACCGAAACAGTTGGACCTTTTACAGAATTAAGATTCAAATTCGGCGGTACTACTTATCCTATCAGATGCTTACAAAGTATTGGTTGCTGAAAAGACTCCAAATCAATATCTGTACGTTGGGCCATACTTTCCAAATAAAATTTAATTAGGGAAAGAAGGTTTCTTCGCAGTAACATATAAATCCAGTTACAAGGACTCCGTGCGATGCAACTTTGTGCAACTATGATAATGTTGGACATAAAAAAGTTCTAGCCAAGCAGCCTGGTGATATCAGTAAATTTTCTTAAATTATCGTGTACATTATGTTACATTATGTTTTGAAATTTGAGTGCAAAGTAATGGTTAACTAGGTACCAATTTTATGGCAAAAAAGTTCTTTTGGTTAATTATTATTTTCAAATATACGACTCCCCCTCCCCCCTCTCATAATTTGTTAGTTTATGTTTCAAGATACGTAGAATCCAAAAATCGAATTTTAAAAAATAAAAATCCGTACGTCCGTCGTCCAAAGCTAGGTACCAATTTTATGGCAAAAAAGTTCTTTTGGTTAATTATTATTTTCAAATATACGACTCCCCCTCCCCCCTCTCATAATTTGTTAGTTTATGTTTCAAGATACGTAGAATCCAAAAATCGAATTTTAAAAAATAAAAATCCGTACGTCCGTCGTCCAAAGCTTTTCTCCAGAACTAATTGACCAAACTTTATGAAACTTGGATAAAAAATCACATTTGGGGTCTAGTTGATCCTGAACGCTCGGCATCAATTTTTATCAGCCCTAAAGTGTAGCATTAAAGCCTCTTTCTAAACGCTGTCAAAAAGTGTGAGAAATGAATAAACTGTATCAAGAGACGGCGATCCGACTATTGGCTTGGCCCAAATTGAACGGTATCATGCATTTTGTACATGGAGCATCTTTTTGGGGAGTCTCCATATGCGTTAATAATTAATAACTGAATCATTGATTACCAACCATATAAATGAACATCGTAGTTTTAGGGAAATCATTTATCCTTAATACAAATTAATACCACACCATTATATATATATATATATATATATATATATATATATATATATATATATATATATATTTATTTATTTATTTATTTATTTATTTATTTATAGTAACTAGTTCCTCTGATTTCTTCAGTTATTTCTTTAGGGGGATTATGATCGCTTATTTAAAAGGGAAACATTGATCGCCAATTTTCAGTAGATTTTTACAAAATTGAGGAAATATTACGCATATGACTTTTTTCCGTCTACGACTTATATTACTTTGTGGTCTGATTCAATGCCTTCGGGTTGCGTCTATTCCCTCTCACTACCAGTCATAATTCACCCTACAAATTTAATGATTCTCCATGTATGTCGTAAAATCGTAAACAGTAAGATATCGAGATAGATTTGTTGTGAAATTACATATTACAGAAAATCTACTATCATAGTCCAACAAAAACAAGTAGTAGGTAATCGCTTTATGTGAGATACCTAACATTGTTTAATGCATACTAATCTCATTTATCTGGTTTGATTGCAATGAAATAATAATAATTTATTTTTATATGCTGTTGTTTTGTTTCAGCCCCAAAATATGCTGTTGACAAGAGACTACCCTGACACGAATATCGTACTTTGTGATTTTGGTATCTCAAGAGTCATTCACGATGGTGTTGAAGTTCGAGAAATTCTTGGTACACCGGACTATGTTGGTAGGTTTGAATGATTCGTTGATCCAAGGTATCATCTATTATGACTAAGATGAATTAAGTCACGCCTTATCAGTCGTTCCGAGAAAATTGGAAGAAAAAACTTTGTGACTACATGTAACGGAATACGTATTCCTAGGTGGCATTGTGCATGGGGAGAAATGTGCTTCATTGCCGTTTTTCTCGACCTTGATTTTCTTGCAATCGATGTCCAATTCAATTTTCTGGATAATATACTTGGAAGTGGCCTTTGGAAGTGCCCGATTCAATTATTCCTTGTTTCATGTTTATATATGGTTAGAAAAAAACATCTTTTTATGATTTTAGGTTCTGTTGAAGTGAGTGGTCAGATAATTGTGAAAAACGCTGTGAATTTAAGCGTAAATATCAGTTAACAAGTATTCAGCTAACAGCTTGGGATAGTCCTTAATTCGATCCCCCTAAACAATAGATTCAATGCACTTGAGATCCGCAGTGTTAACTAGGGTTTTATTCTGTTCTGAAAACACTACATACCCAGTTTCACTGCACTCCAACAAGTACTTAACCCTTTTTATTGTTGGGGGCAAATTTTGTCTTAGAATTGGTGTCCATATAATGAACAAGGCAACCAAATCTTTTTAAAAACTCAAGACTAGGGGAATAGCCCTTGACCTTTTCAAAAGGACAAGGGACGTATTAGCAGCATGTGGTAATCTATTATGGACAAACACCACATAATTCAACGCATGACCCCAAAATGAAGAAGGCATTTTAGCCGATAGCAAGTTCAACCCTGATTTTATATTTCAACTCTTGGTTTGCTCTTTCCGCGCATCCATTTTGTTGAGGAAGATGCGGTCGGCTCGGATCCCAAATCACACCCAAGTCTGTCAACAGCTTTTTCATTTCTGCTGTTTGAAACTCAAGTCCCCGATCAGAATGTAGCTTAAAAACACTTTTCTGTTGGGCTGTGATTGATTCTATCCCGCAAATGCATAGCGTGAGAGCCAAGTTAACCTCTTTCTTATTTTTCAGAGGATAAAGACATATCGTATGAAGTCGCAAACAAAAATCACAATGTAGACATCTCCAATTCGGAAGTTAGAAGGACTGATTGGACCCATTAAGTCTTTATGAAACACAGCAAATGGTTTTTCCGCCCTATGTCTTACTTGGGTGTGAGACTTTCTAATTGTGTTTGCCTGATGACATTCTTCACATCTGAATTGTAAATTTTACGCTTCCTAATTCAGGAAGGAATTTCTTTGCTGCTTCAAGGTATTGTTTAGACGCATGGTTCAGGCGAAGGTGTCAAAGAACGTCAGAGTCAAAGAGAGAGGGACGAGATTTCTCTAAAGACAGTTTATCATAGTCAGCTAGTTGGGTATCTAAGTATTTTCCATCTTCATTCTCTCCATTCCTCCCTCCCAGACTTGTCAGGTCCACATTTATGGCTGGAGCCCTCCCTCCCACCAATTCAACCCCTGACCTGGAATTTGACATCTCTGTGGAGTGACAACGCTGCCCAAGACTGGAAGGCGTCACTATCCTACAGCAGGATGGCCCCAAAGTGAAAGAGTACTTCTGAGTACTCAAAGCAGTATCTAACTTAGGTCGTTTTGGAGAATCCTGAACCAATGAAATACCAGGTGAAGTGGGTGACATGAGTGTCAGATCAATCCACCATAAATTGTTTTTACAGAACCCTGTTTTGATAACCGTTCCTGTGGAAGACTGAATAAATTCAACTTTATCTCTAGTGAAAAGAACATTCATTCCCGCCTGATTTACTTTGCGTACCGAAAATAGATTTGTTGATAACCCTGGAGAGTACAATATATCATGCAAATTGCCATGCTGTCTATTATTAATAAAATCAATGTTCCCTAAATAATTGATAGACAAGTCAGCAGTTTCACTGTTATTTGCGCATTTGAACACCCTTGTCGCAGGTAAGTGACGCAAATTAGTCAGAATATTTTTAGAGAAGGTCAAATGCTCTGCAAATCCGGTATCAACAATTGCTGTAAAAGAGTGCTCACCTTCAGTTAAGGTGAAGGCCTGGCCACCCTGCTTCTCAGAGACGAAGTTGAGTCGTGAGATGAGCTGTTCTTCTTCACCCCCCATTGAGATCCAAGCATCGGCATTATTGTCCCCAGATGTAGGCCCAACAATGGCAAAAACAGAATCAGGATACTTCTTAAATTCGTTGGCCAGCCGCTTTGCCTTTCCAAGGGGTACCTTAAAAAGTTTGGGTTGATCACCCGGTTGAGGTCCCTTGCTACCAGTTTTATTCTGGCCAAAAGAAGCACCTGATTGGGGAGTGGTGGATGCTTGAGTCATCTGGGCAGACTTCCTATTTTTAGGACAATTTGCAGCTACATGGGAAGACGAGGATCCACACGTAACACATAGCCACTTTGCCCATAAGCATGACTCAAATGTGTGATTCCTACGTTTACAATAAGCGCAGAAAGGCCCTCGCATTGTGGCCTTACCTAAGACGGAAGAATAAATGAGTTGGTAGGATCAGTTCTACCTGGAATGTGACCTCCCCTCCCTCCCCTATTTGTAGCTCTGCTTGGTTCTGGAATGACAGACTTGCTACCCCTAGAAGCGGTTCATCCACGACCCATGAGACTGAAGCTTGTGTCTCCTGGAGCTGACTGATCTGCGCTAAGTTGCTCCTCTTGGAGCATTTCACGCCACTCTGCCATAGAGAATTTGAAACTGTGAAGCTCAGCCTTGCGATATATGTGAGAGTCTGATTAATCACAATTTCAAAGATCTGCTTCACATAGGGATCAGTCAACATATTCCGATGAATGCTGAGAAGCCGCTTCTTCAGATCGTCAAATCTGGCGAGAACCTCCCCTACCTTTTCCCTAGCAGGATCA
Organism: Adelphocoris suturalis; assembly: GCA_030762985.1. Classification (NCBI taxonomy): domain Eukaryota; kingdom Metazoa; phylum Arthropoda; class Insecta; order Hemiptera; family Miridae; genus Adelphocoris; species Adelphocoris suturalis. The sequence continues at coordinate 64,742,708 of CM061040.1, read as the reverse complement.
AAATGAATAGAGTTAAACTCGCTGACAAGTCTCTTGACCTGAAATGCTGAACTGGGGTCGCAAGTCTTCTGTAATTCTGCCATAATGGCACTGGGATCAGTTAGATCCTGAACCGTGTCTTGGCAGTGAGGTGAGAAAAACTCAAAAATAAAATATCTTACCTTCCTACGAGCAACAACAATGTCTTGAGGAGTGAGCCATGAAGGAATAGGCTCAGAGGGGTCCAGGAGGAACACACATTCGTTAGAGTCCAGCCATCTTAGAATGCTTCTCTTCCAATATTTGAATTGGGGACCAACTTTTGGTCCAAGGGACGAAATTTAAGTCCGTCAATTCTCCTTACCCTGTAAGACTCGTCAGAGGCATGACGTTCTGAGTGACGGACAAACAGGTTAGGATTTTTCTTTGGAAGGCCTTCTGATGGCATAGTAGACACCACTGACCTAAGTCTATGTGGTTGAGACACATCACTAGAGCCACTAAATGTGGCAGACGTACCAGGATCAGATTCTGGCTGGACTGTGTTGTTCAGCTCCACCTCATCCAACTCCATCTCTGGCAACTGTGAACATAAATCAGAATCGGGATGTTGGGCTTGAATGCCAGTCTCAAAACGTTGGGACAAGTCTTTATACTTTGAGTCAAATTCTGTTAATTTGGACGTAATGAGACCAGAACTAGCATCCAGATGCGCCTTCATCGATTCCATGTACCTAGACATTACTTCTTCGGATGACATTAGGGCTTTGGATCTCAGAATATTCTCATCTTCCTCCATGGGCTGAGAAACAGGCACTTCACCTGAACACTGTGGACAAGGCGGAGTTCGCAAGGCATTCTGCTCGGAGTCTTCCACATTGTCAGTCTCACCCTGAGGCTGTTCGTTGAACACGTCCCTAGCGCAATCTCCATCTAGAGAAATATCATCCTGGAAGTCAAACAGCTCCTTCTGGGAGCTAGGTCTTGTTGACTGACTCATTGATTCGATAAAAAGAAAAGCAAGTCAGGAAGATCTTACTTGGATCTGAAACAATCCCAAAAGAAACACCCAAATAATCTGTGTCTAATTCAATTACGTAAGACTTTTCAATATCCCTGTAGCTAAAACCAAAACTGTCCCAATTCTGTGTCTGATAGAAGCCTGTATTTTCAACATCAACCAGAAAACTATAGTCATGAACGTATGTCTCTATCCCAGGTGTATTAATTTTAACTTAAAAATACACAAAACATTTGTGTAGGGTACAAATCTAACAACATTCAATGCTGGAAAGTGGAAAGCGCAGGGTCTTGAGCTATAAGTAAATAAAATGAGACATATATTTTCTACTTTTTACTTATAACACATGCCAAAGAAAGTCCTAGATTGTTGCACGATTTCATGCCATTCTCTCTCTACAGTACCAAATTTTACAATGAAAATTCATCCATGTTGTCATTTCTAAAACTTTCAGAAAAATTTATCATAAAACGGCAGTTCAGTATGATAGGGTGTGCACCACCTATGTTCTGACACTTGGATTTACGTTGTGGTCCCAGCATAATGTATTTGATCTCCGTATATAATTCTTCTTCTTTTCTAGAGCATTGCGTACGGCTGGGCACTTTTCAATTTATTACGTGTTAATTCCCGTGTCTCTGACTGGGTTCATCAGTACTTGATGGGCATGTCGGTAAACCTCCAGGGCCCAACCAACACAGAAAAGTGGGAAAAACAAAATATATTTGGCCCATTACGGTCCAATTTCAAACTTGGGAGATGCCCCTTGATTCAACTCAACTCCTAGCAGTTATGAAAATAAAATAAAACGTTATTTGCCTTGAACATGCGGTGGGATTGTACGATAAGTCTTCCGCTCACTAACTCCAAAAGGGACCTGTGGCCCGAATCAATGGCCCTTCATATTATTGAGGTATGGCCCCATTATGTGCATCCGATTGCTCAGTACAAGTCTTTAGGGGCACTGCAAGGTTATGCAGGTTATGCATCTATGTGCCACTTGTAATTCTTTGTTGTGCACATGGGATCACGGCTTACCGGTTGAATAAATAAAACGCCTACCGTAAATTATTTGTGCACTCCAAAGATCCGATCTTGAGTGACTCGAGCTGACTAAGACCCATGTAGCCATCTCATACCTCGATCGCTGAAAACAGCCGAGAGGCATGATTGCAATGAACTTCGCATTCCGCGCAGGAGACAGGTGGCCAGAGACTGAGCTCATAAATATTTGCCTACGACTCATCGCATAAAACGCAATCATAAAACATAGGTCCACCAATGAAAACAGACTTCTCCACGGTCAACAATGAAGTGCAAAGAAGATGAAGTCAAAAGTAATTTTGTGAACAACAACTGCATATCATTTTGATCAAACCTAAAAACAGCGAATTTCGTAAGCGAACAACCAATGAAAGATAGATTGGAATGTTCAACGAAGTTCCGCACTGGTTTCATAAGCAAATCTAGACCGGGGAGGGTCAAAAACGAATTTCGAAGTTTCGATGCGATATTACCAAACCTGACGACACCGCCATGTTGATGGAGTGCAAAGGAAACTAGCCAGGAGAATGAAAAGACGCCATCTAAAGTTGAGTCAAATCAAGGTTAATCCCGTAATTGACGTTATTTTCTCAGATCAAATTCACATTCTTGGGGCATTTCTACTGGACTTGCCGGTAGAACAATGTTCATAAACCTATAAGCTAGTACTAGCAACGATATCGTGCCTAAATCAAGGTTATATGAGCCGTTAAGCGGCGAGAAATCCCAACAATCGAATGAATTTACGATTGACTCACCGTTTGAATGTCGATCTTCGGAGAGAGGGTATTTCTTGAGTAAAATCACTACAACAACTCAATAGGAAATACTTGTATTCTCACTGTAAGACTTTAGAACAGTATTGCTTGAGAATAGTGCAAAAACATCGTTATAAAACGGTATAAGAAGAGCAAAAGCGAGACGTAGAAGTACACACGGGAGTTTTTAGTGAAAGCTATAAACTGTAACCATGGAAGACATGGTGAATCGACACGTATCGATAGTAATCGATACCGAAGATCGATAACAAAGATCGGTAAGACCAGGGTTCTCGAGAAGACCCCTATTTCAGCAGGCCGTTACAGTGGCGCAGTCAAAATAGGTCCCGAAGTCATACGAAACAATAGTTAATTAAATCCCTCTCGAGCCAAAAGACCGTAAAAATCACTTTTCCTATTGTTAGCACATTTCACTTCCTCAATCAAGTGATGCCAAGGGTTGACTACATCCGTCTTCATGAGGATATTCAAGCTTTTTGCTCTGCACTGCGATGGAAGCATTTTTGGTCTACTACCCATAGTGACGACGATCCTACAAATTCGTCAAATTATGTGCATGATTCCCTGAAGCGGTTTCGTTCGCCCACCAGTAAGGCAGCCCCCAGCCAGCAGCCATCGCATCCAGTAGAGATCTACATCAAAACTGTCCTGACATTGACGTTGAATGCAAGTTTCCTGAATTCACTCGTTCCTCCCAAAAACATCAGTCGTAAAGAGCATCAGGCATTGAATGATTTGAAAAGTGACACTTCTATAATTGTCAGCCAGGCTGACTGACTATGGGCGGGAGGCGTTGAGGCAGCTGAGTGTTGGCCAGTCCTACAAGAGGCTTGCTCAGGATCCTTCAGAGGAGCATTGTTCACTGTTGCGGGCTTTCTTGAAAACTGTTTACCGCCAGGAAGGTTGGACAGAGCTGGAGGTGTCTCTTTTGGTGCCGGATAAGTCCAGGTGCCCAGTGTTTTATCTGCTGCCTAAGGTCCACAGGGAATACTTCTTACTGGACACCTTGCCACCTGGCCGTTCAATCATATCAAGTTTGGGAGCCCCAACAGCAGGCATTTCAGCATGTGTTGATTCATAACTGTAGCCTCTGATGCTTAACTTACCTTTATATTGCAGAGACTTATATCACTTTCTTGATATTTTGGCGGGGATGTCATTACCTGAGGAAAATCAGCATCTTTTGTTGGTAGTCATTGATGTTGTGTCACTGTATACGAATTATCCCGCATGATCAGGGATTGAATGCCCTCAGATACTTCTTGGGCCAAAGGCAATAATCTGCACTCCCAACTACTGAGTTTCTGGTTGGAACTACTGTTCCCAAGACGTGTGATTTCACATAACGGAGATGTGGAATGGCCCCCTCGGTGGACCTCGCGGTGTGTGATTTCTTTTTATGGGGTCATTTAAAAGCCAGAGTTTTCACCAATAAACCCCGCATCCTTCAGAAACTGAAGGCTTCAATTGAGATGTAAATTCAATACATTCGAACCGATATGCTTGAGCGAGCTATGCGCAACGTAAAGGACCGACTCCAAGAATGCATCGCCCAAAAAGGAAGACATTTAATGGACATAATCTTCCATAATACTTACCAACATCCCCCCCCCCCCCCCCCCAATAAATTTCCATTGGGACTAAACATTTTAAAATTTATTTCAACTCGTTATCTTCCAAATTGACGATTTGGCTCCTATTTAAAATCCACCCGGCTTATCTGCACCACCCTGCACTTGTTGCAGAAACATGTACCTACTACGATGAACTTGAATGTAAATTGTAAAGGGCTCTGCCTTAAATGAAAATGAAACATTTAATCTAAATCCTTCCAGCTCATATATCGTTAATTTTTACTTTTATCCTTTGTTGAAATGCATAATTATTAATTTTGTAGTAATACTTTGAAAATCTTCTTACAGCACCTGAAGTTTTGAGTTATGAACCAATCTCCCTGGCGACAGATATCTGGTCCGTCGGTGTGCTAGCCTATGTACTCCTGAGTGGCTATTCCCCATTCGCTGGAGATACCAAACAACAGACATTCTGCAACATATCCCAGTGCTCACTTTCTTTTCCTCCAGAGCTTTTTGACAGTATTTCACCAGCGGCTCTTCACTTCATTCGTTCTACTCTCGTAACTGACCCGAGGTAAATATTTTTAGATGTTCTAGATATGAAATTTACTGACAAGAAACAAATTTTTATGAAACAACCAACAAAATGGTCTACCTAGTTTTTTGTCGTTATCTACGAAAATTCAGCTACAGTATTGAATGGTGGCATAATCAAATCAATCCTAGCTTCCCTTAACCAGAAATCATACATAGGTACAAAAATTTAAAAATGCGTGTAATTTCGAAGAAAAACGTCTGCCAAGTTGTTTGGGCAGATTAGCTTCCTCACATATTGTAACATGGACGTATAGAATTAGCTGAAGAACAAAGCCCGAGTCAAAATGATTTAATGAAAAATATAACCGTATCCAATTCATGTGTATACATGCTAGAATGCAAATTAGCGATATAATTCATGTTTGAATGAGCGGAAATTGTCTAAGGGTTAACCCACACAATTATTGAAAATTTCAACAAAATCGATTAATTATTCTCGGAGTGTTATCGAATATTTGTTTTGTGCATGTGCAATCGTTACCTTTTATTCAAGCGAACGCGATAAAATACAAAGGGCATCACCCTTGACCCAACAATTTCTTGAGTGAACGAAATCGGACCAACAGATGATAAGAATTCGACGTTCTAAGAAATTAACGTTTGCGCATGCGCACAGACTACTATTAATCCAACGGCAATGAAATGTATAGGTGACCATCTAGGAGCTAAACTGCACGATCCGTGAAAATTTCATTAAAATCGGTCCATTAGTCTCAGAGTTTGGTCTGTGTTGATCAATTTTAGTTTTGCTCATGCGCTATAGTTATTGCTCCACCAGTCGCAATATAATTCATTAGACATTTTTCTGAAACATATACCTACTCATCTACTCCCCGATTGTGAACGAAATCCGTCCAACAGATGGTAAGAAATCGACGTTATAAGAAATTAAAGTTAGCGCATGTGCAGAAACCACTATTCATGCAACGGCAACGAAATTTATAAGGGTCCGTCTAGAAGCTAACCCGCTCTATTTCATGAAGTCGATCCATCCAAATCAATTCATCAAAATTGATCCATTGGACTCGGAGTTTTGCCTGTGTCAATCAATACTGGTTTCGCGCATGCGCAGTGGTTACTACTCCAACAATAGTGATAAGGCATTTTCATAGAAAATATACTTACCCAACTACCTACCGAGTTTGAACGGAATCGGACCAACAGATATGAGAAATCGACGTTAAGAGAGATTCACGTTTGCGCATGCGCACGTGCTACTGTTGCTTCGATAGCATTGAAATTTTACATGGAACCGTCTAGATCCTAAACCGCACAATCCCTGAAAATTTCATTGGAATCGGACTAAAACTTGGTATAGTTTTGGGCGTGACAAGGATTTACCACAGAAAATTGATCAGCTCGTTCTGAAACGCAAAAAGCAAGTGGAAATTTTGATTTTGGAGGAAAACAATTTGTTCGACTTCAATCACGAACACAATGCTTTCCTACCTTCAGTAGTAAGGAAGCAAAAAACCGAGTTTTGCAACATGGTCGTGTTCGGTATCATTTTCCATGTAATTTCGGCTGTAGTATTGCTAGGAACATCATTTTCAAATCATATTGGGCTACTTGTGACAATAAAATGTCGGGGCGGTCAGCAAAAGCTTCTTTTTGATCAAATGTATGATCGGGTTAAATATTAACTGTCCGCTTTAAATGATAAAATTTTGTGGACAGTTTTGAAGAAAAAAAGGAGGTTCAGGAAACAAAACTGTGTGATGTTTCAAATATTTCTTAAATCAAGAAATAACATATACAGGTGTAAGTAAATTAGAATGAACATCTAGTACCCTAAGTAAGTGCCAAAAGTTTCAGAAACGAACGAGGAAAAAAGTAATGTAAATTTTCATCCGATTGGCATGTTTTGGCAGTGTTCTGGGATGCACCCACACAGTTGTATGCAGAGCTCCACCTTTTTCTTGCAAGCACACATTTGGGTTGCACACAATCCTTTACAACGACAAGGTTGCTTAATGCTCCCATTATGGGGAGGCACGAATTAGTCGGAGATTTCCCTTGTCTTACCGTATCCAACATTTGTGTTGGATCAGTTAGCTGAGTCAGCTGATCTGATTGGACGTTTTAAAAAAAAATTATCGTCCACACAAACCTTCCCCGTGCTCTCCCATTCATTTTGCGAAACCCCCGTTCAAATCTGTCCATGAGTCTGGGCGTAAAGGTTTCTCAAAGTCCCGAAAGGCTCCCCATAGCGCTAAATCAACGATTAGCCCAGTCAAATTAGAGAAAACAGGAGAAAAAAATCATAGTAAAGAAATTTCTTCACCAAGCTCTTCCTTCACACGTCGTAAATCTTATCTCAAAAGTACCCTAGTATGGGGGGTGTTTTTCTCCTTTTTTCGTTTTTTTTCCTATAACTCGAAAAGTAAGCGTTCTAGCGACTTGTTTACTATTACCAGAATTAAAGTGCATAAAATTTCCTACAATGTGCACTCCTGACTTCATTCGCTACGATTAGGCGTTCCGCCGCTAGAGCGCCTTGAAAATTAGGTATAATTTCAAAAAATCAGCAAAAAGGCTTTTATGCTCTTTTTAAGCAGAAATCATTCGTATGAAGCTTCTGGGTGACTTAGAATACATCATGACTTGTTTTCCGAACGTAAGTGATGCTCGGACAGTAGCTTGGGCTCGGGCAGGTTTCGTGTTTGTCTTTTTTTTCTGTTATTCGCATACATCCTGGAAACTGTGATGACCATAACATATTTTCAGCACCCTCACCAGCTCACTGTGAATTATCAGTCAATCTAAATATATGTATATAAAACACAGTGGCTCTAAAAAAGAAAAGAAAAAAAGGAACTAATGAAAATGAGCTGTGTTTCACATAAAAATGTTTGATGTGCAGGTATAATATAACCCATGTTAAAGTAATATTCACAAAAGGAGTGGGAGGGGGAAGGGTTCATCAATCTTCACAGGTGTCTACTCTTCATCCATTGAGAATCACCATCCACAGTCAAACTGAAAATTCAAAATCGGATTACAGTGAGCTGCATATATAGTCATATATTGATAGTAGTAGTAAAGTAGACAACCATTCCAGGTTGGGGCTTTTCGTTCGACTGCCTCGGGCGTCGCGGACGTCATCAGCTGTCCTACAAATGGAGGATCAGATTCGTTCTGATGATTTTGCTTAAAGCTACTCATTGCCTCTCGCCCCCTTGAGTGGAGAGGGGTTCGCTGTACAGAAGCGCGAAAATTACTTGGACGTCTGACCCTTACCTGGGCGGTCACCCATCCAAGTACTCACCATGCTCGACGTTGCTTAACTTCGCTAATCACATGAGAAACGGTTCATTGCAACGCCTAACCCGTACGGCTCTTATATTGATAAATAGATTAAGTTCATGCAGATGATTAGGATGAAACTTACATAGCGATGGCATATGTTTTGAGTGGGTAGTCTTATGGTTCCATGTCTGTTTCATCATCTTCTGTAGATGAACCGTCGTCAGCAAGTGGTGGGTTGTTTGTGCAGGAACCTGAACAGTTGGAGCAGTGTTGAGCAGTGGATGCCAGTGAATTGGGGCTTGAGTAGGGAAGACGATGGCTTCCTCAAACCAATCCCAACTTTGGATCCGCCAGCAACACCTGAAATTCTGCAGAATATATTTTGCAGCTGCACCAAAAGCTGCGGTAGTGGTCGATGTGGATGCCACAGAGCTGGCATCCACTGCTCAACAGGCTGTTGTCATTGAAGTGATGGGGGATGCAAACATAAAAATACCTAATGATGCAACTTGACCATAATATATTACGAGACAACCATAACCTGTTTCATGCGCTTTTTGAGTCGAAGGAATCTCGGCTTCCGTTGTCTCTACAGTTATAGAATCCATCGAATACCAACCACTGCTTTTTAGGAGACCGACTCCCGAAATTTCCAATGTAGACAATTCAAATTCGCGTTTAGATGGGCTATTCCAGTGGTTCGAAATTTCGCGGTTTTTACTTCAAACTCAAATCCAGAATCCTTGAAAAAACCCTTATATTATCATCGCTGCACTAATTTCGAAATGGCAGGGCAGTAAAGGACTACCCCTAAGAGTTTGTAAAACTTTATGCTATCAGAATGGATTAAAAAAGATAGAAGCATTGAAGAGTTAAGGTTGGTAACAGCTGTTCCCTCAATATTATCTCGTTATCACCCAGCGGGCAAATGCCTCCTTGCTATCGTTTAAATGTGGAGTGTTAGTGTGGTGGGCAGGTATTAAAACAGCAAATACCTTGGCAAAATCGAAAGATTAGAATGTATGCTTATTAGTGGAGCTTTCCGTACTACCCCAACAAGGAGCATTCAAATTATCCTTTGACTAGCACCACTGGATACTCTCGCAATGGTTTATTCCATGCAAGCCGTGGTCAGGTTGAATATTTAGGGAGAGTGGGTACATGACACAATTCATATCTCTCACTACACACAAGTAGACCACACCTACATCAAACAAGCTACTAATGCTTATGCACCAGAAACCCTCATGTCCTCTGATGAAATGAAGAGGAGATTTTTCTGGAACTTGAAATCCACCTTTAAAAGATAAAAGATAAAAAGGATTGGAACAATCAACAAACCCCTGTTGACACTATAGACACCACAAATTACTACACTGATGGTTCTAAGATAGATAGGGGATCTGAACCTTCCTCTGGGGCTGGTGTGTTCATACCCAGCCTTCAAGTGGCAGATTCTTACAGCCTTGACAAATATGCAACTGTATTTCTATCAGAAATATATGCTATCAATAAGTGCCTGGTCACCTTACAAAACCACAACACATAACAAAAACATTCACATTTTTACTGATAGTCAGGCCAGCATCAAAGCACTCCTGAACCCCCTCACAACCTCAAAACTGGTCTGGGAAACAAAGAAATACATTAACAATTTGTTTCTTAACAACCACAAAATAACCATCAAATGGATTCCTGGTCATGAGAATCACGAAGGCAATGTTAATGCGGACGGTTTAGCAAGGGCTGGCTCAGGACAACAGTTTCTTGGCTCTTCTCCTTCCATCTGCATTTCCAAAAAGGCCTGTAAAACTAAAATTAAAAACTGGGTCACACAAGACCTTAACATTCTCTAGGTAGAGAAACAGCTAGATATAGACAAACCAGAATGCTTGTTACATCTTCCGATCCCAAACTAGCATACTGGCTTCTAAGTAAAAGTAGAAATTCAATCAGAACTATGAATGGTATCCTCATCGGACATTACGATTTCCGTAGGATGCTAAATATTATAGATAACAATATCTCATCTATGTGCCCTTGCGGACTCGAGGAGGATTCCGCAGAGCACTTTCTTTGCAGATGCGACCGGTACTGGAAATCCAGAACGAAGGCATTTGGGCATCATATAATTGAACGTGCTTCCCTCAGAGATATTGAGTGGAAAAGAATCAAAAAATTTGCTGATTTAAGCAAAAGGTTTGCTTGCAACGACTCCAACTCAGGGTAACCGGCGGAATCATGTTTTAAATTAAAGGGGCCTCTTTCTGAGGGAGAGTATAAGCCGTTCACGGTGCCTGAAACTTTTTTCCAATGGTCACCCTGAGCAGTGAGTGAGTGATCGTTTGAATCAACGTTTAAACTTTAAATCGACGTTTCACGAAAACGCTGTAAATCTATGTTTACTGATAACAGTTTAACCATTGATTACGTTGATGAAACCCATTTGTTTAAAATCAAAACTTTGGTTCTGTAAAACAATGATCTACTTTAACCATGGTTAGAGATTGTTGGTGAAACCAGCCCTTAATGTCCTAGAGAGGCTCTCTGTCAAATTTCACATTCCTATGGTGAAAAAGAGAGAATTTAGCTCACTCAGCAGATCAGGAAAGAGCTCATCATTGTATTCGTTTCTGGATGTCCCTCGAGAGGCTACCTATCAAATTTCAAATTCCTAGGGTGAATAGGAGAGAATTTAGCTATATCAGCTGATCTTGTTGAATCTTTTTTTTTTTTTTTTTTCTTTTTTTTAAGACAAACCTTCCCCCGTGCCATTCCGATTTTGCAAAAAACCCTGCTCAAATCCGTCCATGAGTTTGAGAGTGAAGGTGCCGACATTACTCATTTATAGAATAGATTTACATTACTGCAATAGGAACAAATCCTCTTAAACTGTTCTACCCAAGTAGAGGGTAACAGAATTTTTTAGTTTCAGACCCTATAGCCTAGTTAGCTAAAGTATAAATGAAATCATTAGAAGCGTTTGCAATATAAATATTATATTTTTATCCTTTTTATTTACACAGTTAAATTATCTATACAATATTGTTCAAAAAATAGGAATGGGCAACACTCCCACTATTGGGCCGCAAAGAAAAAAACATAAGTTATTTATTATTATTACTTTTTTTAGTTTAATTTTAGCACATATCCCCCAACAATAGGTATGTGATGCATTATTTGTTGACAAAACTCATTTTTCTCTTTTTTACCTGGTAATTTTTTCATCCTTTTCAACTAATTGGAGAAGCTTTATTTTATATGAAAATTCACGAATGGCATCGAACACGACTAGTATCTACCTACCTACTACAAATGCTTACAAAACACAGAAAACAATTATGTTTGACAGATAAAATTGTCTGAGTTATTCTGTTGATAGCTCCAAAAAACCAAACTGCCCAGATATAGCTGGGTCTGATTTCACTTTTCAGATGGTTTTAAAGTATAATTTTTGTGTCATAAGTTTTTTAAAATTTATTTTCAGGTGTAGACTGAGTGCAGAAGAATGTCTGGGTCACCCATGGCTAACTGGGGAGCCGATGCCCCAAGGATCATTGGAGCCAGAACTGAGCGAGTTGACGCCAAGCGCCTCTACGCCATTTCTGTGCCTCGCCTGCGCCAAATGCGGTTCCTCCGGATCCTGCCACCATGATATTGCAGGATCCTCCGTGGTCGAAATCATCCACGACCGAGGAATTATCTGTTAAACGATCATGATTTCAACGACCTTTTCTCCTCCCTACCCAAGAACACTATCCCGTTTTCTCTTTTTTTTTTTTATTTGTGGATTAGGTTACAGCTCAAGATCTTTAATTTCAACACCAGTAATGTAATTACCAAAAAAAGTAAATTTAATTAACCTTACAAACAAAATTTTATGCTCATCAATTTACGATCCAAGGGTTTCTTGATTATTAAAGGTTTTTTTTTTTTTTTTTTTAAGTCACATATCTATTGTTATATACGGTTTTGCACATTAGATTGTGAAAAGCTCGTTCCACTTTCTCTTTATTTAGCTCAAGACATTAAATCCTCTTGCAGTTGTAAAATAGAAGCTGATTTTGGGAAGATTCGAAAGGGGAGTTGGAAGAAAGAATTGGTACTTCGACTGTATCAGTGTCTTATTCACAATGGTGGAAAATTTTAACGGACGAAAGTGAGCGTTATGGAAACCTATTTGAGACCTATAAATTAACAAGGTGCCAGGAAAGGCAATCGGGTCTCACTGATTCCTGTTCCCACCCCTTTCGTGGGTGCTTTTGGAACTATCCTGACTATAAATCCTGAACCATAAAAGTCCCTATCATTTTCTCATGTAATTTATTTTCCTTCCCAATCTGTTTTCTGCAACTCTGCTTAATAGAGTGTAAAAAATAATATTGGATGAAAATTTAATTTGATACTTGCAGATAGGTGCTATGTCATTTGATTCACTTTGATATTTTTACCAATGTACTGTTGATTGGGATATGCCAGTTATTTTGATAAATATTGAATTGGGCGATTAAGTAGTTAACAACGTGAATGTCAAAATCGAAATAACATTGTACATGACAGACAGTACAAACGAAACCGAATAAAACAAGAGTGGAACCAAGCCCAACACATATTATTTATACATGTGCACAGTTTTCACCGTTATAATGTACTCGAATAAATATAACTGAATTAGCGCCCTCTGGACTCTTCTGTTGTTGTGCCATCCTCAACATTGTCCTCCAAAGTGAAACATTTGACAAGAATTAATATCAAGGCAACGTAAAAGTCTTGTTCAAAATTGTTTTAGGCGAACCATTAATAAAATTAATTTCTTCCTTTGCAATTTTGTCATCTCAACACATATGACCAGTTTCTCTAAGGATTATTGTATCTGCAAGGTTGAGATTCATTACACTTCACTTACAATGTGTAGTATTTTAAAACGTTGTTCCCATTCATCAAGTTATAAAAATCTTACTACAGAATGAAACATCTGTTGCAGGTTTCCTACTAAAAAATCACCTACTTATTATCTTGAATGACTTAACTTAGGGCAGATAATAGAAGGGTATCTTCTCAATTGAAATTACTGTGAGCTGAAGGCCTATTGGTTTCAATCCAATGAATGTAAGCAATCGGGTAATCATAAAGCCCCTGGCTTGCTGAATTCTATTGCTTCAAAGATATGGTTGGGCCTTCAGATTTTTTCTGTTCATGCATACATAGAAGGTGGTATAACACATGGATTCAAATGAGTTGAGTGAGCGATAGCATTCAAAGCTTAGTTTCGTGTCACACCAATGTGTGCTTATGTTCACACAGAGTGAACCTACTGACTAACCAAGCTCATGAGAATAACATAAGCCAATAAAGTATTATATTAGCTAGGTACTCATTTTGAAGTTTCATAAGGTTTGTTCCATCCACCTCACTGCGGTTAACCCACGGTCAGCACGCGGTCCACAGCCTCTATGATCGCGGTTGGACGACTGCAACCACGATCTAACCATGGATGGAACGCTCAACCGCAAGTGAGGTAAAATAGCGTTACACCAGTCATTTCGTGTGACTCCACTCCATTGGAAACTTTTTCATAGCCTTGACAACAGTCGACTGTAAACAACAACTCGCAGTAGTGATTTTCTATTCTCATTTTCAACAACTCATTGTAGTGATTTTATATTCTCATTTTCTATTTCTGGCCGGTATTCATTTTTAAGTTCTCAACTTCACACACGAATACAGAGTACAAGACGAACGAACTAGGCACACGACGTACAACGAGTAGTATTTAATATCAGGAACTGTCCGAAGAAAAGTGATAGGAAAACAAAACGTTCCACGAACAAAAGCAAGAAAATTAACGAATAGAACTGAAACAATGAAGCAGACTCTTACCTAAATGAATTTATCAGAATAAAATAGAGAATAGAGAATAAGGAAATGAATAGAGAAATAAATTTCTCAGAATAAAATAGAGAATAAAGAGAATGAATAGAGAATAGAGAAATGAATTTCTCAGAATAAAATTGAGAATAAAGAATTTCCCAGAATAGACCTACACGCATTTACGGTAAATTCGCAAGTGTTTTATCTTAGAAGAAAAACATATGAAATAATTATTTTGGGAAGAAACCAGGGAAAAATATAAATCAATACCTACTGTTTGGGATTCAAATAAATCTTTATTTTTCAATCTTGAAGCCATTTTCCACCAGTAGGTTGAGTTGTCCACCCACCGAGCTCGAATTTCAAATGAGGAAGGTTATGAGTAGGTTTCAATTGCGTGAGGTTTCCTATAACAACCGGAATGAACCGCACTCCATCGGGCGGTTGGTTTTGGTTCGACCGCGGTCGACCCGTGGTCGACCACGCTGCAATGATGGAACAGCGTTTCAACCGCTGTGTTGAGCTGATTGTTGGGATGGAACAGCGGTTGACGTTACTGCGCATGAGTCGGTCGACCACGGTCGACCGCGGTTAGGTGGATGGAACAAAGCTATAGTTTCGCAATAGCACTTTTACAATCAGTCAGCACCACTATAAACTGTTCTTATTTCCATATTTTATATCAGAGAACCTGAAAATCGCCTAGTATCTCATAAATGAAGATCAATGCTAATAGATAATCCTGAAAGCTATACCGCTCACTGTTGGGGAATCATAAAAAGCAAACCTCAACCAATGCCAGCCTTTGAACCTGCTGTATAGAGGATGTAGCCTGTGTTGAATCTAGAATGAAGCTGCTCCAGAAACGATAATCAAGTTTTATGAATTTCACCAATCGAAGCAATATCAATTATAGAATAATTAATCTTCTCATGAATCAGTGAGTATGTTTGCTGAAATACGAAGGCCAAATACGACTGAAATGAATGTTGTCATTCAGACATCGCCGTGAAACAGGAAGCTAATGAAGAGGAAGGTGTTTTCTACCAAAAGCAATGCTAAAGCATGGTCCTCAAGTCAATTATTATTCCCCAACAAATTGTAAGGATTAACAGGTAATCTCCATAGAAACCTGTGCACTTACACCATATGCACATAAGGATGACTTGGTTGTTAGAGAGACTGCTACTGTTCACAAGGGTGTGAACACCATTTCCAGTCACAAACATATGAGTCCCATTAACCTAGTAACTGCTTCGGTCGTACCTACGCCACGTACACCACAAGATAGGGAGCATCTAATGTATACAACGTATAGTGTAAACAACAAGGAAGTTGCGAGTTTTTCATATTCTGTTGAACAATGCAACTAATTGCCTAGAAAGACATCTGGCAATTATTGGAAGGAAAAACCTTCAAATCAAATCCTTGGTGGACACTTTGATAGCACCCTTCAATATTGTAATGTATTAAACTATTACCTACTTTTTATTTGCCAACAGAGTAGGAGTGGAGGAAGTTTCGAAATCCACAAGTACAGACTGCTAAAGAACTTCAACAGTTCCTCGTACAATGTCCAAGCTACCAACGGTTGAAAATTTTTGAAATTTTCTTGTTCGTCATTCGTTTTTCTCTCAACAATAGTGCCCTAGTAGTAAGAGTAGATCGATTCAACTCGGTACAGTACAAAGCCAAAGATGAACCATTAACTAATTTGCTGCTACACATTTCTTGTAGAATTTGAACAGTTGCTTAATTCGGGTGATAAATATTATACGTTTGAAGAACAGCTTGCCTGCACTGTACTGCATCATGGCAACCAAATTCTACCACATATTGCGAATCCCTTCTAAAATCGTAATCTGCTTCGAGTGTGGCAACAAATGTTTCATGTAGGTATTACTTATTCTCGGGTAACAATGACTCTACTTCCCATGAATACATTGGCCTACGTGTATTAAAGATAATTCGGGAAGATTTCTCCTTGGGGAAAAATTAGGGCAACCCAATCAATATAACGTGCTGCATATATCCACATTTACCTAATGAATGTATAACTACTTATGCGGATAGGATTATCCTTTCGAGTTGGAGTATCGTCCGTCAACTATGAAAGAAATCAGCCTCAGGCGGGGCTTACACCTGACGGATGCGTGCCCGGCCCGCGCCTTGCAGCGAGTCCGCATTTTTGGAGAACCCGAAGAAATAAGGGTATCGACTTACATCTGACCGAGAGCGGGGGCGATCCCGCGATGGGGAAAATTTCGCCCACAGCATGTTGCGAGAGCTCGGTGCCCGCAACTGACCGAGCGGGCCCACCGGGAGTGGGGAACAGGTAGACATGAACCTCTAATCCTACACCAGCCGCCAACGGGGACGAGCGTTTTTCGGTTTCTCAAAATTCAAAATATTGTTAAATGATGAATTTGATGGTTTAAAACTTATTTTCATAGCAAGCAACCAATATAGGAAGTTAATTTATCATTGACGTTTCACACAAAACATTAACCTTTGCAATAGTCCCAAGGATTGCAAATGCATTGAGAAAAACTGGATCCTCCAGCTCTTTCTGCTCAGTCCAGAAAAAATCTCAATCTCTCTCTTCTTTGGGCAAAAAATATGGAAAATGCTTATACAGGGTGTCCCCAAAACCCCCCCCCCCCCCCCCCCCCTGCTAAAATGGTTGATAATGGGTCTGAATAGTTTTTTTTTTTTTTTGTATTATTATTATTATTTTTTAAATCTTAATGGTTTTTTTGAGAATCTCAAAAATTACAAAATTTCGAATTGCACAAACAGGGGCGATTCCGCTCCAAAAGTGCGCAATTCTGCTCTATAAGTGGAAAAATTTTGAACTACAGAGTTTTTGAAGATATTCAATTGCCACACATGTAATACATGATTTTGAGATATTTTTGTTGCTGAACCTCGTAATGATGTTCTTTTATTGATATTTGCAACACCGATTTGGGAAAACACCTACTAGAATTGCACTTTTCTTATAGATTTCTATAAAGCACACAGCGTACTAAAATGTCGTTTTTTCTATGGTTTCCCAAGTTGGTGTTGTAAATATCAATAAATGAACATCATTACGAGGTTCAGCGCGAAGAAATGCCCCAAAATCATGTATTAAATTTGGCGATTGAATATCTTCAAAAACTCAGTATTTCACAATTTTTGCACGTCACTGTCAACCTCTCCTCGGCACTAATAGGATTTCTGAAATAAGTGTGCTCTTTGGAAATATGAGGACACAATTTCAGCAACAGTTCATCAAACGACTTCACTGACATTCTGAAATGAGAAAAAAATGTCTCCTCGTAGTTCTGAATTTCAGTAAAAAATTTACCCAATTTCTTTTCTGCGTCCCTCCCGACATTGAAAGGATGGACCCAAAAACGTCTAGAGGTCACATTCTGATCCAACAGGCCTTCAGCCTCTGCAGCACAGATGAGATGCTGCTGATTTCTTCTCCACAGAAGGGTAGTGAGGTACATTGCACAACAGAAACATCACAACTGAGTAGAAGCATCTACTGAGAAGAGCCTAGGAGAACAAAGTTGATGAAAATTGGAAGTATGCAGAGTGGGAGCGACGGTTCCGCGCTAGTGTAGGCGAAACACTGCGACGGTGTTTTCCCGCGGCTGTCTTCAATTTCCGGGGGCCTGCGCCTGCATCTGTCAGGAGGAGAGTCTCCCGGGAGCCCACCTAAAGGCACAACTAGCGCTTCCTTCTGGCATTCTGGGCAACTTACAGTACTAGTCAGCTGATCGCGAATCGTTGGTAACGTATCATTGTTGATGTCACGAATCATAGGTGCTTTAGATTTCAGGTTCAGGCGGTTGTTGTTATTCTGTGGTTGTCACCATCGTTGATTTAATAGATACCTATAGGGTTCCTTCTTTGAGTATTAATAAGATGGAGGGCTCTGAACTCAACGCTGTTTCCCTGTCAAGGCATACGTTACCGTTGCTCATATATATGTGCCTACATGTACCTATATTTATTGAAACTTATTTGCTTACTATATGTGATATTATGACTTCAATACCACCAATATTATTCATTTACGCAGCGCAGGCTAACCTACTTTTTTTAAAGAACAAAGTAAAGTTCCTACTAAACCAAGGTTGCCTATCATTTTCAGCTATTTGGCTCGTCCCAAAATTTCATGTTTTCAAAGAGATTCAGATTTTCAAAAAGAAAGGACGAGTTCCTTAGCCGTCCCGATCAGATTAATGCTGTGGGTCGAATTTCGGAAAATGAAGTTGGCCACAAAACCAAAAAAGCATTTTTGGTCGACAATTATTTCATCACCTTTTTAACGCTGAGTCTGTTGAGCGTGGTTCAAAACTGTCCCAATCACACCCAGAGATCCTAGCAAGCACACAGAGACGGTTGAATTACTTATTATTAACTCTCGGAAACCTTACATAGGTATAGGTACCTAACAAAAAGGACATTACCTAGAAACATTCCTTAGATAGAAGGTTGAGTTTTTCCAGCGATGCTACATAACTAAAACTAAACTTAGAACTAAAAGAGCAAATTTTCGTTAACTTTCTCTCCTCTTTTCGGGACAAATTATCGGCCAATTATATACGAGTATGTAGGAATTGTACAAGAATCGTCGCGAACACAAAGCTTCCACTTTTTGTACCGCAAAGAGCAAACTACTGATAGCAGCATGGAGGCAAAAAGAGATCTGCCCTAGACGCTTGACATGAGTGTAAGCGAGGAGAGCTGCAAAAAATGAAACATCAAGATGTACCTATGTACAGTCAACACTTATTAGGTAGGTACCTACTACCTACCTATACAAACTTGGTATGAACCCTACCTATACAAACTAGGTAGGTACCTAGGTACTTCTTCAAACGCTAAACACTAATTCAATCTCTGATGCTACCTAAACCTATTTTGAGATGGTTGCCAACTGCTTAACAAAATGACTCGTATTGGATCCATTTCGATACCTAACTCACGAATTCTCCCAGCTTCACTAAAAAGCAACGAGATTCAAGTGTAAGCGGGAAGCCGAAGAATACACACATCAGAATACACCCGATCAGCTGACTAGTAGTCGGAATGCCAGAAGGATGCGCTAGTTGTGCCTTTAGGTGGGCTCCCGCAAGACTCTCCTTCCGTCAGGTGTCCCCGCCTATAAATAAGCCCCGCCTCAGATCTTACTTATCTGATTGGTGCGGCTTTTTATAGTTATCTAGACCCCCCCCCTCTTCCTCCTGCTAGCTAATCAGCTGCAAAAAATCTGGTTTTCGGAGGTATTGGTAGATACCGCCAGGTTTGGTAGGTATCTTGACATAGTTTCCCACCAGTACAACTCTTGGAAAAACTCGGTATCTAGCAAATACTGGAGAGCAAAACTTTTATAGAATAGAGGGGGTGTAGCATCTAAGACCCTTAAGTTAAGTGTATCTCTTCAAGTATATACTTTAAGCCAGTCTGCATTCAATGGCAGTGAGTTCTTACTTTTTTACGCCATTTTTTATTTTGTACTTGTTGACACATCAGGTGTACCTTGGTAATAATTGCACATTTTTGTTTCCCCTACATTCTTTACATTATTTGAAGTATTTAAGTTAGTTTATGCTTGATTTCGACTTTCATTTGAATTTTAAAATTATAGTTTCCTCAGTGAGATTTGTGCATTCCCGTGTTTTATGGATCTCGTGAGACTACTTATTCATGATTTTACGTCAGAAAATCGATGTTTCCCTGAAAAAGTTGATTCCGATTTGGCATGCGGAGGGGTTATTTATCCTCCAAGGATTGTAATTTACAGGGCCAACACATAATCTCTGTGAACGTCATCATATCTAAACCATATGGAAATGTTGCAAGTTTGCGCAGATATATGTACAATATACGTTGCAATAGTGGGAACCTATTTCGGTTCATAGTCATAACAAAAGGTAAACCGTTATAGTTTGATTTAGTGCCAAAATTAGTGAGATTTCCATTATTTCTCAAAATGACTATTGGTTCGCCAGACTTTGTACACATCACCAGCATCAAATTTTTATGGAATCGATAATAACGATGAAGGAAAGTGATTTAAAATCGGCTCATGATGTTCTCTTTCATCTCCGAGATACACTGTACATTCCTGTCTGTGGAAGGGGCATAATAGTTTCAAAATCAGCCTCGTAGTTTCAAAACGTAGCCCATAGCTGCATTTTCTGTCTGCTAACTTTGATACTACTTCCCACCACATCATTGATAAATCATGTTGAAATTTAGCATAATTAATCAAATAAATAGCCCAAGATCTGATCAGACTGGTGCAGAACTATAGCAGTGTTCACAACGTACCCAAAGAAGCTTCGTATCAGAAGACACTAACGTAGACTTATTGGAAAGATCAGGGTAGCCCCATAGAGGTATCTCATTTAAAATTTCAGAAACTTAAGTTACGCAGGACTTATACGGTATAAGCCAAAAGAGAGATTTATATGAACCCCGAGACAACAGAATGACATAAGAAAACACTACTAAACCATATTGATGCTGACAGATAATCCCAGTACCAGCAGGGCACTTCTAAATTTTCTTTTATTCGACATCCTCTCACACTATCAAAAGCAGTGCATGCTTCGAGCCAAAACATTCAAATACAAACTTTTTTTTCTTTTCTTTTTTTTAACAACATAGCAGGAATAGTGGTCAATACTTGAAGATAATGTGCATTCATTTTGATTACTTCATCTTAGCAAACAGTCTCTGATGAGCGGTTGGAGACTTTCCAGACATATTGATCAGGCCCCACAAGCAGCTCCAGCTGACAATGCTGTTTTTTAGGAGGGTTAGGAAAGAATTGGAGTATTGGTGTTATGTACTGATAACTTGATTGCTGAAACTAGTCTAACGTTGAGCACTTATATTTACTCTCATTGAGATCAGAATAATAAGGCTTTTTCCTGTTCTATGTTGACTGCTAGTACATGACGGATATAAGTTTACAACAGTATTATTGATAGGGGTTTTCTCTACTCTACTGCACTACATTTTGTGTGTACGACAGGCTGGCTTATGTGGCACTTACCTGAATGTCCAGTTCCACCAGGTAGTGGCAATCTAACAACTCTTAACAGCTAGACTTGTTGTTATCAATCTAGAAGCAAACCTGTGGCTTCCTGATCCATAGATCAAATTAGGTATATTTCTCCCGGGCAAGAGGGGACTTCTAGAGCACATACTGCTTAAAACCTGTGCATTGCGTTTCTCCACTAAGCCTTTGTGGTAGGGTACCTAGTAACAATCAACCTTTGTGAAATGCCTCTAGATGTATAGCAACCCCTATACTGTTCACTATTAATAATTGAGGTGCATTCTTGATGGATTTGAACTTTGTTCACATCGAATTTGATTACACGTGTATATATATATATATATATGCATAAAAAAAATAAATCAAAAAAGTGCCCCCCCTGAAAAATTTTCTTTTTTTCTGGAGAATAAGAGAGTATTTTTTATTTTTTTGACAACGGTAAGGTCTGCTTCCATAACCTGAAAATACATAAAATTTTCAAATTTGTGGGAATATATCTTATAATATCTCTCATGACCTTACCGTTGTCATTTAAAAAAATAAAAAATACTCTCTTATTCTCCAGAAAAAAAGACAGTTTTTCAGGGGGGCAGATGCTATATATATATATATATATATATATACTTATATGTATATATATATATATATATATATATGAAACAAAGAGAAGAACACACAGAAATACACTACACAGACTAGTTTTAATATTTCGGCTTGGATGCCTTTTTCAAAATACAAGAGAAAAATAAATTTTTTTGAAGAGTTAATTTACAGAATTACAACGTTGGCAAAGAAACTTGAGTTGCTTAGGACAGTTGCATTATCTCCTAATATTTAGTCCTGGTGGATCGTAGGCTCTCAAAACGTTGCTATGCGCCTTTTCGGACTGGTGAAGCAACCGCTTGTTGTCTTTGAAAGGGAGAAACGCAACTGAACCTGAGAGTGAACAATCATCGGGCATCCGTGGTCAGTTCCAACGAGGACCTGCCAGTGAGCAGGCATGCTATGGTCCATGGTTCATCGTTCGATGATTGTTTCGGGATAAAAGTTTTAAAGAAAATGGGACCCAAAGACAACAAGCGGTTGCTTCACCAGTCCGAAAAGGCGCATAGCAACGTTTTGAGAGCCTACGATCCACCAGGACTAAATATTAGGAGATAATGCAACTGTCCTAAGCAACTCAAGTTTCTTTGCCAACGTTGTAATTCTGTAAATTAACTCTTCAAAAAAATTTATTTTTCTCTTGTATTATGAAAAAGGCATCCAAGCCGAAATATTAAAACTAGTCTGTGTAGTGTATTTCTGTGTGTTCTTCTCTTTGTTTCATATATTAGCTCTCCTAGAGCCACTAATCAAGTGATTAATATATATATATATATATATATATATATATATATATATATAATAAAAAATACAGTAAAACAAAGTGGAATCACGATGTTTGGCAATGTTATAGTCCAGGCAATGAAGACAAAAAAGGGCCCTGAGGTAGAAAAAAATAGAACCCAAACCAAAATTGGTACAGACGTAGGTGGAGGTCCCCTGATTGACATACTAAAAGTCCTGGGGGTGGGGGTGCCGCTCGAGGGGGGGGGGGGGTCATTAAAGGTCCCATTTTGTGGTTTTTCGCGAATATCTCGGAAACGGTGCATTTTTCGATGAACCATGTCCTATAGTAAATGAAAGCTGATAAAATTCTCGACAACTTTGATTATATACGTTTTATCGAAATTCCGAACCGTTACGGAGATATATGCATCCGAAAATGGACGAATTTTGAAAATTAGGTTTTTAGCTCACGTTTTTCGGATAACTTTGTTGATTTGCGTCCAAACCGTTTATCTGAGAAAAACGTCCTCTTAGAGAAAGTTGTAGAGCATCAAATTTCCCTGAAGAATATGTGGCTGAATGCCAATTTATCATCCACCAATCAAAAGTTACGCCAGTTTCAAAATTTTGCCCATTTTTGTCATTTTTACTCAAATGTTGACAGGCCACTTTTCTGTGTCCTCCAGCTTTAATCGTCCTTCTTTCTGTCATCTGTGGTCATACATACGCCCACACGACCCCAGAATTACATACCACCACATGGGGGAGGGGGGGGGGGGGGTGAGACGACGATGTAAAAAAGTGTTATTCCATGGTAAGCACGAGTTCAACTTCTTTCACCCCTTACCAATGATCGTACGAAGTGGTCTTTTGCATTCAAATTTGTTGGGTGGTGAGCTCAGGAAAGACCGGATGGCCGAGGGAACGGAGGGGGAGTTGAAGCAGATGAAGTGCTAACAGTGGAATTTTGTAAATGTACCTAGTGTTACAGTTGATCTGTGTTTTAGTACTTAATATATATATATATTTTTTTTTTTTTTGAAGAATAAGTACACTTTTTACATTTTTTTGAACACACACAGAATGAACTTTATTCAATATTGAACATATGAACATGTGGAACCTAACAACATAACACAAGTTGATGTAGTGGCCAACTTAAACTTCAATACTCCACCTTAAGTGGGCACCACACTCAACATGTCTGCAGGCTCCGAAACTTCTCGAACTTCAACATAGGTCTTGAGAATGTTTCATTGACTACACCGTATTGTTGCGTAAAATCTTTAGCAACAGGTCTTGATTCAAACTTCGAAATTTTATCATCCACTCCAACTTTCTTCCTAAATACCCAACGGTTCTTGACAACCTGCCCGTTGCTTGGACGATCAACAAACTCCCAAGCTTTCAATTTTATTAGTGCATCATATTCTCGTTTCATCGCTTCTAACCACTTTTCTTTTTCTTCACTTTCAAGCACGTCTTTATAACTTGCTGGTTCGTCAAGTTCATCCCCTGCTGTAGCTATACAACAGTGCCACTGCTTTGGTTTCACAATCCGGCTTGACTTCCTTAATGCCACTGTGCTTGAATTTTGATTGGCGAGTTCTGGTAGTGGTTCAGCGTGATTTATTTCAGTTTCAAACCATTCTTCTTGTTCCGATTCTTCATTTTCTTCTGGAACGTGTTCTGATGGAAGATCAAGAGAAGCTCCGATCCCTGTTTCAATTATAATGGGATGTTCTATCGGTTGCTCAGATCGTTCTTGATTTGTTATGATCACTACATTTTCAGTGTTTATTGTTTCAGTGGTTGAATTATGAAGATTTTCGTCGGTTTTTGTTTGTAACGTTTCGGCCTCAAAGAATATCACATCCCTCGCTTTCGTTACGATTGTGGGATTAGTGGGATCACTTAATCGATACCCTTTCGTGTCTTCACAGTATCCCACGAATATGTATTATTTGCTTTTAGGGTCCCATTTCTTTCTTTTCTGCTTTGGAACATGAACAAAAGCTCGGCAGCCAAACACACGAAGATGAAATAACGCAACTTTTCTTCCTGTCCAGACTTCTTCAGGAGTTTTCTTCTTCAGTGCAGATGTTGGAGCCCTATTCTTTAAATAGTTTGCAGTGCTTAATGCTTCTGCCCAGTATCTTTCACTGAGCCCTGCTTCTTGCAGCATGCACCTAGCCTTCTCTACTAGAGTTGTATTAACTCTCTCTGCGACTCCTAGCTGTTCTGGAGTATAAGGTACTGTTGTTTGATGCCTTATTCCATGTTGCTTTAGAAAGTCTGTCAATGCATCGTTGACGTACTCAGAGCCATTGTCGGTCCTTAGAACTTTTATCTTCTTGTTTGTTTGATTTTCCACTAGTTGTTTGAACTCTTGAAACACATTCTTTACCTCGCTCTTGTTTTTAATCATGTACACAAAAGTTTTCCTAGAAAAATCATCAGTGAATGTCGTCTATTCTTAAGCCAATTGTCTCTCATGGTAAAATGTGAAGTAGCTCCTGAATCGATGATCCACTCATCGTTATCCAGTCTCCCTATAGCTAAGGCCATTGAAGTTCCTTGCTCACTTGCATTTTTCTTCTTGGCTTTACATTGTGAAGCGAAATGTCCTTTCTTGTCACAAGCAAAACACTTGGGAATAAAATGCTTTTTCTTTGACTCTTTCTTCAATGTTAGAGCTTTATCATTTTCATTATTGGGCTTGGCTTGTTGACTCAATAGGGTACGTACTGAATCACTTGTGATTTTTGCCCCTGAGCTCTCCAGAGCCATTATCATGGGCTGGTAGCTTTCACCCAACCCCTTCAGCATGACAACACCGATGAACTCGTCTTCAAGCCCTGCATTGATTGACTCTAATTGCTGAGATATGCTAAGGATTCGATTAAGGTATTATTTAACAGTTGAAAACTGTGTCAACTCGAGTGAAAACAGTTGTTTCAGCAAACTCAAACGTCTGCATAATCCTTTACTTTCATAATTTGACTCAAGCTTAGCCCAGACATCTTTTGCCGACTTTTGACTACGAACCATAGGATACAGAGACTCATCGACCATTAAACAAATTTTTGATCGAGCTTTGGCATCCTTTCTTGGATCAACCTCTGTCCCTGCAACAACTGCCCTCAGATCCTCGGCGATCAGAAACATTTCCATTCCGAACTTCCAGTTGGAATAATTTTCTGAACCAACCAATTTTTTAATGTTCGGCATTGCTCCCAGTCCTGCAACTGCAACACTCGTAGATGCCACAGGTGGAGAACCACCTGCTCCTGGATCCCCATGAGACATGTTGATTGTCTACAAATTAGTGCTGGGCCCATAACCAGTTGAAGCAGATGAAGTGCTAACAGTGGAATTTTGTAAATGTACCTAGTGTTACAGTTGATCTGTGTTTTAGTACTTAATATTATTATTTTTTTTAAGAATACACTTTTTACATTTTCTTGAACACACGCAGAATGAACTTTATTCAATATTGAACATATGAACATGTGGAACCTAACAACATAACACAAGTTGATGTTGTGGCCAACTTAAACTTCAATAAACAGGCATTGCCTGCTCCGTCGCCTGCATCGGGCGTCACGGAACATGTTCAAACGCCGCCCCCACGGAACTGCCCGACGAGGAGAGTGACGAAGAATACGACATGTTCTAATCATGTATCATCTAATCATGTAATCATGTATTATTTAATTACTTCATAATTAATTACACGCATCGCTTTTTTACATCGTCGTCTCATTCCCCCCCCCCCCCCCCCATGTGGTGGTATGTAATTCTGGGGTCGTGTGGACGTATGTATGACGACAGATGACAGAAAGAAGGACGATTCAAGCTGGAGGACACAGAAAAGTGGCCTGACAACATTTGAGTAAAAAAGACAAAAATGGGCAAAATTTTGAAACTGGCGTAACTTTTGATTGGTGAATGATAAAATGGCATTCAGCCACATATTCTTCGAGGAAATTTGATATATATACGGTTTGGACGCAAATATATCCGAAAAACGTGAGCTATATATATATATATATATATCGATAAAACGTATATATCTATTAGGGTATCTTCCAAGTCAGTTTTGCTGTTAAAATTAACTCTTGAGTAAAGTTGTCCTCCACTGGGTTTTTGGGTAGGTAATTAGAAAAGTAGAACAAAAAAGTTCCTCCCAGAATGACTATGCCCATCCTCTTTCAATCTCTTGTACATCAAAGAGAAGTGGAGCAGGAAAATAGTGAAACGCTGCTATTATTCCTCATAGGTTTATCATTGACATTATTATGTCTCCTCTCTAGGGGTCAGTAAATGAAAAATAAAAAAAAAAACAGTAAATTTGAGTAATGAATAAAAATGCAACATTTGTTGGTTGCTGTATGTTACTAGACAATTATGAGGACTTGAAGCTTAAGTATTTTGGCGATGGACAGGTGATGACAAATGAACTTTACATGGCATAAACTAAAACACTTTATATTACTATGTATTTAAGACTGATACAAATCATAGGAGCATACTAACAGACATGACATCAGGAGATGCAGACATACGGTAGGGTTGTGTGATGAAAAAACAAACGGGAATACAGAGTTAGCTTTTCAAGATGGCGGGCTGTGAGAAAGTTGTGGATCAGCACTGATCCGTGGGTTAACCCACCCAAACAGATGGATTCCGGAATCTGTGCGTTATAACAAGAAGATCCCGAGTCAAGCATAGGTGGACTAGAAAACTCCCAGTCCTGGGTTATGGGACAGTTGGTGGAACTGGCCCATAGTGGTTCACTAAACACCTTGTGATAGAAATCATTCAAAAACGTTACATATACCTTGTACCGGCCAGAGAACAGTCTAACAGGTCCCATAACATCAAAGTGTATCAGAACTGTGTAAATTTGGTCCCTATTACTATCGCCAAAACAAAAAGTAATATATGACTCTTAAGGGAAGCGGGTAGCCTATAAAAAATGAAAAAAAAAAAAACATCAGAATTTGTTAATTTTTTTGTAGTTTTAAAAAACTAGACAACGTCCCAAATGAAATGGCGAGATAAAAAGTAATTTTGGATGCTCCTAAGTGTACTAAACAAATTTTTGAAAACAGGCCTAAAAGTTCCCAGCGCTATAGGATGGCTCTTCTTCTTCCCCTCAGTTAATTCAGCTCACTCACTCACTGCTTGGGGTTACCATTGGAAAAGAGTTTCAGGCACCATGAACGGCTTATACTCTCCCTCAGAAAGAGGCCTCCTTTAATTTAAAAGATGATTCCGTCGGTTACCCCGAGTTGGAGTCGTTGCAAGCAAACCTTTGGCTTAAATCAGCAAATTTTTTGATTCTTTTCCACTCAATATATCTGAAGGGAGCACGTTCAATTATATGATGCCCAAATGACTCCGTTCTGGATCTCCAGTACCGGTCGCATCTGCAAAGAAAGTGCTCTGCTGAATCCTCCTCGAGTCCGCAAGGGCACATAGGTGAGATATTGTTATCTATAATATTTAGCGTAAATATTATATCGGAAATCGTAATGTCAGGTGAGGATGCCAACCATATTTCTAATTGAATTTCTACTTTTACTTAGAAGCCAGTATGCTCGTTTGGGATCGGAAGACGTAACAAGCATTCTGGTTTGTCTATATCTAGCCGTTTCTCTACTCCAGAGAATGTTAAGATCTTCTGTGGCCCAGTTTTTAATTTTGGTTTTACAGGCATTTTTGGAAACGCAGATGGAAGGAGAAGGGCCCAGAAACTGTTGTCCTGAGCCAGCTCGCGCTAAACCGTTAACAGGCATTAAGAGCGGGCTGCCAAAACAGCGCCATGTCCTTCGGCGTGAAAAGCTTTAACTAGCCAAGTTTGGCCAAGAGGATCGAGTGACAAGAAAATCCGGTAGAGGTAGCAGGGTGATGAGCAACCCTGAAGGTACCTGGTGATTGGGGTGGGTCATCAAAGCCTCTTAGGTACCAAAAAAGAATAACTGGGCCTAGGTGAAGCGAACGCCCTCGGAACCCAACTGAGAACCCGACTCGGCCCTCATTCTACACCCTTGCCGGTCATATATTGACGTTTTTTACCGATTTGTCTTGTCACACAAAAATGAGTTTGACGCTTCCATGTTTTATCCACGCTAACGGTTCTAGAGAATTGAATGATCTTTTTTTCAACGATACCTTCAGACGATACCTTCAATATTAAAATTACAATGTACTTTTGATTTGTATTTATTAACCGATTTGTCTTTTTCAAACTTCTTTTATTTTCACATTTAAGAATTTTCTCAAGTTATTACATTGTGCCATAGAAATGGTCATAACTCCCTTTATTTATTCTCTAATTTTGAAATTGAGGATACCGTTGGAAATAGTGTTAAATTTTCGTTCATGTACACTGTAAAACCCCAAACATGACCAAAACATTTGTCTAACGGAGAGTGATAGAAGTTGAGAAATCTGTTTGAATCTAAAACTACCTAATACTTATTCAATTATTAGTGTACCTATTTGAATTTTCTGTGGAAAATCGCTCAAACACCGATCACTCAAATACTGATTTTTGTTAAACTGAACCAGGTATGCTGCACACCCTTATCGGATTAGCTCAAGTCGTCACTAATGGACTAATGACATGTTTATTACATAGATGCCTTTTGGGGTCTGTTTACTTAGGTACTTGAGTTAGAGTTTTTCTAACAGCTTATTTTTCATGACCATAGTGAGATTCTCGTATCAGTCAATCTTGGGTTGCAATCCCCATTGATCAGAATCCCCAGGGTTGCACACAAATAAATAGTAGTTACCTGTACCTACCTATGAACAGTCAAAAACGCTTTGGTCTCAACAAACACGGTCAACAATCCGCGATTGACCGCGTGAATACCTGCAGAGGGCTGGGTCATCGGATTAGCTCAACTCGTACTAATTAATGACAACTCGGACCAACGAAATATTTATTACATAGAAGCCAACAAGAAAACAAAAATCCGTCCAGAGTGCTACTCGAATTAGGTATGCCGATTGCAGGATTTAATAAATATGAATCCCGGAAAATATTTCCCAAAAACGGCGAACAAAATAATTATAGTAAAAATTCGCAAGAATGTAAATCTGACGATCTGTGGAACATTGAGAAATTCTCTATTACGGGGCAATTACACACACATCGAATTGTTTTCAAGTACAACTGCTAACTCGAATTGTTTAAACACCCCTCAAAATTCGTTGTTTTAGGTTTCAAAATGTTAAGAATGCGAAAATCCAGTTGAAACAAATTCTGTATTAGATAGCCCTTTTACGTAGGTAAATAACTCATATTTATGTTTATTAGACGTAGTCAACGGAACATTACCTAAACTCGGCGCCTTGCGCATTCAAACCTTGCAATGGTAGTCTAGATACCTTGAAAATATCTATATATATTTCAGCACGGTAGCTCGATTAGGAAAAAAAAATTATAAAAAAGTAAGGACAGGTTCCGTCAAAAAAATGGATGTCATTTTGTCAAAGGGATGGTACATTGATGGCACTTCTTCATCAAAGAAACGCAAACTGTTTCATGAAAAGCCCTAGTGACCCGATCTCAGATTTTGGGAGAAACGGGACCCGATTCACAGTTGTTCGCAGGCGGGAAGAGTGGTCGAAGTTAGTGGCATCTAGCGTAAATCCCCTGAACTTTCTCGACGCCCGCCACGCTTCGGAAGTTTGAAAAGCCATCGAATCGCTAATTCAGTTTCCCGATCACAGAACTTCATGAAAAATCAACCGATTTTGTCGTTTGAACACTTAAATTGAAGCGTGAAATCTAAGGAAGACATCCGTCAGGGCAGATTTGCGATAAGTCATCATCCAATAAAGCAATCATCACTCGAATAGAGTAACCCTCTTAGCTGTGACTTTGTTGATGAATTGCAGCTTCTAGTGACATTTTTCTCAAAAAACGCCTCGACGGATCGCTAAAGATTGGTTTCACTTGAAGATTAAAAAAAAAATCATGGAAATCGGTGCATGATTCGAGGATTTATGGCGTCGGGAAAATAACGTTGATTCCTTATGGGAGCAGAAAACATGGCCGACACCACAGCCTGCTCTTAACATTGCCTTCGTGATTCTCATGACTAGGAATCCATTTTATGGTTATTTTGTTGTTGTTAAGAAACAAATTGTTAATGTATTACTTTGTTTCCCAGACCAGTTTTGAGGTTGTGAGGGGGTTCAGGAGTGCTTTAATGCTGGCCTGACTATCAGTAAAAATGTGAATGTTTTTGTTATGTGTTGTGGTTTTGTAAGGTGACCAGGCACTTATTGATAGCATATATTTCTGATTGAAATACAGTTGCATATTCGTCAAGGCTGTAAGAATCTGCCACTTGAAGGCTGGGCATGAACACACCAGCCCCAGAGGAGGTTCAGATCCCCTATCTATCTTAGAACCATCAGTGTAGCAATTTATGGTGTCTATAGTGTCAATGGGGGTTTGTTGATTGTTCCACTCATTTCTGTCTTTTATTTCAAAGGTGGATTTCAAGTTCCAGAAAAATCTCCTCTTCATTTCATCAGAGGGCATGAGGGTTTCTGGAGCATAAGCATTAGTAGCTTGTTTGGTGTAGGTGTGTCCTTCTTGTGTGTAGTGAGAGAGATGGCTTGTGTCATGTACCCATTCTCCCAAAATATTCAACCTGACCACGGCTTGCATGGAATAAACCATTGCAAGAGTATCAGTGGTGCCGGTCCAAAGATAATTTGAATTGAAGTTAATTCAGGTGATGGTGAGAAAAAAAGTGATATGATAAGGTGATAAGCGTGATAGAACGCATATCATTCCTCTTCATTTTTTCATGCCACACTCTGTGTCCTCTTTGCGTACCATGTGGACACAAAAGTTGCGATGAGTAGAGGCGAACTTTTTGGAAAGAGGGATCTCCTGAAAAATAACTTTTTCCCAACTCTGAGTATCTATTTCTCAAAGACGATTCATCGTAGCAGGATGATCCTGTTTTTGTCTGATAGAGGAAGAAGAGAGCTTCAAATGAGTTGGCTAGTTTCATAAAATGAGTCTTGGCTTAGGTAGTACCTTCGATTTTATGAATAAATAAAGTTGGGGTCGAAAAAGCCTCTTTTTGGATAGGACGCAAAATATATTTTTTCTTATACCTGAAACCATCCATTTATTTGAAGAGGAAGACCTATAGTACATGCTGAAAAAATTGGAACATGATTGACCGTACAGCAACCGAGAGAATCGTCCTGAAAATCGGTAGTTACTCGCTACCCTTAAAGGTACCTAGCTCATATTACACAAACTAAACCATTTGGGTTTTTGTCAGATAATTAGATTCCATGTTCGCACCTAGGGATTTGTGTGTGTGTGTGTGTGTGAATCTAGCGGTCGCTTGTTTATAGTCAAATACCTGTTTCACGTTGCCCACGTAGAATTTGGTTGTGTTGTAGCAATGGAGCTAATCGTATGTTTTAGTCCATCCTTAAAAACTTGTTTGACTAAAATTCTGCTTGAAAAAAAAAGAAAAAAGAAATTCAACAATTGTTTGAAGTTTTTAGCCATTTTTAATGATTTGTTTTTGCATATTGTTTGAAATTTGACCTATTTAATGAGCTTGGTAAATTCTGGCCAACAAAATCATCCTTTCATTTGGAAAGCTTGATTTTTTGGAGCCAGCAAGGAATTTTCAGCTCAATTCTGAAGATTCGTTTCAAAATTACTCAAAACGGATTTCAATGAAGAAAATTTTCATTTAAAAATTTTTGAAGCCATTGCAATAGCTTCATTTTTTTCGAAAATTCGCTAAAACATCGTAAGCTGAGTGACTCAAGGTAGGTGCAAGCAAAAAATGACTCAAGGTACACGAATGCACCAATAAAACAAAACATCACATGTTTAGTTATCACTCATTGTTAACCTGAAAAGTATGCACCATCATATTAACTGATTTTCTTACTACTTCAGTAGGAAGAAAACAATAACTGTTCTTTGGGGACCGTCAATTGAAGAGCAGACAAACATGGACTAAGGTTAGTGAAAATGGAACTTCTTCTTGTTACATTGTCTCGATGGAGAGTGTAGATTTTGGTGGACACAATTTTTTTTAATTTCAGTATCTCCAGATTTTGGAAATGACCCAAGGTACACGACTCTACCCAACTTATCACACTAGGCAATAGAATATTGTAACAACGAAGGGTGATGGAAAGAGAGTTCCTCCTTCAAAGGTGAGAGGCGATTAACCTGCTACACCCAGAGGTAGTGCCGTTGTTTGTATAAACCGTCAGGCATATCCCCAGATGCAGTGTATTCAAGAATCGAGAAGGATACTCCTATCCATCACAATATCCCTATAAGCACGATATATTGCGTGGTCCCGGCTGTGTATAATTTTGCACGTTTTTGTACATTCAAAAATTCAAGTGTGGGTTATTTTTCCAAAAAATTTCAAGTACAAGTAAATCTACAAAAAAAATTAGGGTTTCTCATTTCAGAATAGTAATTTGGAGTGGGTTGAATGTGTTTAATGAAGATACACAGTAATCGCATTTTAAAGTACCTACCCTACCTGATCTAACACTAGACAGCCCTCACCCATATGTTTTGTTTTTTCTGCAAAGGCATTTCTTAGAACAATTGAGAAGTGCAATGTCCATTCGATACCCTTCATATCTCACATTCAGTTGTCATTTGATATTATTTTGATGGCATTGTCTGATGTTCCAACAATATAGGAATCCTCCCTGAGTGACAAGACACTTCAAATGGATGATGTCCTTCTTGCAACATGAATTAATCGGTCAAGTTACACCAGATGTTTGTTAGTATTTAAGGGAAAGGGTTAACAGATGTATGGCTATTATTCAGAATGGCCTATTGATCTGTAAAGAAAAGCTATCAGCCTAATGCGAAAGTGAAAAATCTTTTTGTTATAATTGATATGCTTTTTGAAATGTGTTGTTGATAATATTGATGTAAATTGCGTATCATCTTATTTTATCCGATCTACGGTCGTGGAAAGCATTCCGCCTAACACACATTTTTTCTAAGTACCTACAAATTCTACCTTGACAAACATTTTTCACCATATATAGATAACAAAATACAAAACTTAGCTCTGGTGTCGAGTATAATTAATTTTAATCAGGTTGATAATTGCTGGTTATTGTATGAATTATGTTTCTTGTTCAATTTGTTACCTCCCTGCTGGCCACTAGACATGGAGGATGGAAGGAGGTCTAAGACATCTTAATGACATGATAAGATTTTCACTCTGAGAGAAGGTGGGGACATCACAGATGTGCTCCCATTCATGGATGGGACAAGAAGGACCGGTCAGAGAGTAGGGGTTGGGAATCATAGAACGACCAAGTTCTGGGTGGGTTGTGAATATATCGCACCCATCCTAGAATAAGGGTACAACTCAAAAATTGTCATTTTCGACAAATCGCATTCAAAGTTTTCTTCCACACCATTGGCTACCCGTTCTTTGGAACACGATGAACATTATTTATCTTTGCGAAACTTGTTTCCTACATTATTACTCTAACGCCCCATGGTGAATAAATAGTTTTTTTGACAGTGGGAAGGGAGTGGGGGGAACGGTTTTGTTGATTTTTTAAGAATTTTTGAGTTGTTCCAACTCAAACACTGAAATCTCACCAGTCAGGATCCAAAATGTTCAGAAAAGAAAGACACAAGTTAAAATTGTCCACACAAAAAGGAAACAACTCAAAACGAAACACAGACTATTTGAACTCATCTGAGTTGTGTCTTTCTTCCTAGGACGTGAATTGGTTACTCCGTCCATAGAAGAAAGACACACGCACTCTCTAGCGGAATTAGAGTGCCCTACACATATCTCCACCTTCTACAGACAAACTAGACCGTTTCTACTTCTCAGAACCACAACTAACTCAAAAATCGCGATTTTTGAGTTGTACCCTTATTCTAGGACGGGTGCGATATGTCTTGCATTCCTAATATAATCTCACTCGACCTAACACTCCGTTGGGTTGAGTGGAAATTATATAACGGAATGCTTCGACATATATTCACAGGGTGCAGATTGTTTAAAGAACCCTCTGAACGGGACTTGATTGGGGAAGGGGCAACCCTTATCCTAACAACCTATAGAATAGTGAAAACCACCTAGTGTCATGGATTGTAGACAAATATTTCAAACCCCCCCCCCCCCCCCCCTCTTCCCTTCACACAAAGGAGGAAGGAAGGTTACTCATATCGTAAGAGAGACAGTGAGGGATAGGATAAGCTATGCTTTGCATGATCTGAAAGTTGATGAGCATTATGAGGAAGGATTAAGAAAGACCACCTCGTAAAACAGAAACGCTTATATATTGTAAGAAAAAAGAAAAAAGGAAACTACCTGCTTGGCAGAAATATCAAAAGGATTACTATCTGTTTGTCGGCAGAAGTCTGTCCATTGCTTGTATGTAGACTCATATGGCACAGAAAATGGGAACTTGGACGACGAAAACTCTCAACTCTAATTAGGTTGAGAACGGGACATGGTCTGTTCAATAGGACTTTGTTCCTATATCACTATGCAATTTCACAACTCTGTGAGGAATGCGGAATTTTGGAAGATGTGGAGCATATATCTTGATGGAATGTAGAAAATACGATCACGACAGAATTTTTTTCCCACTGCTGCAAGACCCGGAAACATCTGCGACATCTTTGTTGAAGAAACAGGAGAAAACAACCTACATGATGCTGATTACTTTTTTGGAATGTGCTGAAAAAGACATTTGATTTTCCTTTGAATATCATATGAGGACTATTTGTTTTTTATACTTACTATAATGTATTACGTAAAATTGTATTGATAGTACCATTTTAACACATAAACTAATTTTGTGATTTAATTGATAAAATGTGCGCTTGGCGACATGGGAGAACACCCACGCCAAAAATAAAAGAAAAAAAAAACGATTATGTGGGTGCCAAGCCATGTGATTCTTCCCTAGCAAGGAGAGCCATTGGTGATGACTCCATCGAAATGCTGCCTATGCGCATTGAGGATCAAATCTCCTACATGCAGCATAAAGCCAATTCCATCTGACTCGAGCAATGGCAGGGCGAGGTCACTGGTCTGGGTGGAGTCCTTCAGGGCCTTTGCCCGGTTGATCCTTGTGTATTGTGGGTAGCCACTGGTCATACCCGTCTTACTCATAGACACCTGCTAGATCCAGTAGCTTGTGATGTTGTGTGTGGGAGATGTGGGGGTGATTTGTCTATCCGCCACTTTTTGGAGGATTGTCCTGCCCTCGTGGACCTCAAAGTCCAGCATTCACCCCCTCAGTGGTGGATTTTCTGTCAGGACCAGACAAGGTCCAGTCCCTGTAGGTGTACCTGAAAGCCACTGAGCTTTACAACGAACTGTGATATTCTGATCTGTGATATATTTATGTACATCCAGTCATACCTTTGTTTAACAAAGATGAATAGTATTTATTATTATAACTGCTGAGTGGGGGGATCTTCTTGGTATTTTCCGGAATAGTGTATAAGCGATTTTAAAATTGTCTAATCCCACCCGAACCATGGGCTGGATGGCGTGAGAGGGGTGAAAGCTCGGTTTAATGCGCGCTTTTTCCACTTCCCCTCTTCCTCTACTCCTATTAACGGCCGTCCAAAGTTCTGGAAAAATACCGGTTTCGTCGGTTTTTCTACGAGGAAGAAGACGGCGCCATCGGATCGCGAAAAAAGTGTCGGGAAATGCGTAAAAAAATTAAAGAGTACGGACCCGTTTTCTCGAAAATTCCGACGAAAAACTTGATTTTTTCCCATTAAGATACACCCCGTAAAGGTACGTTTTTCGGGACGGTGTTTACGAGCGAAATACAGGTTTGATTCCACCGCATCTGAATCCGAAATCGGATATCGAAAAAAGTGACGGGAAGTTGGTCAAAATGCGAGGGGAACGGAGGGGAAGCAATTAAAATCAGAAGTTAATTGAGCGCGCCGCCATTTCACAATGTTGCGAGCAGTCCTACGCACATAAATCTTGAAGAATGGAACTTTTCCGTTCGAAAGACATTTCAACAGAATAAAGATATAAAGACG
Organism: Adelphocoris suturalis; assembly: GCA_030762985.1. NCBI lineage: Eukaryota > Metazoa > Arthropoda > Insecta > Hemiptera > Miridae > Adelphocoris > Adelphocoris suturalis. Next base: position 64,706,098 of record CM061040.1, on the reverse strand, counting down.
GGTTTTTTCCTACACATATACAGCAGTACCTTGTGAGCGAAGCGACATCCCCTAATAAACTTTTCGTGGTTCCAAGTAGTTTTATAAGATTTATTCTGTTTGTAAGGAATTTCCAACAGAAAAAAAGTCTGCCAAGTTGGGTGGGCAGTATAACTTCCTCAAGCGAGTGAAACGAGCAACATCCCCTACGGACTTTAACCCCTTCGCGACGGGCGTCGTTCAGCCACTGCAACGCGCCTGGCCTGACTGCCTCGGAGCCCTCCAACCCCCCGTGCCTGAATAATTGGCCCTTCACGCGCGGTGAACCTCCTTCACTTTTCGGAACTGGATCAAGAATATTAGAATTTGAGATTTCCCGAGTCACCATCGTCGAGAAAATCGTCAAAACAATCGTCTTTGAGTTGATCCAAAAAGTTTGTTGAACGATTTTCAATTTCAACGTCAATCACATCACTCCCTAACTCACTGTCACTCCCAGTTATTATTTCTTTAGTGATTTCATGGTGAGGAATAAAAACGTCAAAGAAAATACAAGTATGGAAAAAGGTATGAGTAAAATTATGACAAATACCGAATGCGGGCGAAAAACAAAACAGTGACCAAGTCAACGTTTTTCCTGCTATTTTGATGTGAATAAAAACTCTCAACAACGTCTTTGATCTCAGCACATTCTATTAAATACTAGACGTAAATGTTAGTTACAATGCCTCTCAACGGATGGCATGAGAGTCGATAGAATGGAGGGAAATTCGAAAACGCCAAAATACGTCAGCAGGCGTTACGGAGCACTTGATTGCCAACGTATTAATACATCGTTAGGCGTTACGGAGGACATCTGTCCCGACGAATTAATACCTATCCGTATTAATACGTATTAAACCTACCCTTAGGGATCTACCGTTTCCAGTTATTCAACAAGTCCCACTCGACAGTAAAATATCATCACATTTATACAGCCACAACCTGTGAGCGAAGCGTGCAACTTAATGGGGGGGGGGGGGGGGGTCCAGGGTTTTTCCTACTCATATACAGCCATACCGAGCGAGCGAAGCGAGCAACATTCCCTACATAAACCGGATTTCAACTAGTGTTCTCCTACACATATACAGCCATACCGAGCGAGCGAAGTGACCAACATCCCCTACACACGGTAAACATAACCTTAGGGATCTTAGGCCTTGTGCATCCCTAGGTAGGGTCTCGATCCATTTTTGTATGATCAATGCTTCTGGGAAGTACCCTGCTGCCTTTGCGTATATTTCGTGATATACTGTGCTGGGTTTTCTAGCATGAGAAGAAGGAGTTTCGAGTGCTCGGAGCCTATCTTGTATAGAGAGACCGTACTCTCTCCTAAGGCGTTTTTTGGCCTCGTCGTAAGGTGCGTGTGGCGCTGTTAAATGTGCCGAGTCTATGGCTTCCCGTATGTATTCGGGTACCCATTTGTATATTGCTGAAAAACACTCGTTTTGAGTTTTCAGGTTTTTACGTTGTACGTAATGGTCGAACTCTGCTAGAGAGCGGTCGATGTTTTTGTCTTGAAAAATAGGCTTTTGGAAATCGCCTATTTCCTCCAAAAGTGCTTTCAAGCCACCTTGTGCGGAGGTTTTGAGCGTAAGGTGTGGAGCATAAAAACCCGGCGGAGGGCGCATGCCCGATGTTGTTCCCGAAAATCCACTAGCTTCATAAGGGGGAACTTGTTGCTCCGCGTATTGCCTGTTCGAAGGCGGGGTCATCTTTTGTAGTGGATTTACAGACATCTGGCTAGGAGTCGGAACTCCTAGCGGAATATCACGAGCCGTGTTATTTAGATGGTCATGTGGACTTGATCCTTGGAAATGTTCAGGTGAGAGGTACGAGAAAGTACCGTTATTCTTTCGTGCATTAGTATATTTCATTTGATAGGATGTATGTGAGTCCTGAAACGATACGGCTGCAGATCGGTCGTTGCGACGCTGATCGAAATGTGATTTTGTTATCGGGGAATATTGATATTCCGACTCGAGCCGAGTGACTTCGTCCGGATATGAGGAGTTTTTTTTTTTTTTTTTTTTTCGTGCATGTTATGCACCTTGTGAGTTTGATGAGTACTCGCATCGGGCGTGTGATGTTGTTCCCGAAAATCCACTAGCTTCATAAGGGGGAACTTGTTGCTCCGCGTATTGCCTGTTCGAAGGCGGGGTCATCTTTTGTAGTGGATTTACAGACATCTGGCTAGGAGTCGGAACTCCTAGCGGAATATCACGAGCCGTGTTATTTAGATGGTCATGTGGACTTGATCCTTGGAAATGTTCAGGTGAGAGGTACGAGAAAGTACCGTTATTCTTTCGTGCATTAGTATATTTCATTTGATAGGATGTATGTGAGTCCTGAAACGATACGGCTGCAGATCGGTCGTTGCGACGCTGATCGAAATGTGATTTTGTTATCGGGGAATATTGATATTCCGACTCGAGCCGAGTGACTTCGTCCGGATATGAGGAGTTTTTTTTTTTTTTTTTTTTTCGTGCATGTTATGCACCTTGTGAGTTTGATGAGTACTCGCATCGGGCGTGTACCCGGTAGGTAAAGGCGCAGGGATTTCTATTTGTGTGTTGAAATCGCCTCTACACGTTATACCTACCCTTAGGTATGTACTGTTTCCATCATTCTACAAGTCTTTCTCGACAGTAAAATACCATCGCATCTGTACAGCCACACCCTGCGAGTGAAGCGAGCAACTTTTTTGGGGCGTCCAGGGTTTTTCCTACCCATATATAGCCATACCGAGCAAGCTAAGTGAGCAGCATTTTCTACTTACATCTGATTTCAACGAGTGTTTTCCTACACATATACAGCCATACCGAGCGAGCGAAGTGAGCAATATCCTCTACACGTGTTAAACCTACCCTTAGGGACGTACCGTTTGCGAGCGAAGCGAGCAACTTAATGGGGGGTGCGGGGGGGCTTGCCCCCCCGGCTGGGCGTGGAGGCGAGCAATGCGAGCCGGAGCGGCTAGTTTCAGATAAATTTGTTCATATGATGAGCATGTTTACGATCATGAAAGAGCCCATAATTTCAATAGTCTCTTAAAGCTAAAGGGGACGGGTGTTAAGTGCGATTCTCAGATAACGGATGGCGCTAGCGTAGGATGAAACTTTATCGGGGTAATCAGGACGAGAATCATCGGGGTAGAATCATTATCAGGACGAGTAAACCTATCGAGCGAACATAACAAAGTTTCCAAAAAAAATTTTTGTTGTTGAAATTTTGACTTATAATTTTAATTGCTAATTTAATTTTTTTTTTAAATTAAACAAATCGCTAATATCCCGTGTTTGGAAACAATTCAAGTGTATGCTGGCATAGGCATGAAATTTTGATTCTGAAAATTAGTGGCCGCATGTGAGAATTGGGAGCGAAAAACGTGGTTCCAGGAAGACGAGTGTATTTGAGGGGCGCGTGCCTTGGCGACGCCCAGCAACTGATCTCATCCGCGCGCGCGTACGAACCCGCTTACCTAGCCGTCTCTCGAAAATTGTACTTACTGCTTCTTCCACTTTTATCAAAATATACTTTATCAAAGTGTTAGGTGGGGTTTTATTTTCATTTGTTATAGGAACGTCCATGATAATAGTTTGTATAGTAGGAACCTTTGTATTCGTGTGAAGACAACTGGAGGAGTTTGACGCAATGAACGTAATATTCATTAGGTAGGTATCTACCAACCTCGCACCTATCTACCTACAATCAGAGATGAGCAAACACATCCGAAAATACAAATATGTATTATCCTTTATTTTTTATTATTTATAGTTGAATTTCTTTGTAGGTACCTATATGAATAAATTAGTATTCATATTTTGGCTACGAATATTCAAAATTTATACTCGAAACTATGAATATAGGAATTGTATTCAAAGAATATGAATATTTCAATACTTATAGAAGTGCATATTATTATTCAATTATTTTTTGAATAATTTTTGAATATAAAATAATAATATTATATAAAAATAATATATGCCAGCATACACTTGAATTGTTTCCAAACACGGGATATTAGCGATTTGTTTAATTTAAAAAAAATTAAATTAGCAATTAAAATTATAAGTCAAAATTTCAACAACAAAAATTTTTTTTGGAAACTTTGTTATGTTCGCTCAATAGCCTAGGATGATACAAACTCAAATATATATTTAGATTTAAAAATTGATTGACTGATGTGGAGATAATCAAGATTATCTATTTGTATCTTCCCTCTATCTCACACAACTGTCGTCCCCTTTAGCCTTAATGTCCCAAAAAGTCACTCTTTCCAATTTCAACTTGGGGTGAACAGGAGAGAATTTACCTCACTAAGCTGATTAAGAAAGAGCCCATAATTTCGATCGTCTCACAATGACCAAGAGAGTCTCCCAATCGAATTTCACCTTCCTTGAGTGAAGAGGATAGAATTTAGCGGACACAGCTGATCAAGAAAGGCCCCATCATTTCAGTCGTCTTTTAATGACCCAGAGAGTCTCTTTTTCAAATTTCAGTTGCCCAGGGTTAACAGGATTGCATTTAGACGACTGAGCTGATCATGGAAGAGCCTATAATTAGTATCTTCTTTTAATGAGCCCTATTCAAATGTTAACTGGATAGAATTTAGCGGACACAACTGATAATGAAACGGCTCATAATTTCAATCGTATTTCAATGACCCAGAGAGTCTCCCTTTCAAATTTCAGTTGCCAAGGGTTAACAGGATTGCATTTTGAGGACTCAGCTGATCATGAAAGAACCCATCATTTCTATCTTCTTCAAATTTCATCTTCCTAGGGTTAACAGGTTAGAATTCAGCTTACTCAGCTGATTAGGAAAGAACCCATAATTTTACTCATCTCTTTGAGTCTCCCTCTAAAATTTCAACTTCCTAAAGAGCTGATCATGAAAGAACCCATCATTTCATCGTATCTTAATGACCCAGAGCGCCTCCCTATCAAATTTCAATTTCCTAGAGTTAGGAGGATAGAATTTAGCTCATGCACCTGATCATGAAAGGAACCATCATTTCAATTTTCTCTTAATGACAGAGTCTCCCTACCATATTTCAACATCCTAGCGTTAACAGGATAGACTTTAGCTCACTCAGCGGATTAGAAAAGAACCCATTTTTTCAATCGTCTCTTCATGTCCCCAGGAGTCCACTAGGACCCGACGGAACGGGACTATGTCCCGTGGTGCTGGTCCACTAGGGGGGGGGGTCTAGTTAACTTCCTAGGGTTAATAGGAAAGAATTTAACAGACACAACTCATCATGAAAGTGCCCGTAATTTCAGTCGTCCTTCAAAGACAATGAATGAATTGAGAGTCTTCTTATCAAATTTCAAATTCCTCGAGTGTGGGGAGATGGGGTGGGTGGTGTTCTAACGTCAACAGTCAAGGGATGGACATTTTTTTTCCAAGTTTAACCTGCCCGACCTTTCTTCAAAAAATGCAGAACATCTCATCCATTTCTGAACTACTTCTTTCCACTTACTAAAAAAATAATACTACTACTAAAATTCGCTCATACGATCTCACTGCACGACTGTAACATTTTAGGATAGAATCCTTGATAGTTGGAGAATCAAATTGGAAGTAGACGGTACCTACCTGTGTAGTTGAAAAACTGATCTCCATCTTCTCTTAATTGGTTGAAAAAGTATCTACATAGAATCGTACTTTTATCATATTGAAGGGATGAACCCAGTGAATTTTGCGGCTTCTTGTTTTCTGTTAAGTAATGCTGATAAGTACCAAAAACCCTAATTCACTACGTCATAGTGCAATTTAAAGCTCCATCAACAGGGCGGTCTAAACTAGAGAGCAACTGAAAATAATAGCGAAAATGAAAAGTTGGAGCGCTGGCGCCGGGTACAAAACCGTTTACAAATGTGAAACAAGTTCTCCAAGGTAAAGATGGCCGCGTCTCCACTATGGAAAAGTTTTCACATCGACAAAAAAACCAGGTGTGCTAAAGACCACACGGGAGAAGTGTAAACTTCTAACATTTCGTAAAATTGGACATTACTTTCCACTCTATTGGGATGTTGGGAAAGTAAAATTGGATATTACTTTCCACTCTGTTGGGATGTTGGGAAAGTAAAAGTGGACAGGCTCCGCCCCTGGATCCTCGGTAACTTGCCGCCTTGAGCCTTCGGCTAAAATGCTAAAACATGGAACATGCTTTCTTCCCGCTAATTCGTAAATGTAAATAAATTTAAAACTACGACATAAATGTTTTGAAAATCGAAATTAGAACAGAGTACCTAAGTAGGTAATTTTCTGTTATGGTGCGCATCTACAATTACTATTTATAAGCAAGATTAACTTCTCAACCAAGTGACAACAAAACAAGCGGCACTGTTTACTATATCCATTTATAACATAAATAAATATAAAACTACTACTTACTACATGAATAGAAGAACCCAGTACGAAAGAAATAATGCGTGATGATTCGAGAGCTTTCCAACGAGTGGAGAACGATTTTTGTCCGGTGAAAAATAAAAAAGTTTCATTTCCCCAGCAACGGCTTGGTTGTACGTGAAAATCAAAAGAAAAAAAACTTAAACGGGCGAAATTCTAGAGCCACTCAGCTGATCTGGGATCGGTCAGTTGTGTTCAGAAGTCCCTCAAGGGCCCACATACCAAATCTCAGAATCGTGGGATCATTAAAGAAAAGAACAGATAGTTCAATTTTTTTTTTTTTTTTCAGATGTTTTTAAAAATTTTCTCGAAAATTTGACGAAAAAAACGCTTGCATACGAGTCTGCAACACATTGGGACATTTCATGTCTTTAGTTGCAGACTCGTATGTGTTGCAGACTCGTATGCAAGCTCTAAGAGCCACTCAGCTGATCCGGATTGGGCATCGTCTAGTAAATTTCCTAAAGAGGCTACATACAAAATTACAGCTTCAAACAAAATTACAGCTCAATGAAATCATCAGAAATTAGCAAGCGGTTGCTATCATGTTCACAATATCAATTATTGAGAATGATCACCTGTGTGTAAACAATTATTCAAATAACCATGCTCATAACTCAGCTTGTTTGCCACGCACTTTGCAGTAGTTAACATAATATGGTTGGATAAATCGAGAGCTTTCGAACGAATGGTCAACGAATTTTGTGGGATGAAAAACGACGAAGTACCATTTCCCTAGCAACGACTCGGTTGTAAGCGGAAATTATCAGAAATTGAGCATATTTCGTTACGTAACGTAACGTGACATAACGAAAATTTGGTTGTGTGCCATAGCAAAGACATGAAATATCAAAACTGGATTCTAGAGCCACTCAGCTGATCTGGGATCGGTCAGTTGTGTTCAGAAGTCCCTCAAGGGCCCACATACCAAATCTCAGAATCGTGGGATCATTAGGGAAAAAACTGGATCCTAGAGCCACTCAGCTGATCTGGGATCGGTCAGTTGTGTTCAAAAGTCCCTCAAGGGCCCACATACCAAATCTCAGAATCGTGGGATCATTAAAGAAAAAACTGGATTCTAGAGCCACTCAGCTGATCTGGGATCGGTCAGTTGTGTTCAGAAGTCCCTCAAGGGCCCACATACTGGATTCTAGAGTTGTGTTCAAATCCCTCAAGGGCCCACATACCAAATCGTCGGGATCATTAGGGAATCTCCGCGTAACGCTCTCCGCGTGTCGCTCCCCGCGTGACGCTCCCCCGCGTGACGCTTTTTCATTTATGTGCCATAGTAAAGACATAAAATGTCAAAAATCATATAGCCAAATTTCAGCTATAATCATATAGGTACCTACCTACCTCATTTCTACGAATCATAATAATCATTGAGCATATTTCGTTACGTAACGTAACATAACGAAAATTTGGTTGTGTGCCATAGCAAAGACATGAAATGTCAAAAAAACAGCGTGACACGACGGTAAAATCGTATTCACACCCCGCTAAATTTTTCGTCGCGGTGCGCCTATAGAAGTTTACACTCCAAAAGTTACAGAAGAACACCCTATTGGAGTCGTTTATTTATTTTGACATAGATAGATACGTCTTTTGTCTGGGGGTCATGACAAAATAAGCGTGATCGTGATCACAAAATGTAATGAGTAACTTGGTTGTTACCTACTTTCATTACGTTACTAATCACGCAACTCTATCCAGAAAATGAGGAAGTCACTATTTCTTAGCAATCAACGAAACAACAACAAAACAATTCTTGTCAATAAATAATTGCCAAAAGACAAATCTATGCATGAGTTTTTTCCGTGCAAGCAGTAAAAATTTAATATCGTTTGTCATTCGTATAACTCATCTATTTTTTCTAACAACCCACGTCATGTGTTCACCTGGGTTACGGAACCTGTTATCGTATTGTCACGTAACCAACTATAATAAGTCAACTGATTTGTATCTAAACATCATTGCTGGTCTAGGTATGATAATTTCCTGTTTCTCATAACTATTGTGTCAAACTTGGTCTCTTGTGAGTGTTGATTTCTATCATACTAAGATACATTGTGTGAGAAAAGCTTGATAATGTTCCAAGAAAGATTTTTCTATGGAATAGTTTACATTTTTGTGACCAGAGTTTTGTGTGATTCTGCTTATTCCGAACCTTGTCCCTGCAATTTTGGAGGGCTTTGCCTGGACAAACATGTACCTATTTCGTCCTGCAAATGCAACGAAATCAGTAAAGGTATTTATGAAGGCGATTGCAAGACTCTGAAGGATCATTGTCGAGATAACGTTTGCAAGAATGGCGGCACATGCGTTCCAATACTAGGCGGATACTTTTGTAAATGTGTGGACAATTTTTTCGGTCAGAAATGCGAACATGCTGGACGTAAGTATTTTCAATTGGTAGGTATCCTAAATTAAGTGAATTTAGAAATTTTAATTACTCATTAGGTACTTATCCAGGTGGAAAAAAGAAGAAACCGTGAAAAGATTACCTACCTAATTGTATTAGTAACTAATTGTCGTGAGCAGAGCGTTTAGTGGATTTTCATTTGCCCATGCGAAAAAGCTAGGAACCTACCTTTAATTCGGAAACGTTGAAATTTATAGAGGCCCTGTAGTGTCTTTGGCGAGAGCGACTGAATTTCTTCAACCCAATAAACTGATTTAGAACAGCACACAGCTTCTATATGGCCCATCTTTCCACAACGATTACAATTTGTTTTGTAATGAGGGCAGTTGTAGCGAGAGTGCTTAATGTGGCAATTGGGACACGACTTATGGTAATTTGGAACAAGTTCAGATCCTGATTCAGATTTGCGACATTGTGGACTCGTTGCATGGCTCCCGTCACTTGATTCGGATGATCCTCTTGAACGAAATGGCCTGTGTTTGGAACGCCAAGATACTCCTAATGTTCGGGATATGTTTGTTGAGCCGCCTCTATCTCTAGATTTTCCTCTTGGCTTCCTATATTCTGAAGCAAGTGTGTTTACTGCGTTTGGTTGACTGACTTCATCTAATGTCTTACTATCAATAATTGACTTAGCAGCTGTAGTCGTTGTAGTGGATTTATATATGTTCTACTTGGTGTAGGTAGACCAAGTGGGACGTTGTGAAAAGTACCCGTATCTTGGTTATGCGGGTTGGTCCCTGTATTATTTCCGAAGGAAATGTGAGCGAAATTGTCAAGGACATTTTGCTGGGTGGTTGAACCTCGTGGTTCGTTCATTGGTATGCCGCGAGGGGCGCCAGGTTCGGTTCGAGCTGTTTGGAAATGCGTATTCGGGTGCTGAACCGTTGTGTAATATTCCGGTCTCAGATTTACATCTGTAGGAGGGACGGAATGTGTTTGATTGAAGTACTGGAAAGTACCTTTTGGTCCGTGCGGTGTATGCAGGATAGGAGTGTGTTTAACACTCGGATCGACGGTGCGATCGTGAGATGAATATTTAGTATATTCATGGGTAGAACCGTAAGAACTACCTTCCGAGAGATTCTGAAAAGAATCCTCGATTCCTTGCGTGTGCACGGGAGTAGCTAACAAACTTTCTGAGGTTTTATTAGGTAAAGCTGCGATCTCGTCGAGAGGTTCGAGCTTTGGGCGCGGAGCTGGCCCGGGTAGTTTGTCACTACGTTTTGAGTGAGAATCGAGTTTCGGATAAGGAGCTGGAGCAGGGCCGACGCCTGTCCCCTCGCCAAGTTCTTCTCCCTCGAACCCGAGGAAGTAAGATGGGCTTCGCTCCATCGAGATATCCGAGTGTGTTTACTCGATAAAAAAATACCTTTCCGTTCGGATGAAGGATTTATGTAGAGGAGGGACTCGCTCGACAAAGCTCTCTCCCAGCTTGATGTCGGGGTCCTCTCCGAGCCTTGATAAAGGCTTCCTTGGACGGTAAATTGGAGCGTATGAGCTGTGCAATTTCCCGGCGTACCCCTCGGGCAATCAAGAGCCGAAGGCTGCGAGATTCGGGTGATACGGCTCAGGTCTCCCTGCGGACGCGACGTTTTAGACGAAGTCTTAAACGTGCCGGGTGGGACCCTTACTGGAGATCTACGTTGGGCAATGAGTAGTGCAATGACTAGACTCGTAGATGCCAAGAAGATCGAGAGAATCTGTGAGGAGAGGAAGATATGCCTTTCTGAGTCTTGAATGCGTGTAGAAACTTCGTCGAGAGATGAGAAGAGTCGTCAGCGAGAGCAGAAGGTGGAATGAATACGGAGGGCTCCGTGCGGGGTATTTATAGGGAGGTGGCCGCCTCCTGCCGCCCCCTGGTTGGTCCGCTTAATTTCATAAGTTCACCATGTGTTTCCTTATTGGCTCGCATAGTGTTTTCTCAGAATCTGTGAATATGATAGCTGAGTTGGTTTGCCAGCCTCGCCCTTGCATTTCGTAGAGGTCGATTGATTATTTGCTTGGGCTGTTGTTTTCAAGACAACTTTTGTGAGTTGTCCTGACGAACCCTTCTCCTGCAGTGGGTGTTTGGCTTGTTGCTTATTTGTGAATATTTCGTTCGTGAGTGAATATTTCGCATATTCTCTCGGGCGAAATATGTTATTTTGCTGAGTTGTAACTCGACGTCTTTTATATGTAATTGTGTCGTGAGTACCTCTTTTTGGTAGCCCTGAAAAGGGCTGTTGACCTGATGTGGTGGAATTCACCACAGTCGTTTCATATGTTCGAGCTATGGAGAGAACATCATTCAGTGTTGGGTTTGTCATTTGTAAGGCACGCGTTCTTACATGGTCATGAGGAGTCTGCAGAATTAGTACGTCACGTATACTGTCATCAACCAATGACTGGTTACACCCTTCCTTGGGGCACATAAAATTACACTCCCTAGCAATCCCCCTTAACTCTGCTAACCATTCTCCGTAAGTTTGATTAGCCTTCATTTGAGATCTGTAAAACTGGAAACGTGCTGCTAATATGTGTGCTCCTTCTGTGTAATACTCTTTTAATTTGCTAATTAGATCCATATAAGATTGGTCAGTAACATCTCCGACTCCAAACAACTTCTGAAGTAAAGAAAAAGTCTCTACTCCCACCCAAGAGAGAAAATATGCTCTCTTTTTCTCGTCACTTGTGACGTTATAAGCTTTGAAATGCTGTTGTAGTCGTAACTGATACGATTCCCATTTTTCATTGCTCGAATAGAATTCCGGGAAAGCTGGCACAAATGTCTGTAAGTTGGAGGGCTCACTCCCGTCAGAATGTCTTTGCAGTAATGTGCTCATCATTCGCGTCTGCAGTTCGAAGAACTATCTCATGCATTCTTGAAATTCTTCAGGAGATTGGTCTCCCCTTCCTCCTCCTGTTTGAGCCATTTTTTCGTCGCCAGTGAAGTGTTTACGAATGAAAAGTCGAGGCTAAATTCAATTTTACACTGTAATAATTATTCAGAACATATTCGCAACTGAATTTCTATCACTATATAAACAAAACCTTATGGCTAGATTAACAACCATTAATTAATGTAGTGTCGCCAAAGACACTACATTCGCCAGAACAGACAGTGCAACCCGGACACCGCTATTACATTGATGTGTTGATTAATAAAACGCCTATTCATATGCTTCTCGACTCTGGAGCAACTTGTTCAATAATAACAGCATCCTCTTACAAGGCTATCGGAGCACCCACATCGCAACCACCTACCACGAAACTTCAGTGTTATGGAGGCACAGGAATCTCCCTTTTGGGATGGTTTACAGCGAAGGTACAGCTCCAAGAGACTACGAAGAGCTTAAGGCTCCTTGTTACAGATGCTCCCTCAGGAGTTGATATTTTCGGAACCTCATGGTTTCAAGCATTTGACGTAAAATTGTCTGCTCCAAATCTCTCTATAAACTCTCTGGTAACTGAAAGGAACGAGAGTGCAGCGATCCAAAAAGTCGATAACCTTTGTAAACAGTTCAAATCACTTTTCGAACCGGGATTAGGTACTTGTCTGTCATACAAGGTATCATTGAAATTGAAGCAGGGGGCTCGTCCTAAATTCTTCAAGCCCCGTCCAGTTCCATTTTCACAATACGAAGCAGTAAAGGCTGAAATAGAACGCCTTGAGAAGGCTGGAATTGTCAAATCAGTTAAATTTAGTGACTGGGCAGCTCCATTAGTTGTTGTTTCAAAACCAAACGGGAAAATACGTATTTGTGGGGATTTCAAAGTGACAGTGAATCCTCAGCTAGAGGTTGAACAGTATCCTCTCCCAAGGGTGGAAGACTTATTGCAAAAATTGAAAAATGGTAAGCGGTTTTCGAAGATTGATCTAGCAGATGAGTATCTACAATTAGAGATGGACGAAGAATCAAAAAAGCTAGTCGTTATCAACACACCGTTTGGATTGTATCAGTACCAACGATTAGCTTTTGGTATTGCCAGCGCACCAGCTATTTTCCAGGCTTTAATTGAACGAGTTATTGATGGTATTCCGGGATGTGCCAATTTCTTAGATGACTTCGTGGTGACAGGAGCAACAAACGAGGAACATTTGATCAATTTAAAAACACTTTTTGAACGTCTCACAGAGCACGGTTTTCGTTGCAATCTGCAAAAGTGTTGTTTCTTTCAAAAGAAAGTTGAATATTTAGGAAGCCATCTTTCGGAACATGGAGTGAAACCAAGCGAAACAAATTTGAAAGCTATCAAGAAATTGAAAAGACCGGAAAATTTAGCAGAATTACAATCGTTTTTGGGAAAAGCTAATTATTATCATAGATTCATACCAAAATTTTCGACGTTGGCTGGACCATTGAATGACTTAAGGAAGAAACATGTTCGATTTCAATGGGGACAAAATCAAGAGGAAGCTTTTCAGAATCTTAAGGACCACATTCTTAATGCAGCCAGATCGGTTATATATCGAAGTGAGTACCCTCTTATTTTAGCCACTGACGCTTCTCCGTACGGTGTTGGGGCAGTGCTGTCCACACGTTACCCAGATGGGTCAGAGCATCCAATAGCATTTGCTTCTAAGACTCTGAGTAATCACGAAAAAAACTACAGTCAAATTGAAAAAGAAGCTTTATCAATCATATTTGGCGTTAAAAAGTTCCACCAATATTTGTATGGACGATCATTCGAGCTTTTGACCGACCATAAACCACTGGTATCTCTGTTTAATCCTAACAATAAGCTTCCAGTTTATACACTAGCACGGCTGCAACGCTGGGCCATAACTCTCATGAGTTATAACTATGTCATCAAATATCGAGCCAGTAATCAACACAGTTACTGATGCCTTATCCCGCTTACCTGCTGGTACAGACATTAAATTTGATAAATCTGAAGAAGATTGTGCTTGGTTAGAGGAAAGCCAACAAGCGAGAATAAATGCATTTCCAATTGATGCAAAGAAAATAGCTGATGAAACTCTCAAGGACAATATATTGAAGGAAGTTCTCAACTTTGCATCACAGGGCTGGCCTGAGAAATGTCCCAATGATAAGATCAAATCGTTCTTTGAACGTCGATTTTCGATATCCTCTCGAAACGGAGTCTTACTTCTTGACGATTATCGAGTAATTGTGCCACAACGGTTGCAGCCGCAAGTACTCAAGCTACTCCATGCTGGACACTGGGGAATCGTTCTACTGAAGCAAATGAGTCGACGGTATTGTTGGTGGAGCCAAATGGATAAGGAGCGTTTGGTTAAAACATGTCAGTCGTGTCAGGCTGTGCTACCTAATCCCCCGAAACAGCTACAGAGTTGGCCCAATACAGAAAAAGCGTGGGAACGAGTTCACATAGATTTGGCTGAATTCCAGAATTCTGCATGGCTTATAACTGTGGATTCGTATTCAAATTTTCCATTCATCTCACTCATGAAGGCAACCACATCATCAGCAATTATCACTGCCTTGAAGGGTATTTTTCTAATGGAGGCCCCCCCTGAAACATTAGTGTCAGACAATGGCCCACAATTTGTGTCAAAAGAGTTCGAAAGTTTTTGTTTGAGTGCTGGCATTAAGCATCTTACTTCTGCCCCATTTCACCCAGCCTCCAAAGGAGAAGCAGAACGATGGGTGCGCACATTCAAAGACGGGATGAAGAAGGCTATGGCAGATGGTGCTACTCGTCAAGCAGAGGCTTTGAATATATTACTATTTTCCTACAGGACCATTCCAGGGCAGACTGGAAAATCCCCAGCCGAATTATTACATGGCCGACAACCAAGGACAGCTTTGGCATTACTGACCCCAAGAAAACAGGCATTATCCCTCCCAGATGCAGGGAGTTCCAAATTCCATATTGGAGAAAAAGTGCAGGTGAGGTTTTTCTCAGGATTGCCATGGGAATTAGGTACAGTTATTAAGCAACACGGCAGAATGATGTACCACTTGAACACTGCGAGAGGAAACGTTAGGCGCCACCAAAACCAGCTCCGAAAGGCGTTTGTTGGAACAGAGTCAAAAGGGATCTTGCGCAAAGGTTTGGAGTCCGAGTTTCCCTGGGTAGAGGGAGGACAGGAACACCATACCCCTGCGTCACAATTACAACATACCGATGGGGAACAGGGAAATGGAGGAGAAGGCACGAACTATGAGCAACCCCGCAGAAGGAGAAGAGTATCTTTTCACCCAGACGTCCTTCGTCGATCTGCCAGGAGTCGCAGGCCACCGGACCGCTACGTACCTGGACGTTAATTTGGAAGGGAGGAAATGTAGTGTCTTTGGCGACACTACATTAATTAATGGTTGTTAATCTAGCCATAAGGTTTTGTTTAAATAGTGATAGAAATTCAGTTGCGAATATGTTCTGAATAATTATTACAGTGTAAAATTGAATTTAGCCTCGACTTTTCATTCGTATACACTTCAGGCCCCATCCCACACAATCCTTGAGAATTTAATCGTTAGATATAATCTGAAAAAGTTAAGATTGTGTAACAAAACTGTTAGATTTGCCCATGCGCAAAAGATAACTTTGTCTTGGGATCAAGGAATTCATAAAAGAACATTTCAACCCCGACTCTCACAATCCCTAAAAATTCCATTTTTTAAATTCCAAAATTCCGAATTCTGAAAATTCCAAATTTTGCCATTGCGCACGCTAAGGGAATACTATTGATTCAGCAGCAAACATAGAGGGAATCCTTGATCACCCCTAAAAAATTGAAAGCATGTCTGCGATTTGGTAGTCAATTTTTTATCTAGACCAGTGATCGGCGCAGAAGGACGAATTTGGTTTTTCATTGGTGAAATTCCAGGTCAGAGAATTCAAGTAGTAGGTATTCTAACATTTTCTTCGATATCGTTTAAATAATAATGGAGCTTCATTATTTTATTTCTATTGCCACCAGCACAAGGGCATTTCAAAGATATTACAGAAGCTAGTAGGTACCTACCTACTTTCTCAAGTATCCTCGCCTTTCCAGCCATTTATAATCAGAGCTGCATGAGGGTTCATGAAAGAAAGACCGATGCAAATAAAATTCCGTATATTTCAGGAGTACCTACCTCAAACCCTGTGTACGACTTTGAACAAGGCTGCCAAGTTGACTCAGTATCAACTGACTTTTCATGCGAGCTTGCGAGCATCCAGACCGCCAAACTATACACTTCATTCTGATCTACATGTCCAACTAATCTGCATTTTTACTAAGAGATTGACTGGAACTTTTTCAATTTTGTCCGCAAATTTTTGGCAAGTACGGCCGACGGACTCCTTATCACAGGTTCACAAGACACGCTTAATATCTCATCGAAACTCACGAGCCCAAAGGCGAGACGGTTCACGGGCCGAAACCCGTTGCCATTTCGAGGGCCTTTCACCCTCTGCGGGCCCAAACCCGCGACGCCCTCCTTCCCGACCTCCAAAAAGCATGGCGATTCCTTCCCCTTCAAGTGTTGGCGATTCCTTGTCAAACCAGATCCCCTTTTAATTGATCCCCTCTTTATTTTTCATTAATTTGTTTTGTTTTATCTTTCAAAATCTTTATGTTTATGACCCATGTTGTTCTCTGTACGCTATGAGGGACTGATTGTCCTATGTACAATAAAGATTATTCAATTTAATTCAATTCAATCCTTCAGGTTACTCAGTTTCTTCCGCCGTGCAATCGGCGATTCCTTTCCGTTACTCAATTGCTTCCCGCCCAGGTGTTGGTTAGTTTTGAAGCAAAAATTAATTCATTATAGGACTGAACCCCTAATTGCACAATTAAGCACCTACTTAAAACCCTAATCAAAGTATTCAGATCGATTCCAACTTGTCTTGGAAAGATCACATTAATTTTCTGTAAGTATGATAGGCTAAAAAAATTTCCAGCTCTTTTTTATAACGTCCGTTCTGTTTTGGGACTTCCCTTACTTCGACTCATATACTATGGCCTTGTCCAGTTTGTCCTCCAATATGGGATTATCGCCTGGGGAGGAACCTACCCTCCTAACCTTAACAAATTGCCAATTTTACAAAAATCTATAATCAAAATAACATTCTATTATTTAAACAAAGATTGTGGATTTCTAGAATTTTTTACATTTTTTCGATTTTAATGAAATTTAATTACAATTTTGAGCATAGGTTTGAGCTTTAATTTTTAAATTACCAACTTCATAGTTGATAAACTTTATTTGAGTAATATTCTGCTAAAAAAAATAAATAAATAAAAATAAAACACCAATGTTTAGCCTTTTTTTATTTTTTGTGATTTTTTTTGTACATTTTTGAAATTTGACCAATTTAATGTGCTCAAAAAGTGTTGTCCAACGAACTTATCCTTTCTTTTGAAATGCTTGATATTTTGGCGAAAGAACGAAGTTTTTATCTGAATTCTATCGAGAGTTATCGTCTGGAATGACACATACATATATATATATATATATATATATATATATATATATATATATATATATATATATATATATATATATATATATAAAAGCGTTAAAATCCAGGAGTCATTTCAAAATGCCTCAAAACAGATTTCGATGAAGAAAATTTTTGATAATTTTAATTTTAAATTTTTTGGAGCCATTGCAATAGCTTTATTTTCTAAGAAAATTCGCTAAAAACACCAAAAAAAACTTCATTTTAGTGGGTACGCTTTGTGCTGTGTAGAAATGAGTAAGATAAGTGCAATTATGGTCAATCTTTCGGCGTTTTCCCAAGCAAATATCAATAAATAAAAATCATGACGAGGTTCAGCAAAAAAAAAAAAAAAAAAAAAAAAAACCCCAAAATCATGTATTACATGCGGAAATTGAATGAATATCTTTAAAAACTCAGTGTCTCACAATTTTTCACTTTTAGAGCGGAATTGCGCACTTTTGGAGCGGAATTGCGCCCACAAACGCGCACTTAAAAAAACCGAGTGATGGGTCATTTCTTCATGATATTTCACGTAGAATTTGAATCTGCAATAAAAAAAAGAGACATTTGTAGAAATTAAGTTAGTGTCAATTGCGCGCAATTACGCGCTAGTGGTCGGTTCGAAAGTATTTTTCCTGAATTCCTCACAAAAAATTTTTTACCCAATCAAATAAGGAAATGCCGGAGGATAGACCATAACTTCAGAAACACCCGGTGTATGCATATATACACGGATCCGTACAGTTTCAAATTTGACCATGGGAAAGGGTGAATGGAGGGGGTAATAGTGAAAAGCCGTAATGTTTTAATTATTCTCCTCTGAGTTTTGTGATTTTTTGTTTTTAAATTAAGAATTTGGTCTAGTTTAGGAAAATAGGTACCTATATCGAAAGTTACAAACTTCATGATGGAAGGCGGTGAACGGAGGAAGTAATATCGATTACTTCCGCGCCCACAGTTTCAATTATTTGTTCGATTCAGATTTTAGTTCAGGCATGCAATTTTATTGTTGTTTGGGGGGGGGGGGGTGTCAGAAAAATCATGACATTTATATTTTTCCTCTCATTTTAATGCTCACTAAATTTATATCCAATCCATTCATAACGACGTCCCTGTAATGCTTACTACTTACCAATATGTTTTGAGCTTTCCTATTATCAAGTAGGAACCTTGTTATAAGGTATTATTCATGAACAGCAGTAACAAACCCATATGTTGTATTTTTAAATAATGCGGTCATTACATTATACATTTTGTAATTTTGTCAATATTTGTGTTCCTATCAACGTATACTATTATACTTATTCATTCATTTGCTTACTAACAAATGGGATATGCGCCCACACTATTTTAAAATTCATCATTGAATGTAGATATCATTCTTAGAATTTCTTCTCAGAGATATCATTCTTAGAATTCTGAGACTAACGCATTCTCCTAAGATTAGCAGTTCTTTTTCCATGATTTTTCAAACTTTCATAGTAAGATGGAACTGACGGATAGGAGAGGGTGGGTCTTTTTGGGTGGGGCGGAGCGAGCGTTGATCTCCCACGCAAAGGGAGGTTGATTCCCGCCCTTTCCACATTTACCTACCCTAGTGCTACCTCTTGACTGCGCGGTAAACTAAACCAAGCTAGTACCAACGGCGACAATCAGCGCGCTCCGTCGGCTCAAGTCAGGTTCCCAACTCGCGTTCGCACAGCCTTAAGCTGTAGGACCTACCTATTCTAATATAAAATTACTATCGTTCATCTGTATCATTATTTGCGATCCAGCCCCTCTACCTTCAATTGTGGGAAAGCTGAGATTTTGAGAAAGTTTTTCTTTCCTATTAAAAGCAAAAAGACAAAAAATTTTTCAAAATTTGCTTTTAGCCTCTTTTTACGTAAAAGGTCAGCTCAAAAAATATTTTATTGGCATCAGGTAGGTAGGAAATTTAACGCTTCTTCTAACGATGTCCTTATTTTGGGCATACAGAGACACTAAGGAGAGTTAAATGACCGTTTTAATGAAATACGGTTATAATACTTGGGTATGTTCCTACTTTCCAGACCTGCGAGGTCTGCAATACTTCATAATTTGTATCTTCAGTACGAACGACGTTCATTGTTTGGAATGTATTTTCCGACAGGTAAATTTTTAAGTGAAGAGATGTACTTCTACTATCAAGTACAGCCTATACCAAAGCAGGAAGCTTTATTCGTGGTTATTTATGACCCAATCTTGAAAGAAGATTTCATCGACGAAAGTCAGAGTGCCTTGTTTTTTATTAAAGTTTCGGATGGCAGGATATACTACCCAGATTTGGAGTGGCAAATGATGAGGAAAAACTGGAAACAAATTTGTATTAGCTCTGCCATGGCGTTTCCTGACTACCATGACATAAAAGTCTGTGACTTCCTTCCAGATAGAGGTAGGTACTTAACATAATTACCTATCTGTATTTATAAAATATTTTAATAATAACTAATAGTATTTTGGTGATGGTTCCGAATACTGCGGTCCCTCGGAAAGGAGAGAGAATTATGACCTCCCTGAAATAAATTGAAGAAACATTAGCTACCTACCTATTTTCAAGAAATTGCTCCTCCCTGAAATAAATTGGAGAAACAATAGGGTACCTACCTACATTTTTAGGGAATTGCTGAACTGTGCATTTTGATTTAAAAACAGGTTGTTCATGGTCCAGTAGTTTCGACGTCGAATCATCAAAAAATAGGTAGGTAGTAGAAACTACAATGTTATCGGCTGCTTAGCAAAACAACCGGAACGATCTATTGAACACTTTCTGGGGAAATAGGTGTAAAGGTAAAAATTGACTTTTTTCTGGAACCTAATCTTCTTTGATCGTTTACAAGAATGAGAAAAAAGGTTCGCTTGCCACTTATATTTCTTTCCTCCGATATTTGTGACAGTACCCGTCATTTCCGAGAGAGTGCGTCTACCTTTCGCTCAGCGTTTTCGAGCTGCCCCGATTGGGGATATAGCCTTTCCTTTTTATTGGAGGGACATTCCCTGAACGCAGCACATTTATGCGCTTGTAGGGAAAGGCGCTGATACACCTCTCCTACGTTATTTATTGTGCGGATTTCGGCCCTGGACACCCAGCTCCAGGTACCCTTGATCTGTTACAAAGTCCACACTACATGCCGCGTCGGCTCGCTTTGATCAGGACCGGCACGGTCCGGATTCTGGGAGGCTTTTTTGCCGAGCGGATTGTGCTGGGGGAGACCGCCCTGTGGGATTTTATGAAGTAAATCCACTCATGTAAATGAGAAAAATATTATTTTATTGTTTGTAGTGGATTTATATATGTTTTACTTGGTGTAGGTAGACCAAGTGGGACATTTATATTCTGATTATGCGGGTTAGTCCCTGGGTTATTCCTGTAAGGAATGTGAGCGAAACCGTCAAGGTCAGCTTGCTTGGCGGGATGAACTGAGAGATAGTTCGTGTCGCAGCCGCGTGGAGCACTGGGCTCGCATAGTGGGTGCTGGGTTCGATCAGTTTGGTACTGAGCCGTTTTGTAATATTCCGGCCTAAGATTTATATCTGTAGGAGGAATATGTTGAGCTTGGTTGAGGTACTGAAAAGTATCCTTTGTTTTTTGTACATTTGGAGTGTATTTGACACTCGGATCGGCCGGGTAGCCTTGTATCGAATATCGTGGATATTCGGAAAGCTTTGTCGAATCATAATGATTGACTTCAGAGCGGGTCTGAAAGGTATCCTCGATCTATTGTATGGGTGAGGCTTGATCTAACGTTTCCTTCGTGAATACGTTAGGTGAGAAGGCGATCTCGTCGTGAGGATCGAGCCTTGAGCCGTCGCTGGGACCGGCGGATTGGCCGGGCAGCGTGTAGGTAGCGCTGCGGGGACTAAGAGGCCCGGCCGCGCCGTGGTCTACCTCCCCTTGCATGAGGAAATAGGACGGCCGACGTTCCATCGAAATATCCGAGTTATTAGCTCGTTTCCGATGCCTCTATGTATAGAAATAGAGGGTTTAGAAGGTGGACTCGCTTGACAGAGCTTCTTTCCTTTGCTCGTATGTCAGGGTCCTACCTTGTAGTCTTGAAAAAGACTTCCTTGGACGGTAAATTAGAGCGTATGAGCTGAGTAATTTACCGGCGTGCCCACAGCGGTCGGTGACGAGCCTAATGCTACGAAACCCGGGCGACACGACTAGGAACGTCCCAGCGGGCGTACGATCTAAAGAGAATATCGATAGATGTACCGGGTGGCGTCCTGACAGATGAACTACGTTGGGCAATGAGCAGGATGAATAATCACTGGACTCGTAGATGCCAATGCGAGATCTGTGTGGAGAGAAGGTAGGCCTTGTAGAAAGCAGTAGGAAGCCGTTCTTGAGATGAACTCGGGATGCAGAAGGTTCGTCAGCGTAGAGCGTGTAGAAATCTTCGTACTTCTGAGTGTAGTCGTCGAGAGCGGAGAGTGGAATGAATTTCGGAGGGCTCCGAGCGGGGTATTTATAGGGAGGTGGCCGCCTCCTGCCGCCTCCTGATTGGTCCGCTTAATTTCATTAATTCGACTGTGTAATCTCATTGGCTCGCACATTGTTTTCTCAGTATCTGCGAGTATGATAGCTGAGCTGGTCCTCCGGGGTGGTTTCCCCACGTCCGTCGTTGCGACGGGGTCCCCGGGGGTGGCTTACGAGCGTCCGTCGCGGAGCCGACGACCTTGAGTTTAGACGGGGACCTCGGGTGCTTTCTCTGCGTCCGTTGTTCAGACGGGGTCCCCGGGGTGGCTGCTGGACCAGAGGTGGTTGCTTGCCGCCTCTTGGTTGGTTCGCCTATTGTCTCTCGTGTAATCAGTGTTTCTGATTGGCGAGTAGGCTTGTTTGAATTGTCCTTGCTAGTTTTAGAGGACGTTTGATTTTCTGTTTGAGTTTTCTCGTTCAAGGCGACTTGGTTCGAGATACTTGTCGCATCTCTCTCGCCCAGTAAGTGTCTAGGGAGGTCGCCTTGTATGTTATTAGTTAATATTTCACTTTTGAGAGAGAAATTCGTATTTTCTCTCTGGTGAAATATTTTGTTTGACGGAGTTGTAACTCGACGTCTTATAAATATTTTTGTGTTGTGTCTACCTCTTTTTGGTAGCCCTGAAAAGGGCTGTTGACAAGAGGGGGTGGTTTTCACCACAGGCGCCCCCCCAAGACGTCGTGTTATTAACGACGACGCCGGCTGGGGTGTTTCGAGCGCAGTCACCCACCTCTCGTCGAATTTGGTAGAGGGGACGTGCCTTCTGGCAGATTTTCGGGGAGTCTCCTCCTTATTTTCTGCCTGATTTTTGTTTAGTGACACAGCTTCGTCTGTTTTTAGAGTGTAAGCTGGTTTTATTTGCTGTTTGGGAACTTTTTTCGTATGTTCGCCAATTTGCACTGTAACCGAAAACTTATCTCTTTTAACCACTTTGAATGGTCCCGTGTAAGGACATTGCAGAGAGGTGAGCTGTGTGGGCACTCTGATATAGACATGTGTACATGTATCCAAATTTTTGGGCATGTTGACGGCATATTTCGTATTATTATGTTTAATATGCGTAGGCCGGAAGAAGAGAGGCTCAGAAAGGTTTGTAGAAGTTACGAAAATGTCTCCTGGGAGTGGTACGTCAATTCCGTAAACTTTCTGGAACGGTGTAGTTTCCATTGCTGGGTCTACTGCCGTACGCATGGCGAGTAGTACTTTTGGAAGGGCGTCGAGCCAATTTTCGTTTTGTGCTTTGAGAGCCTCTTTCAAAGATCTATTTCTGCGTTCTACCATTCCGTTTGTTGACGGTTTGTATGGTAACGTGTGAGTATGTTTTACTCCGAGACGTTCCATAATGGAATTAAATAGATCTGATTCGAATTGTGTACCTTGATCACTTGTGATGTATTTAGGTACGCCTTTTGAAGCTACCCAAATATTGATAAAGGCGTTTGTGATCGTGGCTGTTTCGATGTTGTTGAGAGGGACTGCCTCTAGCCAACCCGTTGCTCTATCGACCATCATTAGAATGTAACGTTTCCCTCCTTTAGCTAAAGGTAAGGGTCCGGTAATGTCAACGTGTACATGTGCAAATTTGTTAGCCGTTTCAAATTCGGAGTAAGGGAGCTTCACGGAGCGAGTGATTTTTGCTCGTTGGCAAGTCTCGCACGCTCGGACCCAGTTGGAGACATCTGCACGGAGTCCGTGCCAAAAATATCTTTGTTTAACTTTATACACTGTAGAGTGTATACCTGGGTGTCCCAAATTGTGAATTTGGCTGATTATTTCTTGCCTTATTTCGTTTGGAATATAAGGTCTTGGGTGTCCTAGGTCTAGGTTACACCAAATTTCTCCTTGAGGGAATTCAACTCGTGTGAGTTTCAATTTGTCCTCTGCGTTAGGAGGAGAACGAATTTGTGCATTTGAAATGTGCAGTAGAAGATTGCACTCTATTGCAGCCGTAATAAGCGAAATTTCGGCTATGGGTGGACCCTCGTCAGTTTATCGATTTTGTTTGAATTTCAACTGGGTCGAAGGGTCTGGAGAGTGCGTCGGCGACGACGTTGTTCTCTCCGGGTATATGACGAATGTCACTCGTCATTTGAGAGATGTATGTTAGCCATCTTAATCTCATTTTAGAAAAATGTGCATTTTTCTTAAGCATCGTGCCTAGCAGAGGCTTGTGATCTGAACAAATATGAAAAGATCGGCCATCCAAGTCATTGTGCCAATGAATGCAAGCTTGGTAAACGGCGAACATCTCTTTGTCGAATGATGCTTTATTCTTCCATTGTTCCGGAATTTCTTTACTGAAAAATCCCAATGGTTGGTAAGATTTCGAGCCGTGTTTGTCTGTAATTTCCTGCTCCAGTGCCGCTCCGATGTGTGTGTCGGATGCGTCGCAGACTAATCTCCACTCTGCTGTAGGGTGTGGATGAGCGATATTATGCAATGTAGCTTTAATCATTGCTTGTTTTAAGCTGTTGAAAGCTTTTTCTCTCTCTGATGTCCATTCGATAGGTGTTTTGTCATTTTTTTTGTTTGACTGAATGGAGTCATACAGAGGTTGTGCCGTGTGAGCGAATTTACTTGAGCAAGCTCGGTAGAAACCACACATACCTAGGAATCTGCGTAGACTTCGTACGTCTATCGGCCTAGGAAATTGTTCTATGGCTTCTATTTTATCTCGTTTAGGAATTATCCCTTCTTTCGAGATAGTGAAACCTAGGAAATCGACGGTAGGTTTTGAAAAAATGCATTTATCAAAACCTACTCGAAGTCCGTGTTCCCCTAGCTTGTCAAAAATTTGTTTGAGGTGGTTCATGTGTTCTTTATAATTTTTAGAAGCCACCAGGATGTCATCTAGGTATACAAATGCGAAATCAAATTTTCGCATGATGCTGTCCATGTATCTTTGCCATGTTTGAGCCGCTCCGGCCAAACCCATGCTCATTTTCTTAAACTCATAAAGACCGAAAGGTGTAATAATTGCAGTTTTATGAGCGTCATCTGGGTGCATCGGAATATGGTAATATGCCGATTTTAAATCTATTGTCGAATAGATTCGTGTATCATGTAAATTCGCTTGGAAAGAGCGAATGTGAGGAGGAGGGTAGGCGTCTTTCTTCGTTTTCGCGTTCAGGAAACGGTAGTCGCCGGTGATTCTCCATGACCCGTCTTTTTTTGGCACACAGTGTAACGGGGATGCCCATTCGGAATCTGATGGTGCAATTATGCCTTCGGAAAGCATTTTGTCAAAAGTACTTTTGACTTGAGCCCGTTTTTCGCCCGCCATGGGTCTTGCTCGGAAGTGTACTGGTGTTCCCTCCGTGGTTATACGGTGGTAAACCCCGTTGTTTTTCCACTTTCCTTGAAGTTTGCTCATTTTATCATTGTATTTTTCAATGATAGAGCGAATGTTTTCGTCCTCCGTGATTTGCACGTCCTCTGGTTGAGGGTTGTTGTCACGATGAGGGATAGTAGCTGCTATTTGTTCGTCAGTGAATTTTTTGTTCATGACTGCAGCTATTTTTTGATCGGCATAGCTCTTTATTTTATCTTTATAAATGTACTTGTGTTTGACCCGTATTCCGATATCCCAAGACTCGAGGAATGGTATACCTAGGATCGCTAGATCAACTTTCGTGATCATAAAATCGGTGGTCATGTCTCCGAGGCCGATGTTAATTGTGGTGTCAGCTCGCCCTAGAGTGTCTATAGGGGCTCCGTTAGCTGCTGTGAGCTTTACGTTGGACTTACGAATTTTTAAGCCCAATTTTTTAGTGACATTGTGGGGCAGAATGTTCACTTCTGCTCCCGTGTCGATGAGAAATTCAGTGCCATTTAGTTTGCACTTGAAAAAAAGCCTTTTATACTCAGTAGACTGCCGGTGTATAGGCTCAGATACACTGGCAGTTATTCGTTTTCCGAACTCTCTACGTCGGAGGTTGGAACGGTACTTTCTTGTACCGATCTCTGAGTATTTTCGTTTGAAACCCAGGTTTTAGGCTGGCTTATAGTCGCTGCCTTTTTGCTAGTTTTGGAAGCAGTGTTTGCCTTCCAAGTGCAGTGTTCTGGGTCTGCACATTTGCGAGTTTCGCTACCGAAACGTGCGTGGTTTCGACAGACATAGGCCGTCGGTTTGTGAGGCTTACTCTCTACTGGTTGGGGTTTGAACTCAGCTTGTTGTGAGAGGGCCTTTTTGAAACCAGTT
Organism: Adelphocoris suturalis; assembly: GCA_030762985.1. Classification (NCBI taxonomy): domain Eukaryota; kingdom Metazoa; phylum Arthropoda; class Insecta; order Hemiptera; family Miridae; genus Adelphocoris; species Adelphocoris suturalis. The sequence continues at coordinate 64,680,141 of CM061040.1, read as the reverse complement.
TTCATGGGTTTCAGAGTAGATTCTACTCCTCGTATGTTTAGAGAGGTATTCTCTGTTTTGTACGCGTGTAGCGTATCAGCTAGGTCGAGCCGGGCGGTCGTGGTAGGCTGAGCTGCGACCATACCTCGTGCTTCGATGGGTAGAGTTTCGATCCACTTTTGAGTGATCAGAGCCTCTGAAAAGTACCCAACAGCTTTAGAGTACATTTCGTGGTACTTGGTGCTGGGTTTTTTGGCGAGAGATGCGAGGTCCTCGAGTGCGAGGAGCCTGTCCTGTAAGGACAACCCGTATTCTCGCTGTAGGCGCTGTTTGGCCTCTTCGTAGGGTGCGTGGGGTGCCGTGAGGTAAGCTGAGTCGATAGCTTCCCTCATTTCTTCTGGTACCCACTTGTATATAGCTGAGAAGCATTCGTTCTGCGTTCTCAGGTGTTTTCGCACGCAGTATTGATCGAACTCGGCGAGTGCACGATCGATATTCTTCTTTTGGAAGATTGGTTTTTGATAATCTCCCATCTCCTCTAAAAGTGCTCGAAAGCCACTTTGTGTAGAGGGTTGTTGAGTGAGATGTGGGGCGTAGAGGCCCGGCGGGGGTCGCACGCCCGCAGTGGTTCCCTGAAATCCACTAGCTTCATAAGAGGGAACGAAATGCTCCGTGTTAAGCCTGTTCAAAGGCGGGGTCACCATTTGTAGTGGATTTATATATGTTTTACTTGGTGTAGGTAGACCAAGTGGGACATTTATATTCTGATTATGCGGGTTAGTCCCTGGGTTATTCCTGTAAGGAATGTGAGCGAAACCGTCAAGGTCAGCTTGCTTGGCGGGATGAACTGAGAGATAGTTCGTGTCGCAGCCGCGTGGAGCACTGGGCTCGCATAGTGGGTGCTGGGTTCGATCAGTTTGGTACTGAGCCGTTTTGTAATATTCCGGCCTAAGATTTATATCTGTAGGAGGAATATGTTGAGCTTGGTTGAGGTACCGAAAAGTATCCTTTGTTTTTTGTACATTTGGAGTGTATTTGACACTCGGATCGGCCGGGTAGCCTTGTATCGAATATCGTGGATATTCGGAAAGCTTTGTCGAATCATAATGATTGACTTCAGAGCGGGTCTGAAAGGTATCCTCGATCTATTGTATGGGTGAGGCTTGATCTAACGTTTCCTTCGTGAATACGTTAGGTGAGAAGGCGATCTCGTCGTGAGGATCGAGCCTTGAGCCGTCGCTGGGACCGGCGGATTGGCCGGGCAGCGTGTAGGTAGCGCTGCGGGGACTAAGAGGCCCGGCCGCGCCGTGGTCTACCTCCCCTTGCATGAGGAAATAGGACGGCCGACGTTCCATCGAAATATCCGAGTTATTAGCTCGTTTCCGATGCCTCTATGTATAGAAATAGAGGGTTTAGAAGGTGGACTCGCTTGACAGAGCTTCTTTCCTTTGCTCGTATGTCAGGGTCCTACCTTGTAGTCTTGAAAAAGACTTCCTTGGACGGTAAATTAGAGCGTATGAGCTGAGTAATTTACCGGCGTGCCCACAGCGGTCGGTGACGAGCCTAATGCTACGAAACCCGGGCGACACGACTAGGAACGTCCCAGCGGGCGTACGATCTAAAGAGAATATCGATAGATGTACCGGGTGGCGTCCTGACAGATGAACTACGTTGGGCAATGAGCAGGATGAATAATCACTGGACTCGTAGATGCCAATGCGAGATCTGTGTGGAGAGAAGGTAGGCCTTGTAGAAAGCAGTAGGAAGCCGTTCTTGAGATGAACTCGGGATGCAGAAGGTTCGTCAGCGTAGAGCGTGTAGAAATCTTCGTACTTCTGAGTGTAGTCGTCGAGAGCGGAGAGTGGAATGAATTTCGGAGGGCTCCGAGCGGGGTATTTATAGGGAGGTGGCCGCCTCCTGCCGCCTCCTGATTGGTCCGCTTAATTTCATTAATTCGACTGTGTAATCTCATTGGCTCGCACATTGTTTTCTCAGTATCTGCGAGTATGATAGCTGAGCTGGTCCTCCGGGGTGGTTTCCCCACGTCCGTCGTTGCGACGGGGTCCCCGGGGGTGGCTTACGAGCGTCCGTCGCGGAGCCGACGACCTTGAGTTTAGACGGGGACCTCGGGTGCTTTCTCTGCGTCCGTTGTTCAGACGGGGTCCCCGGGGTGGCTGCTGGACCAGAGGTGGTTGCTTGCCGCCTCTTGGTTGGTTCGCCTATTGTCTCTCGTGTAATCAGTGTTTCTGATTGGCGAGTAGGCTTGTTTGAATTGTCCTTGCTAGTTTTAGAGGACGTTTGATTTTCTGTTTGAGTTTTCTCGTTCAAGGCGACTTGGTTCGAGATACTTGTCGCATCTCTCTCGCCCAGTAAGTGTCTAGGGAGGTCGCCTTGTATGTTATTAGTTAATATTTCACTTTTGAGAGAGAAATTCGTATTTTCTCTCTGGTGAAATATTTTGTTTGACGGAGTTGTAACTCGACGTCTTATAAATATTTTTGTGTTGTGTCTACCTCTTTTTGGTAGCCCTGAAAAGGGCTGTTGACAAGAGGGGGTGGTTTTCACCACATTGTTCAAACAGGGAGCACGACTTTACAACTAGCAGAACGCAGAACATTATAAAACTGTAAAACACAAAATTACAAGACCAATGCACTTGATTGGCTGAGGGCCTGGAGGCGGCGACCAATCACATTCAGGCTAACAATAGCGGGATAGGAATCCGCTCAAATATGAAATTAACTTTCTTCAACACGCCCAGCATAGTGTGGACGCTTCTTTAGGGCTTAGGTCATAGCATAATCTGAGAGGTCGGTTTAGGCTGGTTTTCTGGATCAGGGATGAATGTTGATCCCAGTGTTCAGTATCGCCTGCAAGAAATCACATTAGGCCATTAGGAGTGCACAAAAGAGTGTTTCTAAACAGAACATATTTTTCCAAAGGCAGTGCTTTTTAAAGATATCTGCAACCTGTTTGTGAGTCGATAGCCATTCAATGATAATCTTTTCATCTTCGAACAGCTCATGCACAACTTCACTATGTGTTTGAGTGTTCGTGAATCATTAGTCATGGCAACTGCGATAGCCGGTGCTAAATCATTCTAAAGAATGGGAATCGAGTCTACGTTAATTAGAAACTTACAAAAACTATGAATATTCACAAGTTCCTTGCACGTGTCGGACTTGGCCACATATTCTGCCTCACACGTTAACAATGCTATATGAGACTGTTTTTTTAATTTTCACGACACCTAATCCCCAAAGCATGCACTACAAAGCCAGTAGTTGAACCACCATTTACGGTGCTAGTTCCTAAAGAAGAATCCGAATATTATGCTATAATGTTGTTACTTTTTCCTGAAAACGCGATTCCATACTCTTTGGTACTTTGGTAGGTAGGTACCATTTAAATAACTTGAAATTTTGAGAACACATTCCCAACCCTTTTTTAAATACACCTACTGTTTTCTACTCATAAAATTAACAGGAAACGAAATATCGGGTCTAGTTCAATTTTAAATACATAAGAGACTGCCAATTAGCTGACGATATGGTACATCAGGAGATAAATTTTGTTCATCAAGTGATTCTAACTGATTATTGAGAGTTTATGTCACTGGAGACTTAGGCATTGAACTAATTTTGGTTTCAGGAGGAAGAAATTTTTCTACAAGAGCATCTATAGTAGATTTTTGGTGAATAAATAGTAATTTCTTCGACTTGATACGAATTATTTCAAAACCCAAACATTTTTTGGGAGCTCGCGAATTTTTTATTTCAATTTCTTTTTGCATATATTCTGAATGATTTCTAACATCTTATCATGATTGCTCAATGCTAACAGACAGCCATCTACATAAACGATGAAGCTAATAAATGTTGAATCCTTATTGAGTTTGAACATGCAGACGTCTGAAACGGATATTCCTGAAAGTTCAATTTATGCAAAACGTCGCTTAATTTTTTGTACCATAAATTGGGTGATACTTTCAAATCATTATGTGATTTTTTAGACAACAGACATGTGTGTTTTTCAATTCGGAAGGGACCTGAGACAATTCGGTAAGTCCCTCTGGAATATACATGTAGGTTCCCGGGCTTTTCCAGAGTTCCATGCAAAAAAGGAGTAGTCATGTCCATATACCAACCATATTACATATGTTAACTACTGTGAAGTGCGTGGCCAACAAGCTGAGTTATGAGCAATTGAGCATGGTTATATGAATAATTGTTTACACACAGGTGATCATTTTCAATAATTGATATTGTGAACATGATTGCAACCGCTTGTTAATTTCTGATGATTTCATTGAGCTGGTGTTTCGATTATGTGATTCATAGCAGGTGATCCGAATATTGCGAGAACGGTTTGATTTGTGAAGCGGTGGTTAAATCATTTTAATTGGTAATTTCTATACTTTACACTATAGGAAGCTGTAATTTCGTATGTAGCCTCTTTAGGACATTTACTTGACCATGCCCAGGGTCCGGATCGGATGAGTGGCTATTAAAGCTAATTTCTATGCTTTACACTCTAGGAAGCTGTAATTTCGTATGTAGCCTCTTTAGGACATTTACTTGACGATGCCCGGGATCCGGATCAGCTGAGTGGCTCTTAGAGCTTGCATACGAGTCTACAACTAAAGACATAAAATGTCCCAATATGTTGCAGACTCGTATGCAAGCGTTTCTTTATACACTAAATAAGCAGTAACTTTGCCTAAGCGAAAAGATGAGACCGACAACTCAAACGGATCCAGCCAAAATGACGTTTTTTTCGTTTCACCATCCTATTTTTTTTTTTTTTTTTTTTTTTTTTTTTTTTTTTTTACAAGTTTTAAGTTTTTTATACAAGCGTAGAAAACATGGGTACCCGTGTAGCAAAAGTCATTCCTAGGAAGTGACGATGCCCGGGGTCCGGATCAGGTGAGTGGCTCTTAAAGCTAATTTCTATATTTTATACTCTAGGAAGCTGTAATTTCGTATGTAGCCTCTTTGGGACATTTACTTGACGATTCCCAGGGTCCGGATCAGCTGAGTGGCTCCTAGATCTAATTTCCATGCTTTACACTCTAGGAAGCTGTAATTTCGTATGTAGCCTCTTTAGGACATTTACTTGACGATGCCCGGGGTCCGGATCAGCTGAGTGGCTCTTAGAGCTTGCATACGAGTCTGCAACTAAAGACATAAAATGTCCCAATGTGTTGCAGACTCGTATGCAAGCGTTTCTTTATACACTAAATAAGCAGCAACTTTGCCGAAGCGAAAAGATGAGACCGACAACTCAAACGGATCCAGCCAAAATGACATTTTTTTTTCGTTTCACCATCCTATTTTTTTATTTTTTTTTTTTATTTTTTTTATTGATCGATTGAGTAAGGTACAACTTGAGTAAGTACAACTTGATGTTGTACTTAAGTAAGTACTTAAGTAAGTATAAGTACAAGTAACTACTTGTACAAGTAAGTACAAGTAAGTACTTGAGTAAGTACAACTTGATGTTGTCAACAGTAGGTAAGTACCTAAGTGAAAAACTATAGGTACCTATTTAAAGACATTATAAACTTTTATTCCCTTTATGGTTAAGTTTTTGTTTGCTGGCTTTCTGACTACAATGAATGGAGAAACAAATCATTCAATATCGAATGTATCTATCTAATACTATGTCTAATACTATATTATTACTATATTATTATGTCTAATATCTATGTAATAGGTACTATAATGTCTCTAATGTAATGTAATTTTTCAGAAGAGTGGTCTTTCGAATTTTCTCCAATCCTAAGCACGCCGTTAGATGTACTCGTTGATGAAAATGTGTATAATTATGGGAGTTTGGTTGGTCGTGTGGGAACTGTGGAAATCGTGGTTGCTCTGGTTACTGGTGATGTTCAAGAAGCCGTACACAACTTCCAAATACCAGTGTTCAACTACTACGCTTCTAGGGTTCCTAATAACTGTTTGTTTGAATTCAAGTTCCACGGGTGGTAAGTTACTCAGCGTGATTTATAATTATATAGGTACCTTAGTACCCAAGTTACAATTACTAATGGTTTACTCACCTGTGAACCCATTTATTGGTAATAGATCTGTAAAAGATAACACACTGGTCATTATACCTCTATCATGCGGGTTCATGACAATCAAGGCGGGAGAGTGGTGTGGGAAAAGTGCGATTGTGTTAAGTGTCAGAAGTGGCTGGCGGCCAATCTATACGTTCAAACCTATATGGAAGTAATAAAACTAGGGTAAACGTACCAGTTGTAGCGGACATTCTGGGAAGAAGGTGCTCCGTTTTTGGGACATCCCTCAGAAGCTAGGTCATATAGGTAAGGTTTCAAATTTAAGAGGGACGACGTATTGGAATTTTATCCAGTGGGGTGGGGGACAACCCAAGCATGAGACAGAGAAAAAACCACATACCATCCTAAGACCGAATCCGTACAGGTGTATGTCTGTGCACTTGTGTGCGTGTGTGTGTGTGTGTAATACAGCATAGTATATTTTATTATAAACGAGTGAGTAGAGAGGGTGAAGTTTTTTATACAGGCGTAGAAAACATGGGTACCCGTGAAGCAAAAGTCATTCCTAGGAAGTGAATGATTTTTGTTCTTTTATTTTAACGATTACCAATTAATTTGAACTTTGGGGAATAAACTGCTGTACAATAGAATTTTAAATCTTGATTCTACAGCTAATTTACTATAAGAAACTTCCATTAAATAAATAATAAAACTCCCAACTTTCGGAAAATGGGTTTTTTTTTTCTCCATTTTTGCTATACTGAGCGGCGTAAAGGCACCGCGGGTGGCTGTGGCGGTTTTTCGGACTTCGTGTGAATGTCGCGGACTTTAGTGCGTTTGGTTGCGCTCTTGTGACAACCTAGTCGTCTGGTACTATTTTTCCCCCACTCAGGATGGAATGTACTGTTGATTAGTGAATCTTCCACCCATATACCATTTCCGTTAAATGTAGAGCAATTTTTGCCGCACTTTGGTGCACCCCCATGAGTCTTTGTCCCAAGTACAGTCTGTCATAAGGAATCGCATAAAATCAAAGGCTATATTAGGCTCCTTTAGGTTCGTAGTTGTCCTTTACTGTCTCATTCCCGAATCGGAATAGTATGCGAAATATTTCTTAGTTGATTGTATAACATTCGAATGGGTTCTGTTGGTCACTTCAAAAATGTGCGTAACTACCACTTCGGTACTTACCTACGCTCAAGTGCCGCTGTTTTTTAATAAATTCCGAAAAAATACACTATGTATGATCTACTTTATTACCAGAACTTACCTATACATATGTGAAAATAATAATAAACGTTATCAGTTGACGCACTTAAGTGACCTCCTGCCGTCACTCAGGATACTGCACCGTTGAGCTGATGGTGACACTCACCTCAACGCAATTTTGGTTTATTATTTCCAATAATAAGCCTATGTGATCGTATAGCAAAACATTTTTATAACCCCCCCTCAAACTTTGTCACTTTACGTTTCAAGGTGCGTAGAATCCAAATTTGAAATGTCCGTCCGCCGTTCGCCGTCCGCCGTCCGGGCCATAAAAGGCCTAAGAATTGACTTAAAAAACCCGTCCTTTCGCACATAGACTCCATTTGGGGTCTAGTTGGTCCTAACGTTTAACCATCCCGATCGCTTTACTCGCATAGATGCTATGGGCCAAAAACGGGCGAAAAAGTGTCATTTCAAGGCTTTGTTAGACTTACGCACGCACGCCTGGCACGCTTAGCAGGGGGTCACGGTGGGTGGTGAGGGGGGGTGAGCGGGGGGTGGAGTGAGAGGAGGCGCCGCGGCACCTTGTGGTGGGTACGGCGTTCCTTCGAGGCATGAATATATGTTTTTTTCTAGGTCATATTTGTGTGTTAATACCAATGCTTTTCCTACGCATATTTAATAACATATCCTCTTGACTTTTCGTACGTGGTTAGATAATGATATTATTAAGGCAATAACTATTTGAATAGGTAGGAGCTCAAATTGAGAAATATAAACATGCGTATATAATTATAGAAGTATAGGTTGTGGCAACTTGAAATGGGACACGCCGAAATGACGTACGCAAGCCAACTAAAACTACGATCATACTCAATTGAAAAAATAATAAACCTTTGTGAAATAATTTGCAGCGTTTTTTGTTCATGATTTCCGCTGAGTGTGTATTTGGGTTGTACACTCAGTGCACCCTCCAATCACGTCTATGAATCGCGCTTAGTGCATGAATTCCCTTATCGATACACTAAGCGGCCCACTCAGACTCTATTCCCGTTTATGAATTCTGCCCTTAATCCCGTTGAAGTCTTCTCGTCATAATTTAAAACATGATTGTTGTTTACATGCCAAATATATTAGGGACGTGTTTTATGGTGGAGAAAGATTTTTGTCCGGTGAAATGAATTGCGTTTCATTTCCCCAGCAACGGCTTGGTTGTAGGTACGTGAAAATAAAAGAAAAAATTTCGTGACACGTCCGCGTAGCGTTTTTTACTAGTTAGTCCGAGATTCGTGACACTTCCGCTTAACGTTTTCGGTCACTTAGCTCAAGGCCATGCATGTTTCATGCTAAAAGTTCCTAAATTGCAAAACAAAGCAAGCCTACTGTGGTGAAAACCACCCCCTCTTTTCAACAGCCCTTTTTAGGGCTACCAAAAAGAGGTAGACATGGCACACAAACGTTTATAAGACGTCGAGTTATAACTCCGTCAAACAAAATATTTCACCAGAGAGAAAATGCGATATTTTCTCTCAATAATGAAATATTATCAAATAACATACAAGGCGACCTCCCTAAACACTTACTGGGCGAGAGAGACGCGACAAGTATTTCGAACCAAGTCGCCTTGAATGAGAAAACTCAAAAAGACAATCAAATGTCCTCTAGAACTAACAAGGACGGTTCTAGCAAGCCTACACGCCAATCAGAAACTCTGATTGCGCGAGAGACAATAGACGAACCAACCAGGAGGCGGCGAGCAAATTACAACCGCCTCTGGTTCAGAAGCAAAGAGGGCCGAGAGACCCAGTCTCAACAACGGACGCAGAGAAGCCACCCCGGGGACCCTGTCTCAGCGACGGACGCAGAGAAGCCACCCCCGGGGACCCTGTCTCAGCGACGGACGCAGAGAAGCCACCCCCGGGGACCCCGTCTCAGAGACGGACGCGGGGAAGCCACCCCAAACAACCAATCAGAAAATAGCCCAATAAATCAACGGGCTAATTTGCATACTAGCCATTAAGTGGCCACCCCTTTCAACGCCACCCCCGGGTATAAATAAGGGAGGCGTTGGCCGGGTTAATTATTCCACTCACCGCTCTCGACGAGTACACTCTACCAGTACGAAGTTTCTACACGCTCTACGCTGACGACCCTTCTGCTCACGAGTTCTTTTCAGAACGGCAATTTATTGCTCACAAGGCATATCTTCTCTCTTCACAGATCTCACCTTGGCATCTACGAGTCCAGTGATCTTTTATCCTGCTCATTGCCCAACGTAGTTCTTCTGTCAGAACGCCACCCGGTACATCTATTGATATCCTCATTAGATCGTACGCCCGCAGGGACGTTCTAGACGTGTCGCCCGGGTTTCGTAGCACTAAGCTCTTAACCGACCGCCGGGGCACGCCGATAAATTACTCAGCTCATCCGCTCTAATTTATCGTCCAAGGAAGCCTTTTTCAAGGCTACAAGGTAGGACCCTGACATCCGAGCAAAGGAAAGAAGCTCTGTCAAGCGAGTCCACCTTCCAAATCCTGCATCCTATACGGAGAGGTATTAAAGACGAGTTAATCAACTCGGGTACATCGATGGAGCGCCGCCCGTCCTACTTCCTCATGCAAGAGGAAGCAGAGCCCGGCGCGGTCGGGAGCTCTAGCCCACAAAACGCTCCCTACCCAATACTCGACCTGTCCGCTGGTCCTAGCGACAGACAAAGGCTCGATTCTCGCGAAGAGATCGCCTTACTACCTAACATATCCATGAAGGAAATGTTAGGTCAAGCCTCACACACACAAAAGTTCGAGGATCCTTTCCAGACTCGCTCTGAAGTCAATCATCGTGATTCGACAAAGATATCGGATTATCCACGATATTCTACGCAAGGCTACCCGGCCGATCCGAGTGTCAAATTCACTCCTAACTTGCTCAAAACGCAAGATACTTTTCAATACCTCAACCAAGCCCGTTATATTCCCCCTACAGATATAAATCTTAGGCCGGAATATTACACAACGGCTCAGCACCAAACAGATCGAGCCCAGCAGACACTAAGCGAGCCCAGCGCTCCACGCGGCCTATACGCGAACTATCCTCAGGTTCCGCCCGCCAAGCAAGATGACCTTGGCGGTTTCGCTCACATTCCTTTCGGAAATATTACAGGGACTAACCCGCATAATCAGAACATAAACGTCCCACTTGGTCTACCTACACCAAGTCAGACATATATAAATCCACTACACCTACCTACACAAATAATGACCAACAATCAGTAGGTGAGGACTAACCATGAAGCAATTAAACGATCCATAGTACATGACATGTACTAATTATGTACCTATGTACTACCAATGCTTGCGATATTTAAGAATTAGACCCCCGGTGTAGGTCCGAACATCCTTCTCCCTTCTCCTACCACCACACTCTCCCCTACCCGTACCCCCGCGCATACACACCCCACAGCAAGCAATTTTCGATCAGCAAATCGTGGATACCGAAAATTGTGGTTACCGCGGGGGGTGGAGGCCCTCTCTTTTGTGCATATAGCAATTAATTATCATTAACACCATATTGATGTATTCCCATACCTAACCCAATCGCTATCCTCACATACCTACACCCCAGTGCGGTACCTCATTTACCCCTATTGTATTATATTCAGTAAATATACTCTGGCCACAGCTTAGTCAGATCTCCTCCCTTAAATACCGTTTATTGGAGCACCATAAAAGAAATAGGTATTAAAATAATTCCAGTGATTAATTTCTGTTTCTTACTTATCAATCCTTATCCAAAAATAATATTTTAAAAAACCAAAATATAGTATAAACAATAAGATAGTTAATCACAACAATCAACAGATTGTCACTAGTCCCAATGGAATTCTAACTTTGCAAAATCGAGAGATGAAACATTTTTCGTCTCAAAAATCAAACTTCCTCTCGGATTTTACGTTTCAGACCATTCTGAACAAATTTTGTTCCGTGTCTGCTGGTTTTGGTGTCTGTCGTGTGTCCGCAAATCCTTGTAATAAGCTCAATTTCCACAATTTTCAACAGATTTTAATGAAATGTTTATGGAATGTGCAGGTTTAGGTGTAGATGGTCCCCAATCAGTTAAATTTGTTCCCAAACCAATACCTCACTCAGTGCATGCACAAAAATGAATTACATCAACCATAATTTTCTCACGTCTCAGTCGTTCGATCCCGCACAAAATTTGATGATAGTTGGGGAAGATTAATACAGCATTCACTTGCAATTTCAATATAGTCTTATCATTAGTAGCTCCTGCGCATTGGAAAACGTAAAAACCTTGTAACAAGCTTTATTTTCACAGTTTTCATCCGAATATCATGGAATTTTTGGGGAATGTGCGAGTTAAGGTATAAATGATCCCCTATAAATTTCATCTTTCTCAAATCATTTCATCATTATGCCATGCGCATAATGCGCAAACGTAAATTGTTTATAGCATCATTTTCCCACGTCCTTGTCGTCCGATCTTGCTCAAATTGGGGGGATAGTTGGGGGACGACAGTTTATTCATTCCATATCAATTTCAACATAATTGCATCACCTTTAGCACCTGCGCATGCGCAAAAGTGTAATCCCAGGAACAAGCTAAATTTCTAGTTTTTATCCAGTTTTGATGACATTTTCTGGGAATGTGCGGGTCAGGCTGTGGACTATCCCCTACCAATTTAATTTTTCTCAAATAATTACTCTATTCTGCGTATGCCGCGCTGAGGTAAATTCCTACTTTAAGCTCCTTTTTCCGTTTCCTGATTCAACGATTTCGACGTTTTACATCTAACAAGTCTCCCCGTCTTACACGTTTTTACGTCTTACATCTTGATTGACTATATTCCGCTAAGGGATTTTTTATGATTATTAAAACATTTCAGTGATCTATACATTCATGTTATTTTTAGTTAGTAGGTACGCACCTCCTTAAATATCGTTATACATAGATCAGGAGGACTAGTGAAGTGTTGATGTTCTATTCCCTCTACAGGTGGCTGTGTCTACGAAGGTATATTGAGGACCTCCTACGGACCTTCAAATTGAAATTGGCCTCTGAGCCTAATTTGCTCCTTAATCGACTTATTATGCTGAAACCTAATTTGCTCCTTAATCGACTTATTATGCTGAAACCTAAAATGTAGTTCCTTTTAGAGATCTAGAATAAAATTATTAAAAACTGGAGAGACTCTGATCAGCTTCAGAACCTCTGATACTAATTTCTTTCCTTATCGCCTCACGGTGCTGACATTTAAAACTCTCTTGGGACACCTTAAAAAAAAAAAAAAAAAAAAAAAAATTACGAGGTACGGAGGCGCACTGATCAGCTGAGGGGCCTTTGTAGCTAGTTTCTTTCCATCTCGATTTGCAGTTTTTAAATTTTTTTTCTTGCATTTTTTCTAAATTTTCTCTACATTTTCTGTAATGCGTAGAATTGTGAGGTAATGGAGCTGTATAAAGGTGTAAACCCTTTTGAGGGGCGACGGCTCCAGTGCTCCCGTCGAGTCCGAGGGGCGAAAGTTGGACACCCGAGTGATCCCCTTCACTTCGCAATCTCGAAAATAGATTGTCCCGAGTGATCCCGTAGACAATAAGAGAAAGTGCACTGGAATCGACATGAATCCTTGGGGCATTTACCATCAGTTTGTCGATTACCTCTCTCCGTGCACCATGTCGGACGTGAAATTTGTTAGTGGCGGAAGCCGTCAAGAGGCTGTTGCATTTATTGATGGATTCAAATATAATTATCATAAATTATTACCTGGGGGTGTAAGAAGGTGGAATTGTAGTGCAAGGGGTGGGCAAATCCGATGTAAATCATACGCTAAAACAGATGGATGTGAGGTGATTCACAAAACCCCACATAACCATGAACCCAAGACCACAATAGAAACTAACGAATTATGGGCGGCCGTCAAAAGAAACGACATCGCTAATGAATTTTCTTCCCGCCCATCGAAAGTTTTCCTCTAATCGGGAAATTAGAGGAAAAATATATCGCTATTACATGTTATTCCTAATAAACTTTTTCAGCTGCACAAAACCAATTTTTAGATTGTTGCAATTTTTGGGGTTTTATTAATTTATTAGCTTGTTTTAATGAAATTGAAGTAAATTTTTCTGTTGAATTTGTTATGTATGTTTTAAAATGCCCTACTTCATGTCCGATCACCTTTTCTTGAGTAGTAAGACCACCCACCACCACCTGGGCCCCCCTGGGCCTGCCCTCACCTTTTCCTGTTCTTGGTAGGTGGGTAGTTTGTGTTCGAAAATATTGTGTACTGAACCTAATACACGTAATAGTTGATTACATTTACAAAACGCATTGTACTGGCTACTTTTCAAACACGGGATCACTCAGGCGTGTCGGAGCACTCGCGCTTTTTTCTAGGGGAGCACTCAGGTTAGGCGGAGCACTGGCTTGATTTTTCTACGGAAGCACTCAGGTGTTTTTTCAGCCCCTCGGGAGCACTCGGGCGGTCTCCCCTTTTGAGAGGCATGGTGCGACAAGTTTTGATCATATACTATATACGGGGCTCAATAATAATTGTACACCAATGATCTGCGTAGAAGGGCTATCTAATACAGAAACAATGAATATTTGTGTAATAATTTGGAGTGTTTTTAAACCTGCACCTATATAAATATGGAAATTTAGTTTTTAATAACCTAAGATATGGGGGTCGGGGGGTCAACGTCGAGCCCCTTGGGACTGAAAGAGTGAAAAAGGTTCAAAAAATTTAACGTAGTCTTTAAAAATATGAAAAATTGAAGAAATTTTGCTTTAAAAAATAGGTTATCTAAAAATTGGCCAAATTTTGACGAACTGTATCGGGGAAACTAAATGTCCTAGAGAAAAAACGGAAGTTAGTGAAAAACGTTGTCTATTTCCACGAAAAATAAAGAGTTACAATGTTAAATCGATTTCGACGGTTAGGCCATCATCAGTAACGCTCAATAACTGAATACACATTAGAAAGGACACAGCTTTTATAGTAACAGGTGAAGGGAGATTGAATCCCATTGGTCAAGAGAAAGGAAAGGGGCAGGACGGGTATAACCAATCAAGTGCAAACAGTGACGGGGGATTATAACTAATTAGATGAAGTGAAAGGGGGGAAAAAATAACTAAATATGGTTTCAACAGTGTGAAGGGATAATTAAAAGCTTTATAGAAATGGACGTATCAGTGGTGAAATATATTGAGGTATATCTTCATTTAAACATTTACTAGATCTGTCACTTTTGATAATTTCGAATTTTTCAATGTTGTGACGAGCGGGTTGATAATTAAAAATGCACGCGAATTGATATTACAGTCAATTATTTATTAACACAAAGGTAAATTCAAATGTAGAACTAAAGAGACTGGGGGCCGCGGATACAACTTGAGAACTAATGGGCAAAGAAAGACGGGCTGTAAACCCAACGGAAGGGGAGGGGAACTGAACTGTTACTCACTAGGAACGTAAGTAATTATAGCAGTTTCTTCACAATATTCAAGTTCATTCAACATACCTCCCTTTGGAGAAAAATGAAGAAATTCCACAAATTGTCTCTCTGTCAAATCAAAATTGTAACTATGATTGGATTCTTTAAAATGTTTCGCAAATGTACACTTACCCTTATTTTCCCTGAAATCCTCCTGATGCTCGTCTATTCTTTCCCTGAATTTCCTTCCTGTTTGACCGCAATATTCGAAGCCACAAGAACATTTTAATTTATAAACCCCACTTTTATCCTGAACATTGATTTTGTCCTTAACGGATCCTAGTAATGCTTCAAGACTATTTTTAGTTCTAAAACCTACTTTTTAACCTCTCTCGATGATAGAATTTTGCCGATTTTATCCGAAATTTTCCATATTAATAAGGTATACTTATCCATTGCTTTTCTTCTGAATTTACAACTTCCCTAGCCAGATTGGAAAATTTTTCCCTGCTCTTTTTCCTGAGAACCTTATCCCATATGGTATCAACGAAATCTCCTCCATATCCGTTACTAGCCGCTATGCTTTTGATAATGGATTTTTCTTTTGATAAATTTTGTTCACTCATTGGAACAGATAGTGCTCGGTTGTTCATACTATGGAAGGCTGCATGCTTATGGACTAAAGGGTGATTTGAAGTACTATGGATAGTTATATCGCTGTATGTATCTGTTCTATAAATTGAAAAATCATGCTTTTCGTTTACCAAAGAGATGGAAAGATCTAAAAAATTGAGTTTATTTCCGCCGAATTCGAGGGAAAAATGATGAAGGGATCTAATTTATTGATTTTTTCGTGAAAAGAATTTTTTAGTTGTCTTTCTGTGCCCTTCCATAGGATGACAATATCATCAACATATTTATACCAATAGAGAAGATTATTTGTGTTACAAGTTGTAAATATTTGTTGCTCAAGATAATCCATATCAATATCTGCAAGCAGAGGAGATAACCGAGAACCCATAGCAACCCCTGGCTGTGTATAAAATTGTCCCTCGAATAAAAAGTAATTCTGATCCATACAGACAGACATCAAATTAAGCAATTCATCTCTTTCAAAAATATTAAGTTTAGAGCCGTGAATCAGCCTGCATACCACATCTTTGCAGCTAGCTACTTCGATATTGGTGAACAGACTAATCACATCAAAAGATGCGAGTTTAGCATTTGGAGGCATCTGAATGTCCTTAATTTTGGAGACCAAATCATTAGAATTTAGTACAGTATGTTGAGGCCGAAAGTTGATTTTGTTTCTAAATAAAATATTGAGTTTTTTTTAGCCAATTTGTAAGCAGGAGCACCAATTAAGACACCACCGGTCTCATCGGCGCACCTTCCTTATGAATTTTAGGGAGACAAGATAACCTGGGCGCATGAGGGTTCATTTCTACAAAACTTGGACTGTACATATTTTTTAGTAAGCTATCTTCTGATTGGTTAACTACTTTTCGAACTAATCTTTGAAATTTTGAAGTTTGGTCAGATGGGAGATTTGAACAGTTATTATCTTCTAGAAATTTTACAGTTTTCGAAATATAATCTTGCTTATTTAAAATGACAGTTGTGTTACCTTTATCTGCTTTGAGGGCGACAATATTTATCTGGGCAAACTTCTTCTTCAGAGCAGCTGCAAGAAGGGTGGTGGTCCTAGTGATCTTGATGAGGACTGGATTTCTTCGGGACAAAGTGTCTTGGTGGTCCATTCGAAGAATCGACGGAAAATGCCAAATCCCGAATCGCTGAGGTTCCAAGGGAGAAAGATGGGTTGTGCTTCAACCCTTTCTCAAGAAGAGATACTTCTGCCGGAGAAAATGAGACATCCGACAGGTTCTCCACTTTCTTAAAGAAGGGGAAGGATACTGTTGATGGAGATGGAGTCTTAGGGTCTGGCTTTTTAGTCTCCAAAACTTGTAATAATTTACCTTCCAGAATCTTCTTTTTCGCCAATCCTTTCTTCCATGCGGCTTCAACTGCGTGTTGCTCGATAAGTTCCCATTCACAGGAGGTGTAGTAGGCGGTGAGTTCTTGGAACATATAGTAGAGTTATTCCCGAGCAATATCATGAACACTATACCATCGACGGAGTTCACTTTTTACTTTTTAGTTCATCCTATGGAAGGGCACAGAAAGACAACTAAAAAATTCTTTTCACGAAAAAATCAATAAATTAGATCCCTTTATCAAATTTACCCTCGAATTCGGCGGAAATAAACTCAATTTTTTAGATCTTTCCATCTCTTTGGTAAACGAAAAGCATGATTTTTCAATTTATAGAAAAGATACATACAGCGATATAACTATCCGTAGTACTTCAAATCACCCGTTAGTCCATGAGCATACAGCCTTCCATAGTATGATCAACCGAGCACTATCTGTTCCAATGAGTGAACAAAATTTATCAAAAGAAAAATCCATTATCAAAAGCATAGCGGCTAGTAACGGATATGGAGAAGATCTCGTTGATACCATATGGGATAAGGTTCGCAGGAAAAAGAGTATGGAAAAATTTTCCAATCTGGCTAGGGAAGATGTAAATTCAGAAGAAAAGCAATGGATAAGTATACCTTATTATGGGAAAATTTCGGATAAAATCGGCAAAATTCTATCATCGAGAGGTTACAAAGTAGGTTTTAGAACTAAAAACAGTCTTAAAGCATTACTAGGATCCGTTAAGGACAAAATCAATGTTCAGGATAAAAGTGGGGTTTATAAATTAAAATGTTCTTGTGGCTTAGAATATTGCGGTCAAACAGGAAGGAAATTCAGGGAAAGAATAGACGAGCATCAGGAGGATTTCAGGGAAAATAAGGGTAAGTGTACATTTGCGAAACATTTCAAAGAATCCAATAATAGTTACAATTTTGATTTGACAGAGAGACAATTTGTGGAATTTCTTCATTTTTGTCTAAAGGGAGTTATGCCGAATGTACTTGAAAAATTCGAAATTATCAAAAGTGACAGATCTGGTAAATGTTTAAATGAGGATATATACCTCAATACATTTCACCACTGATAGGTCCATTTCTATAAAGCTTGGAATTATCCCTCCACACTGTTGAAACCATATTTAGTTATTTTTTTCCCCCCTTTCACTTCATCTAATTAGTTATAATCCCTCGTCACTGTGTTTGCACTTGATTGTTTATACCCGTCCTGCGCCTTTCCTTTCTCGACCAATGGGATTCAATCTCCCTTCACCAGTTACTATAAAAGCTGTGTCCTTTCTAATGTGTATTCAGTTATTGTTCGTTACTGATGATGGCCTAACTGTCGAAATCGATTTAGCATTGTAACTCTTTATTCTTCGTGGAAATAGACAACTTTTTTCACTATCTTCCGTTTTGAAATGGGTTTCTACAACTTCGTCGTGAGTGATTTAGTTCGTCCTAGAGAAACCGGTCTGGCCCCGAATTGTTGAAAATTCAATCTACTTTAAAAATGACAATAGTGAGTTTTGACAGAAATCCAGTTTTTCCAAGTCAAAGTTGACAAAACCTTTAAAAAAAAAGTGAAAGTTTCTAGGTTTTTTGATTTTTGGCATCTATACCTAATGACACGGCCGTTTGCCGTGGTCTAAAATTTGGATTTATTCCTCCCTTTCAAACTTACTTCCAGTTTGTTTGGACTAACACTCATCTCCCACTGCAGAAACCTAAACTGCTGTACAGTGAGTTGATAAAACCTCTGAACTGTCCTCCTGTTTCTTTAAAATGCCTAGTGATGTCTTTCTTATTAGATACATGCCTCTCTCATCCTATCTATACATAACTGACATTATGAATTGTCTTCTTCTACCAAAATCAAGCCCAAAGCTGCGTTCTTCGACAGCATCTTGAAATATACTAGAGGTGCACACGAAGGTGCTTACTAGGTACCTACGTCTCATGCGGCCCCAGCCGCTGCCGCGGGCTGTTCAGGGGAAACTACTGGGCTTAATTCCCAGGACCGGCCGTTCACGCCACCTTTGAGGCGAGAAGGTGCCTCTCGATAAAAATGAAATGAAAAACCTCTTCCGTTCCAAAAGAAATATTGAGCTTGTTGCCGTGCCCGTTTCGGGCACAAAGATCAAGTCAATTTCAAAAACAATCACTAAGGGCCGGTTTATCAATCACATTTATCCAATGGATAAGGGGGATTTATCTAAGGTATAGCGTTATCCTCCAGATAACACGATATGGGGTGTTTATCAATCCCTAGTTAAACATTATCTGGCGTTTAAATTTATCTGGTCCCTGGATGGCTGGATAACTATTATAACTGGAGGTTAATGAGATATCTAGAGCTTTCTAACCTCAAACAAGTTTATTTATTTACAAAAATCGTATTTGAATCAAGTTTGATTGTCTTTATTTTTGTACCTTCCATTGGATATATTTGGGAATTTGTCTTCAAACAGCAGCAACGGCGAAGATTTTATCGTAGCATAATTCGTTGAATGGAAAAGAAGACCGTATATAGTAAGACCCCATGTAGATCACCTACTAAAATGGGTCGAGTGCACATTTTTGAGGTTTTGGTTGTACAAAGATACCGTTCTTTACTTTATAACACATTTCAAAGATGAAATTAAGTCCACAACTTACTGATCACAATAATTCAGGTTGCAAGATCGCAACTCATACTGGTATTTCTCTCTCTACAAATGAAGCAACAGCAAAAATATGGTGTCTTTTGTCTTATTATTTGCCGAGCTAATACTGTCGATGATGACACTGTTGTTTTGTGGACGTCAGACGGTTCTTCTAATGGTCGATCCATGAAGAAAATGTACCTCCTACTCTACTCTGTGGTAGTTCCATGTGTAAATCGCCCTTATTTTGTCGCCTGCGGACACCAATGAGGATGCTAACGGCGCTATCTGCCAGACAGAATTTATCTGAAGGATAATTTTATCCGCTAGGTATTTCGGCATTGATAAACGACTCACATTCTTTATCTGGAGTATAGCGCTATACTCGGTATAGCTATCCTGCAGTTAATGTAGATAATTGATAAACCGGCCCTAAGAATTGTAAAAACGGCTGAAATCGCGAACTCTGTCATTCTTTAGCCAAAGATTCAGAAAAAAGTTACCTAGTGAGAACTAGAACATTCAAATATTGTAGCACGAAATTGTGCAGAAAATAAACTTAAATATAATTAAACTTTTGTAAAAATCTAAAAAAAAAAAAAAAAAAAACTACAATAAAATTGAATAAATCTAAGATTGGTATTGTAAGTATCGAATAATGATTAAGAAAAAGTCAGTTTGCCATTAATTGATAATCAACAGTTCAGTTCCTTCAAAGTCGTCTGATCTCCAAAGTATTAACATAAATATCCCTATTATAAATCATTATCTACTAAATATATATTATTGATAAATTACATGAATATCGGTGTGCTTATTTAGCCTTGTTGCATGGATGAAACTTTTTTTCGCTTGATTTTAGATAGAAATCAGTTCAATAAACCGAGTGAGATCACCCTTGGGCAACCAACCGTTCGCGCGTGAAGAAGAGTCTAGAAGTGCGGGAAGGAAAAAGTTTAGCAGGTGTCTACACTATGCAGACGCATTATATACCTACCTAATGATTCATTTTATGATATAGACAGGTGTTTTGCGTATAAGTTCTATACCTACAATACAGAAATAATAAACCTCTGTGTAATAATTTGCGGCGTTTTCTTATTCGATGTTTAGATTTTTTGCATCTTGAAACATAAACCAAGAAATTTTGAGGGGGTTTAACATTTTTTTTCTTGGTCGATTACAAAAGTTCATTATTGAAAATAATAAACCAAAATTGATTCATCTATTTATTTTCAGTTCTGCTGATGAAAGATATCCCAGTGTATATCCACGAAGCAAGGAAATCACGATAAATTCATTGATACGAGAAATCAATTGCACTGGGGCATTAAAAAGGGGATACAGATGGTTCTTACAGTTGCACGTTGACGATCCAGGTAAGTTTAGACACAGTCAAATGTTGATAACATTCAAATCAAAATCAATTTAAACCAATCTTTATTGTTCTTAGGGTTTACATGCATACTGCTTTAAAATATTGAAAGTCAACAGTCCAATTCGTATCGTATACCTACTAACAAAAAGTTTACCTCTTACCAGTGGCGTAATTTGAGGAGGGGCAGAGTGGGCAGAGGCCCCCCCACGATCACAGAGGATGTAGAAGTTCTTCTTGAAACGGATGCTGCGTGAACAATAATTAATAATTTCACGTTACTAATGTCAGTACCAATTACAGTGAGTTCGAGAATGCAACCCGCAAAGCACGCCTGTTATGTGGGTCCAGTTACCTAGCAACTTAGAACGCTCCTCCAAGGCTGGTTCCAGGGAGGGCCAAACGCCGTGGATAATATAATTGCCCATAATGCTCATCCAACAGAAGCGAAATAACTACAGTAAAAATAATGGTATGCTGGATCTATAAAGTGAAACAATGGTGAAATTACGTCGTTCCCCCTCTTCTGAGGGGGGGCTTGCCCTACCTCATTTCCCTCCTGGAAGCCATAAGTCATTTTTACCCCACTCTCACTGCCCCTACCTTTCTCCACCTTCACAGCCCTCCGATTCACGTTCGATTGATCGATTCAATGCAGTAGCATCGATTGCGTCCTTCTTACCATCAATAAGTTTTCTAACTCATAAAAGTCTTCAATTGTCCCTGATTTTTGGTGTCCCAGTAGGAATAACGGTAAAATAAAATTAATAGAATCTTACACGGACTAAAAAATGTCTGTGCTGTGGTGATTGAAATATCCATAGTCGAATGGAAACGATTGAAAGAATCGACATGTGAACCAACCGATGAATCATTTTACTTCAGTTTGTTTACTTTGTGTGATGTCTCTCATCAACGTTTAATGCCCTATATCCTGTATCTTATTCCGTGGTAATTGTCATACAATGTTTAACATGAAAGGAACCGTAATTAGTGTAAAAGTGAGTGCTAAAGTTACGAGTTATGAACCCCTTGGAGGGATACATCAAGATCTACAAAGACGATTGGATTGGAAACGGTAAGTCAATGATGAGCCTAGTGCTCCCCAGTTCATGAGCATTTTCTCATAATAAAGACAGATTTAGTTTGGTAAGAATGTTCTTTTTGTGTCCATCAAAAGAAGGGTTAATTACCTACCTTAATTTAAGGTACGTAAGGTTATGCTGTAAAAATAATACAATGTGTCTGCTCTTCCCTATTCGTCTCCCTACATAATGATTAGGTACTTTTATGTTCATTTTCTCTCGGTAGGTAGGTAGGTACCTAAGACTCAAATTCAAATTAATTCTAAAGTGACTGTTTTCGCTTAATTTTTTTCAACAATGAACCTTTGCAATCAACCATTTCTCCTCTTCAAAATCAGATGGGTAAAAATACCGATTGTCACTTCAAGGTTCGTTCGGGACAGAGTACAAAATAAATACCTATTGTGCGTCGTATTGAGCATAACGCTTTTTCCCATCTACATTCTCCTCTTCGTTATAATTTATTATGTATCAGATTTCCATTGATTTTATATGACCCATAATTTTTGACAAGGACTTTAAATTTGGATTTTCGGTTTTGTGCAGATATAAGGTATAATTTCGGTGATTTTACATTTACTTTGCTAATTGCTAAACTTCTGGTGCAAGTGGCGAGCGCGAAAGTATTTTTCCTGAGATATACTTAAAAAATTATGAAGAACATCATTCTTCATAATTTTTTATGCTGAATTCAGGGGAAATGAAGGGGTGGGGGGAGTAACTTTTCCGTGGGACACCCTGTATACATGCTACAATGCCCTCTTTGTGACTAGTAGTACCCACCGAACATATTATTTATACTATAGTTACATATATAATCTTTGGCTGTTGTTGTTGCCCCTCCGTGATAAATTGCTTTGCTACGCCACTGCCTCTTACACATTGGCTTGTTTTACTTGTTCAT
Organism: Adelphocoris suturalis; assembly: GCA_030762985.1. Classification (NCBI taxonomy): domain Eukaryota; kingdom Metazoa; phylum Arthropoda; class Insecta; order Hemiptera; family Miridae; genus Adelphocoris; species Adelphocoris suturalis. Next base: position 64,657,489 of record CM061040.1, on the reverse strand, counting down.
CTTTATAAAATACCTACAGGTACATCAAAATAGAAACGAGTGGAAAATGGAAACATAACAATAATTAGAAAATGAATTTCCGAATTTGTATGTATTCACCCAGATAGTGAAGGAGTAGGTACCTATTTCATATTTCCCAAGAAATTCCCGAAATTTAGCCGAATATTTTGGTATCAAAATTTTCAGCTCAGTGAGTATAATCTATCCACTGAAATTATCATCAATTTCGTCATGACTTGCCAAATTTAGGATGGTCTATCGGCGTTATACAATCAATATTTCCTCTTTTTTATAGTTCAGTTTTATGCTTGTTTCATAGTTTCTCCCTTTTTCTTACTTTAAATATTGGTTAATTCATTATATTATTTTTTAGGCTAGAATATTCATTATTAATATGTGTTGCGGTCATGTAGTGGCCAATAGGGTTACGGATGAATGGCAATTGGGTACCTACCTACTTTACTTATGATTCTACCTACTTTATAATGGTATATATATATATATATATATATATACATGTATATATATTAATTGCTATGCAATTCTTAGGCCGACCCCCGATAATTTTTTATGTAACGTCCCCATTTGAAATGTCCCCTTTAAAATGCCCCGTTTAAAATGTCCCGTTATTAGAACCCGCGAGGTCGTGGGTTCGAATCCCAACCTGACCAATCAGAAGCGAGCAGGAGCAACAGATCGCTGTTGCTCAACCTCAGGCTTGACTGCATATCTCCGGACTGAGGATTTTCAGTTTGAATTGAGGCGGGCATGTGAGATTGACCAACCAGAGACCCTGTAACATCCCGAGATGAGCATACTTAGGGGCATGCTCCTCCACTAGGTAGCGACACCGAATACTTTCCGTTCTCCCTTATCATCCCTCCTCTGCCATTTTTATCAGTCACACATCTATTTTTCACGGTCTGTTATTTCACTTAGTGTTACGATTTTTTGAAGTTATTGAGTGTTGAGTAGATATTTTTACGATGAATAATTCAGTTGAGTTTATCAAGTTGAACTGGTCCCATGTGTCAATAGAAGAAAAGTGCAGGATTCGCGATGCTGGCCGCCCCATGCCATCATTACAGGAACTAACGCAAACTTTGAAAATCAAAAATCGTTCTGATTTGGACTCTAAGTTCAACCCTGAGTATTACCGAAAAGTAGATTGGCTTTGCGGATGTGAATTAACTAATAAATTATTTTGCTTTGTTTGCCTACTTTGCTGTATGTAGTAAACGAAATGAAGCTTGGGTTAAAGACGGTATTAGTGATCCTGGCCCATTTAGCTAAAAAAAAAAAATCGAAAAGCACGCATTGGCCGTCTCCCATAAGAACGCTCTGGTGGACTTGCGTTTATTGGGCCAGCAAAATATAATTAAACAACTCGACAGTGCATATTGTCTTAATCTGATACAAAGAAACGAAACGGTTTTAAGAAAAATAGGTACATTCTGTCTAGAATCACTGATTGCATCAAGTTCTGTGGTGTTTTTGAGCTAGCCATGCGTGGGCATGATGAGAGGGATGATTCTTCGAACCCTGGAGTCTTCGGGGACTCGTTAATTTTTCTTCCGAATTAGACGACGTTTTGAAACGTCACTTACAGGACGCGACTGTTTTCAAGGGGACATCAAAGGAAATTCAAAACGACCTTTTGGATTGTATGCTTACAGTTTTCCGCTCAAAAATCAAGGATGAACTTGAACAGTGCCAGTTTGTTTCTGTCATTGCTGATGAAACTACTGATGTATCAGCTACATTTCAAATGCTGTGTTCAGATACATCCAATCGGACGGAAGACCTGTTGATAGATTTTGGTCCTTTGTAGAACCAGCAGGCCATGACGCCGTTTCTCTCTCGACTTTGTGAAAAAAGAATTGGACAATGCAGTAATTGATGCCATCAAATTAATTTGCCAAAGTTACGATGGTGCGAATGTTATGAGAGGGCAAGAAGGGGGAGTTCATGCATTGATTAAAAAAGAGTTTCCTCTCGCTTATGTCCACTGCTATGTCCACCAACTTAGTCTAATTATGAAACAAGCTGCAAGCCAAAACAAGCTCGTTCGTATTTTATTTATTCATTTTATTTTTTTGCTGATCTCAATGAAATACCTGCGTTTTTTTCTCATTCTTCGCAGCGTGTGGCCGTTTTGGACGAGGTTGTAGGTAGGAGGGTCCCTCGAGGTTCGGCGACTTGATGGAACTTCCATTCACGTACGGTTCAAGTAGTACATGAAATTTAGACAGTCTGATGGAATGTTTTGAAAAGATGGAGGATGAGAGTATTCAAACTGGTACCATTGCACAAGCTCGTGATCTACGTCTTAGGTGTGAACAATCGGACTTTCGTTTTTGGCTGAAAATATTTTATAAGATAATGCCTCATGTTGGCATTCTCTACAATCAACTACAAAAACGTTCAGTCGACACCTTGAAGGTAATGAGTGATGTAGGTGAATTTGAATGTGCAATTCAGACCGTGAGAGAAAGCGTTGATGCGATTGCTGCATCTCCAAACTTTGAAATGATAGTGAGCAAAAAGCGGTTCCGAGAGGATAATTTAATCAAGGCAACTAGCTGCCAAGGAAGTTTATGACACGATCATTTTACAGGTTGGTGAGAGGTTCCAGTTTGTTGGCCACCTCAGGGCTATAAATTTACTAGACATGTCAAAATTTTCAGATTACAACAAAAGTTTTCCTCGTGAACAATTTGATCAGTGTTGTGAGGTATTCCCTTTTTTTGAAAGAGAAAAACTTGAAACTGACCTTCAAGTTCTTTATTTGAGAACCGATTTTGGAAGTAAAGGGGGGGCCGTCCCCTTACTTCAGTTTTTCATCGAGAATAATTTATGTTCCGTTTTCACTGAAGTGACAAAACTTTTAAAGCTCCTGATTACTATACCTATGACAACATCAGAATGTGAGAGAACGTTTTCCTGTTTGAAGAGAATCAAAACGATATTAGGTACGCCATTCCATGGCTGAGGACAGGTTGATGGCGCTTTCAATGCTGTCGATTGAGAAAGATTTAGTGAGATCTGTTCAAGATTTCAATGATAAAGTTATTGATGGCCAGAGTGCACATCGATTAGGGTCCACGGGTCTGGTGTATACACTACACACCTCTCTCCCTGGAATTTCATTTTTTTCAAAAAATGAAATTTCATAAGTTTTCCTGTTCTGCTCTGCGGTTACAATTTTGCGAGTATTTTCATGTTTCTTAACCCGTTTACAATAAATTATACGAAGTTTTTGACATGGTTATGTCTTTTGGCTGGGGGTCAAGGAATTTTTTCGACACTTTTTTTTCTCCACACAAAATGCAAAGCTCCGGCACTTTAGATTATTATTAACTCAAAAAGTGAAGGCTAGGTAGAAATCAATGAGGTAATACCGCAATGTACTTCCACAAAAAAAAAAAAAAAAAAAAAAAAAAAAAAATATATATATATATATATATATATATTTTTTTTTAGCATGGAACAGCGGGGTTTTTTACTTTCCCAACATCCCAAAGAGTGGAAAGTGATGTCCATTTTTACTTTCTCAACAGAGTGGAAAGTAATGTCCATTTTTTACTTCCCTAACATCCCAATAGAGTGGAAAGTAATGTCCACTTTTACTTTACCAACATCCCAACAGAGTGGAAAGTAATGTCCATTTTTACTTTCCCAACATCCCAACATAATGGAAAGTAATGTCCACTTTTACCTTCCCAACATCCCAACAGAGTGGAAATTAATGTCCATTTTCACTTTTGCAACATTCCTACAGAGTGGAAAGTAATGTCTATTTTTACTTTCCCAACAGAGTGTAAAGTAATGTCTATTTTTACTTTCCCAACAGAGTGTAAAGTAATGTCTACAACTTTGACATATCCATGATCTATTGCAGGGGTGCTCAAACTTGAACTGCTGGCGATCTACCTCAATATTTTTAGACTACTTACGATCGACTCTGAGAGGCTGCAAGTATGTGTGATGCAGGGTTGTCGTACATACACGACACACCCTACCTACCTAGGTAGGTAGGGTGTACCGTAGCATATATAGATATTAGCTTTCCGCACAATTTACATTATTTTAGTCAAGGTTTGGGTTAGGTTTACTTAAGTTCTTCTCTACAATATCAATGACAAAACTCCTAGTTATTCAAAATTGCGAGTTTATTCTTTGTTACAAAACAAAAGAGTTGCATATGGTGCAGTGGCGTAGCTAAGTCATTTCTCATGGAGGGGCAACAGTCAAGGACTACATTTTATTTTATAGTTTTAGTATTCATTCCTATAAACTGTAAAACGTTCATATTTCAGTAGATATTCAATAGTTTTTTGTAATGATTTGAAATCACGTACGCTTTCATGCTCACATACCTACCTATGGATTATTAAAGCATAGGTACCTAATACTATTATTATCCAATTAACTAATAATCAGAACGTTAAAAACTACGATAAATACGAATACGTACCGATGAACTGAGGACCACTAGATTTATATGATATTATACTATAATTAATGCCTGCAAAATCATTTATTTATGTATGCGGTTATTTCTCACTTACAGAATAAATTGTTATTTGTTCTGTAAATTTATTATTATCCACAATTAATTGTTACCTACTTGTTGATCTGATACCTAATATCACACGCGGAATAAAAAACGGTGAATGAAACTGAGAACAACAAATAACAAAATGTAAACAAAACAAATTCAAACCAGCAATATGGTAGGTTAGAACAGAAATACCTACTGCTACACAGGGGCGGATCCAGAAATTTTTTCCGGAGGGGGTCACAGGGTAGAGCAATATAAAAAATAACAAAATTACCAAACGAATTTTCTTACTGACTGACAAAGCCAGAATAACCTTATGCCTAAACTCGTCCAATTTGTCTACTTAAAAACTAATTGTAATTATTTATAAAATTCTTTGTTTGTGTAAAAAATATTTTTTAATATTTATTATTTAGCTTATAAATGTATTTATTTTCAATTTTCTTCTAAAAAAGTGTCCTAATGTGTTTTCAAACGAAGTGGCGCCTTTTATGGCAGCGTAGCTAACTTCAGAGTTTGCAAATCAAAACATTGAAACCACAACAATCGATTGTTGATCTCAGTGAATTCAGGATCGTTTTTACTGAATTTGGCAGGAAAGTAAACGAGAACGGGAGTTGAACTTCTGAGTTAGAATTTCTTTTTACATTCACGTTTTTAATTAATTATATGCTGAATTCTTAATCGATTCAGAATATCTGATCGATCCCACAACCACCACCTGCCATACAACACTTGTTCTATTTCAGATCAAAATAAATGCGAAAACTGAATAGTCTTCAATATTAACGAGGCCAGAGCTCGATGAGCAAGGAGGTGGGCTCTTAACATCTCTAGCATATCTACGACATCTCTGTCGTAACTTCTTCTGTACTTTCTTCTGTACTGAGAACAGCATAAATTAGGTTGAACAGATCGGTTAGGCTACTCTCTTCCATGATGACCCCACAGCGCCCATAAACGACAACAAATGGCACTGCAACAAATGGCAGAAGGCCCCCAGACAGGGGCGGCTACTGATAGGAGCATAGGCACAAACCAAATCACAGAATAGAAACAAATCACACGTGCTGCTACAAACCAAATACATAAAAAAATCAGTATTCTATAAAAAGATTAGTCGTTATTATTGTTATATTTTGTTTCCAATGTTTTTAGTTAGCAACTTTGGCCGTTTGGTTTGTTTCTGGTTTTTGATTTTACAAAAATTGGGTTCGTTTTGGTCGTTTGATTTTTTTTTTTTTTTTTTGTTATTGGGTTTGTCAACAATTCGTTGTCGTTCAGCTCTGCTTTTTGAAATGCAGGCTGATTCTGGGGGGGGTCATGACCCCTGTGACCCCCCCCTTGGATCCGCGCCTGCTGCTACAATAGATTGTTTTAATCTTTTCTATTGAACTAATTCAATCACCACAGAAAACTTGAATTTTTTTCTTTACGAGTATTTTAACTGTGATTTAATTCGTAAATGGCTTTGTTTGTTATCAGTGTAGAACACTGAATGCACTTTCAGGAATGATGAATGCTAAAGAATTTTGAGAAATGGGGAAATGCAATGGTTGATGGAGTTTTGTGAGTCTGGTCAGTCCAGAAGAGAGTGGAGGGGGGTTGTGTGAATTCAACTCACCAAGGCTACACCCAAGGTACACACTATTTCCTAGAGAAGAAAAGGTTGATGAGGGAAATATGTGATAATGTGGTTGATCAGTAGCAGGAAGTACCACCACAGGTGATACTTAAAGAGTTAGGTAGGTACCTACTTCTGGAAGCTTGCAGGGTCAAGCTGAAGAGAGGGGGGTTGGTAATGTTGGAGTGTGAAATGCACATACAAATAACTCTAGTAAGTGAAATCAAGTGTGATACCTTGTTATTTGGTGTTCCAGTGGGATGGATCCTGGCCAGGAGTCCTTGTAGGTAGGTGGCTGCAAACAGGTGGTTGATGGCTGACTCCCTAAGTGGGAAATTCGCGAAAATACGCGTAATATCGAGGGGAAAAGCACTTTACCGGCGCGCACAAAGCTATCACTGAAGATATACAGGTGAATTTCGAATGGATGCGCACAGATTGAACTGATATTTATGGATTTTGATCGACTTAACTGGAGCGTCAATGGCGGTTGAGAGGCACACACACTTTTAAAAAAACTGTTCTTGGTGGAGGTTGGAATATAACTGATAAAGTCTGCTTCAGGGGGGAGTAGAACGCAGACAATCCGCCAGAGTGCACTGGCTGCACCAGGAAATTCATGTATCCTTACGTTTCCGTGTTTCTCTTGATCCATGAAGTGGTGTGTTTTGTTGATTCCAGCAGTTTAGAGACACTTGTATGACATCCACAACTCCAACTTAATTGATTAGGGAATTTATGAATTATTAGGATCAACCTGGCTTTAGATAATTGTGACAAATAAATATGAATAAAGCAGGGTACCAGTAGATGAAATGAATTTATGATGGTAACCCTGGGTGTTTTCCAAACGATGCGATCTGATTGGTTGAGACAAAATCAAGCTTCGAGACACAACGACAATGGCCGTCTTTGAATTAAGCAGGAAACTTTTCTATTATCAGAAGTTCTGAATATTAATTTGCCGGTTGAGTTTCATGCATCTAGTGGAAAGTGAGTTGATTTCATCAAAATACGTACAATTAGTGGGTGAAAAGAGTGATGGTAACAAGAAAAACAAGCAACAACAAAGTCAATATGATCATCAACATGGATAACAAAAACAGGTTGGTTGAAAAGTAAACAAATGCTAAGTAAGTAGGTAGGTAGGAAAAGTGGCGTAAAATTCTAAAATCCAAACAATGGTATAATACAAACGATATACCAACTATCAAAAATTAATAAAAGAATACGGAAAACAACCAAGCTAGATCAAGTAGGCAGTGAAAAGTAGGGGAAGTTCGTAGGAGAATTTAGTGGATACTGAACAATGGATATTTTTCTAGGGGAAAATCGAATATGGGCTGGCCCCAGAAGGTAGTGGGGAACGACTTGATTTCAGTTTGTAGTATCCATATATCCGTTTCGTTGACTAGATGATTTTACTACGCTCCGAAGGGCTGTACAATATCCATGCCATTTTGCCCCTATGCAAAAGGAACCTAATAAAAACTTCTGTATTTCTAAGAGCGTCTCAAGTCGCTAGGCAACGAGAATCTTATAATAATAATAGTGGTTGTGTTTTACTAATTACATTCTTTAATTGAAGGTGTTAGGTACTGAAGTTGGAAGCGTAAAATTATTAATTTTGATTGTATCCGCATACCTTGAACTCCACCCCGTACCCGCCAGACTTGCGAGGGTGATCTCGGGAGGGCTTTTCTCGGTGTCCAAACGCAGGGGCAGCAACAATTTTGAGGGCTGAACCCCAAAGAGTGTGGTACCAACAGGCTAATGGTCTGGGACGACGGTAGGGCTGAGTAGGAGTGTAGTGCACAGACGTTACCGTCGATTTTCCTGTGCGAGCTCGTTTCCTGAAGGCTGGGGGTGGGTCCAGGCGCGAGGCTGGAGGCAGTTACATGCTGCTGGTTCCCATCTGGTGTGATACCAACATTGTGTAGATCTAGAAGTTCGGAGAGGAGGAGTACAGCATAGAAACTTTTGTCTAGGTTTTGTACAAGTCAGTAGTCTGGTAAAAGTACCTAGGGTGTAGGCAGGAGGTTGAGAGAAGTGTTGTGACTTCTGTATTTAGTAGGAAGACTCGTGAGGTTGATATTGTGACTCCTGAGGTAAGTAAGTAGGATCTCGAGTAGAAGAAAGCTGTCATCTTAAGAGGAAGTAGTGGTTGAGTAGACTGATTTGTGGGTGACGTGAGGTAGAATTCTCCCTGTGGTGGTTGGTATGCGTGCATCTGTGAAGTCAACATCTTATGATAGTAGCTCTCTCATTTTATTCCAGTTTTTCAGTGTTTTCGAGCGGTAAAATCGGAAAATCGTGTAATAGTTAGGCCTTTGAGTGCATCTGGTTGTGCATAGTCTAGTGCATCGCGTTTTGGCCGTTGGTTATCAAGTAAATTGATTTTTCGCGGGCACCTAATATCGAATTGTTCTGGGTCGGCGCGATAAGCAGTCTGATAACGCTAAGCCGTAATCTCCCGGCTCGGCAGGCTGACCACCTCACACAGGAAAATCCGTAGAGAAGGGTGCGTGGACACGCGAAGCTGGTTTATTGCCCTGCGTGATTTTGTCAGGTAGCAACGCATTGCGTTCATGTTTTGCGGGTGTAGTCTACAGACAAACTTTGAAGGCGCACCTAGTAAGTGACTTTATGTTTAAACAAACTGCTTTGGCGCTCTTTATCTGTCGGTTTTGCGCAGTAATTACTTATCTGGTTTAACTCAGCTCATTAACATGTCATCACCACAAGAATTATTCAACAATGCTTTAATGGAAAAGCTGAATGGTATGGATTTAAAAATGTCAAATGGTTTTGACAGCATGAACCTGTCTCTCCAGAGTCATGCACAGGAGATGAACGAAAGACTTGATGACCACCTATCCCGTATATTGAACCTTGAGAGAAAAATCAGAGATCACAATGTAATCATCTTTGGTTTGCCTGAAAGCTCAGCGGATATGGATCCGAATCTGGAAAGTGGTGTCTGTGCTTTCTTTGGTGAAAAGCTGGATATCGCTGTTAATGCAGTTGATATTGATGAATGCTTCCGTCTAGGGAAGAGTTACAACGCTAATAAGACTAGACCTACTGTTGTTCGATTCATATCCCTGAAGATGCGTAATCAGGTCCTCCTTGAAAGGCACGGAGTATGGCATTAAACAGGACGTTCCATTTGAGTTGCGTAAAAAGTGGGCTCAAGAGCGTGCAAACGGAAAATCAAGTAACGTCGACAAGAACAAGGAAAGTAAAAAGGACAAAAGGAAACGCGACTCACCTCCAGCAGGCGATGGAAAGAAGAAACCAATCTTGCAGTCTCCAAAATTGGATTTTCCGGGAGGAGCCTCTCTCACACCAGCTTCTTAAAAATATTCTTCTTTAATTGTCATGGCTATTTCGGTAACTTTATTAATGATGTCAATTTTTTTGTTGATAATGATTATGATATAATATGTGTTTGTGAGTCTTGGCTTGATAAAGAGGATGGGGGGCAATATGTCGACACATAAACTGGTCGACAAACGGGCAAGAAGCCGTGTCGACATCTTTCAACACCAAGGGTTGACCAATGTCGATTTCACAGGCATTGGAAATATGGCGACACAAAAATACAGCGACTAGTCGACAACTTTCAACACCCCTTGTTGAAAAAGGTCGTCCAAGTCAACCATGGGGATACGTCGACATATTTACATCGACATCCTTCGTATACCTGACATGTAGGTTAGAATGAAGTGTATAGTTTGGTGGTCTGGATGCTCGCAAGCTCGCATCTCAAAAATACATAACATCAAGTAGTCAATCCCTTAGTAAAAATGCAGATTAGTTGGATGTGTAGATCAGAATGAAGTGTATAGTTTCGTGGTCTCATAACACGATCACATAACAGTTTAGAAACGTAAATGTGACTTTTCATTTAATCCTCGGATTGAAAGACCCCATGGGACCAAGGCTGAGGACAGGTAGTGGCCAAACAACCCTTTTGTCGTCGTTTAGCAGTCGACCAGTTTCAAGAGGGGTGTTTTTAGCTCATGTTCAACTCCTGTTGTTGAAATACAGCGAAAAACGGATCTCAAATTTTTCGACATAAATCCGTCGACCAGTTTCAAAGATGTGCGTTATCGACGTTCTTCAACACCTGGTGTGGAAATATGGCGACAGGAGGTGTCGACCAGTTTATGTGTCGACATATTGCCAAGTTCCCGATAAAGATAATGCTCACCTTGATTTGAGTGGGTACCAGGTAGTGGTGTCTGCGGCTGAAAGGCAATCAGTGATTGGAAGGCCCAGTGGGGGGCTATTGATATTCTATCGTAACACCTTTGAAGTTAAAATTCTTTATAAATACAGATATTGGTTGTTTGTTGAAGTGAAAGGTCATTATGACAATATGATACTGGGTTTGATATATCTGAATCATGGACTGACAGAGTCACTATGCCAAGAGCTTGACCCATTCATTAGGGAAATCAGAGATATTTATGTGGGTGTCAAGACCATAGTTGGAGGTGACTGGAATTCTCGTATTGGTGAGGGGAACCAGAGGTTTGAGGAGGAGTTTACCGAAAGCCGGCTCACTGAGACTAGGCAGACGCAGGATAAATTCAAGAACGCCTGTGGATCTAGATTGATAGAACTCATGGAGTGCTCAAATTTAATATTTTTGTGCTAAATGGCCGCACTTGCGGTGATCAAACTGGTAGTGTTACATATGTTTCTAATCTTGGTAAGAGTTGTGTTGATCTCGTATGGGCAAATATTGAAAACGGTAATGAAATCCATGACCTAGCAATTGAAGATATTGGATCTGGCTCCGACCATCTTCCCTGTTCGGTGACACTTGAATGGCAGACTGCTGTGGAAGTTAAAACAGACCAGCCTTCTTTATGCTTAGAGGAAAAACTTATTTGGGTGCCTGATAAAGCAGTTGCCTTCGGGGAGTGCATGGAGAAACCTTTGTTGGAGTCTGGTGCACATACCGATTCTTTGGTTATGTACTCACAGCTGGTCGACGCTATCTTCAATTCTGCCAAGGCAGTAGGCATGCATAAACCCACCAAGGTGGTAATGTTGAGATCAAATGCGCAACCTTGGTTCAGCAGAGAGTGTCGGCAACTAAGATATCGCAAGGCATCACTATTTCGAAAGCTCAAGCGTCAGGGCTCCAACTCACCCGAATGGTCAGTGTACAATTTATTAAGTGAAAGCTATACATTAAAGAGGAGGGAATCAAAAAAATTATTTTATGAGCAGGTAAATATAAATATGTCCCAGGTTCAGAATGCCAAAGACTTTTGGTCGGCAGTGAGAACTTATAGAGGGAAAAAGCACAACCAATCACAATTGAAAATGGCCGATTGGGAAGTTTTTCTTGACCCACTGTATCCCGGCACAGAAGCCTTAGAGGTAACTAAATTTTATGGTGCATTTTACCCAACATTGGATTCTGAAATCACATGTGACGAATTGAAAAAAGTGCTCAGCTCCCTACCAAGCAAAAAGTCAGCCGGGCAAGATAAAATTCCTTATGAATTTTATAAAAATCTGTCGGAAGAATGGAAGCATTTCATTGTATTGTTGTTCAATAGAATACTGGAACAAGGGAGGGTTCCTAAAGAGTGGACAGACATCAAAACAATAATGTTGTTTAAAAAAGGAGACCCAAAAGATCCGGCCAACTACAGGGGCATTTCTTTGATATGCACTCTGTTGAAAATTCTTCACCAGATTCTGTTGAATCGCTTATTAATCCACATAAATTCCAAAACTCTTATTCTAAAAAACCAGAGCGGGTTCAGAAAAGGGAGAGGCTGCATGGATAATGTTTTTACCCTTGGAAGCATCGTTGCTATTAACACCCTCCAAACTGGAAGAAAGGTGTTTGCATGCTTCATTGATTTCCGGCGAGCCTTCGATACACTTCCACACGAAATTCTGTGGGGAAAATTGTTTCAGATGGGCCTTAGTGCAAGATTCATTAACCTGATTAGCGGGGTATACAGGGATGCATCGTTCTCTGTCGCTTTGGGAAACTGTCATTCCAAGATGTATGATGTAAGCCAAGGAATATTGCAAGGTGATGTTCTGTCGCCTACTCTGTTCTCACTCTTTGTCTCGGATTTCGAGGAGTTCCTCAGGAGCCGAGGAGTAGTTGGGGTCCCTATTAATAGCAAATGCGATGTGCCTTGCATATTTTATGCTGATGATCTGGTGCTCCTCAGCGACTCCTATGTTGGAATGCAAAGAATGCTCAGCCTCCTACATGAATACTGCAACCTGAATAAACTACAGGTCAATTGTGCCAAATCCAAGGCTATGGTTTTCAGAAAAGGTGGGCCAATCAAAAGTTATAAGTTTTTCTGTGGACCGGATAAAATTGAATTAGTGAACAAATACACTTACTTGGGTATCACCTTTTCTAGCTCCGGTTGTTTCAGGGAGCAGGCTAATAGTGCAATGAAAAAAGGCATTTCAGCCGCATGTAATGTCGTCTCCATCATCAAAAAATCCCGAAACAACAATGGAAATGTATGGAAAAAACTCTTTTCGGCTATGTCTTTATCTACCTGCCTTTATGGTGCTGAAGTCTGGAGCCTCCCTTACACAGACATACTGGAACGAGTGGGTGTTCGCTTCTTCAAATCACTGCTCTATCTGCCCTGGAACACTCCTGATGCCTTCATTAGAAAAGACCTGGGAGTAACTCATATGAAGCTCGAGGTTATTAAAAGAACACTAAGCTGGTGGACTACACTACTCTCCATGGATCCCACCCGACTCCCGAGGAAATGCTTCGATAGGCTGCTACTTCTTGACTCTCGTGATGGACCAAACAAATTGAACTGGGTTTCGCAAGTTAAGAAACTTCTGGGCCCGGGAAAGTCTTTTCTATCTGAGCCTGAGGGTAAACAGTTCAAACGCCTCATCCCCAGCATCATTGAGAACACCAGGAAGGAATTGATTCAGAACGACAGCCATAAAATTCAAGAGTCAAGGTTCAACAACTATTTCAAGACTATCAACGTTGAGCCTCACTCGTCGACCCACTATATCAACTCGGCTTCTCTTTCCCTTCATGCCAAGAGACTTCTAGCTCGGTTGAGGATGGCCGGAAAGAAGAAATGTTCTCTTTATTTGGCTGAGATAAAAGTGGATTTTGACGGTGAGTCATCCTGCCAAGTCTGCAACTCAAGCGAAACCGACACTTTGATGCACATGGTCTGTTCCTGCAAAATCTTCCGAGCAGAAAGACTGCGGTATTTTGGCTCCGCCTCTATCGACACCAACAAATTCCTCAGTATTGTGTGCAATGAACATGATTTTAAAAAGACTAATTCGTTCTTCCAAACTGTCGTTAGGCAGAGGAAGTTTATCACTACCGAGGGCCATGAATTTTAAATTATAGCTCAAATTAAAAACAAAATTGTATCTATATACTTAGGGATAAATATAATTTATAGTGGCAACTTAATGTGGAATTGTCATACAACGAAGCTTCTCTCTGAAATTTATGTTATTTGGCCTATTGACTATTGTAAGTTAATTAATTTATTTTCAAGTTATCAGAAAAGTATTCAGCATTATTTTATTTTATTTTTTCATTAATGGATAACATACCAATCTCTTGTAATACAAAATTTGGTCTGTACAAATAAAACCTATCTATCTATCTATCTATCTATCTATCTCCCTGTGGTGGTAGCTAATTTTGTGATGTCCGTTTCGGAAGAGGAGGCGACTACTGGTCGAATAGAGTCAGGTAAGCCTCTGAGGAAGAGTTGACGGAGAAAAGAGGCCAGTGTGTCACAGGTAGGCATCTACGGAGGCTCCTAGCATAGGCTGAAGGTGTAGCATCATCAAGGGAGGTAGCAGTGAGGAGTTTGACGAGGTCTGTGCCATCGGAAGGTTCATAAGTGTTCCGGAGTCGAGAGAGTAGTGTAGGCGGTTGATGTTAATGCCTAACTCGGCTGACTTGGAGTCAAGAGCCAGGAAAGCTCGATGGAACTTGTCTGTCTCCGATGTGAGTCACTCTGTAGCCCATGCAAGGTCGATCTTGAGCAAGGGAGGCAGCTTGACCTGGGTAGGTGTAGCCGAAGCTGAGGCCTCCTAGCAGTCATTTTCCTAGTGCGGACAATGATGCCTGAAACAGATGGGACAGTGGCTGAGATGTCACCCTAATAAACCACTGAAAGTGATTTTTCAGTAGATTCCCAGCTGGAAGGCACTAACAGAACCTAAAGGGCAGAGGACGGTCAATGGACCTATCTCAACTGCTAAAGCTATCCCTTGTAGGGGGCAAGAAATCTCTAGCCACTCAACCAATGGGGAGGCTTGTCTTGACCAAGTTGGGAGGATCTGGGATGAAATGCTCGATTCGGGAGGTGAAAAAATTCTGTTCTCCAGCCAGAAAAACTTGGAATTTGTCACTATTCTCAACCGAAGAGTGAGTGCGGGCCTCTGGAATCATATAAGTTCGAAGGAAGGCTAGACTTTGTCGATTTTTTGGTAGCAGGAGTCAGGCTGAAAATCCGTGAAAAAAGGCCGGTGTCTCTGGGCGTACTGCGTGCCCCGGAAGGGGGTCCAATATTGTAGAACGGGCGAGTGGAGACAGCCAGGAGAGGAGGACTCTAGAGGGAGCCTAGTGTGTAGATGAAAGGCAGGCTCGAATGATGAAACAGGCCTGACCAAAGAGGGAGGAGATGTGGCTTCCCCAAGGAGGTGCAGAGAGCGGAGTGTGCAGCAAGAAGGTAAGCTTAACGGACGGAAGGCTGGAGAGACACGAGCAAAGGTGCAGAGAACCTATTGTGAAGAAGTCAGGTTTCAGAAGGGGAAAGCCGTGGTGGCGAGTGCGTTGATGCGAGGTCTCGGGGGTAGCAAAGTGCTAGTAGGTGTCCGAGGAGTGCCATGAAGTGCGAGCGGCTGGCGAGAGAGGGCAGTCAGCAGCAATCCTATACAGGGGGCATCTGAAGGCAGTGAGTGTCAGGAAAAGGGCAGGCGTAGGAAGCTAAGCACTGTGGGGAGATGGAAGGTCCTAGCCAACTCGAAGACGTAGGTACCGGGCGTTCTGGGCAGTCTGGGAAGTCTTGGAGAGTTGAAGTGTTCCGTCTCATGGTGGGGGAGAACCAGCGATTTGATTCCTGCAACGGCGTGTGGCGTGAGGCAGAGTAGGGAAGACGTTGATTCGTAATAAAGAATGGCTCGGGTCGTTTGAATTTGTCTGGGAAGCATGGTTGACGAGGCTAAAGGAAGAGGTGTCTTCGTATAAGCAGTGGAGCCAGTATTTGGGCATCGCAGTTACCAGTGTGACAGCTGGGTGCAGGGATAATGAGAACTCTCAGTTGATCGACGTGGAATGATTTATTGGGTGGCTCTCCCTGGCCTTTTATACATGATGGCCTGAATGGGTGGGGGGGGGGGGGTAACCCCACCGGTTAAACATAGATTAGGGTTCACAGGCTTGGTGTATGCACTATATGTATACTTTTTTTTTTTTTTACAAACATCCCCTCAATGGCGGAGGGGGCATTCCATTAAATTGAAAAACAAATGAATAAAATAAAAGTGGTGAGGACGCCCAGGTTTACCCGACGCTGGCTCTAGGGATAAGGGAAGTTGCAGGACGAGGAGGAAGAATGGGATGAAAGGAAGTGCCCCTATAAAATGACCACCAGTTCAAGTAAGAACCCCTCAGGACGCGGGTGGTGATACCACGGAGTACTCCTGCAGAGATGCCCAACTCGAGTAACTCCATGGCGCTTTTCCCGCACCACACCCCGCGCCATGACACGGTCGCAGCCATAACCTTGATGTTAGTAGGTGACACTCCTTTTAGCTCCACATCCAGAATTATGGCAGACCCATCGGGCTTGATCGCAACGATATCTGGCTTCTTGCCCCGGTCACTCGGCATTTGGTATAGTCACTCCCTTTCGACATCCCAACCGCTAGATGACAAAGCACCTGCTATCTGCTTGGCAACCGCATTGTGACGTAAAATATGGCCACCGTGAGTACGAGGACACTGCTGCACAACATGATATAGATTCTCATTTTTACCCCAACAGGCACGGCAAAGGGTGTCTACTGTCCCGCGACTACTCCTCAAACACCTCACTGAGGTGGCTAGTGTAGCCACCCGGACGGCATTAAAATGGCGATAGTTGCGGGCCCCAATGCCCACTGAAGCCCATTCCACCCACTGGGTAGAAATGGGGGATGCAGAGCACTGTCAAAGTTCTTTACCATCTACCAACTCATGCAGTGCAGCAGCAAGCTCAGCAGATGAGCTGGGTTCTGGAGCAGTTGGTGTTGCTCTATCGCACCACAAAAACTGCTGCCGGACAAAGTCCAGGTCAGCAGCCGTGCCGGCGACCTCCCAGCTCGAGCCCCTAAGGGCAAGCAGGCGCTGGCGGCGTAAAGATGGGATGCTGGCAGAAAGAGAGACAATACCGAGCCCACCGACCTTGACCGGTGCGTGGATGTAAGCACTTGGGACACCAGGTGGAAAGCCCAGCCATGAGCGCACAGCAGAGCTAACTTCACGATCTAACTCAAGTAGCCTCCCCGCAGTAAGCCTGGAAAAGACTAACCCATAAGTTAGCTTTGGCAGTAAGTACGTGCGAAGGAGGCGCAGCATCTGCTGTGGCTTCAATGGAGCCTTAGTGACACGAGCTAATGCTCCACTAAGGTCCACACGGCTTGCGGCTATAGTGGCCACACCCATGAAGTCGACCCCAAGGTACCTCCAGACCTTCAACACGGATCGGGCTGGGATGGGTGTCTGTCCTAAGTCAAAGCACTCCTCATCCACCACCCTCACCTTATGTTGGCGGCCCGACGGGACCAAGGAGACCGACCCACACTTGGAAGGGTTGACCACTAGACCACACCTGGCTAGCTGCTCAGCAATGGCGTTGAGGGCGATCTGCAAGCCCTCGCAGGTTTCTGCGAGTAGGATGACATCATCGGCAAAAGCCAATGCACCTACTTGCACCCCAGGGGTGAGATCAAACCCTATTTCATCTGGCAGCTTACTCAAGGCTGTATCCACAACCAGGTTGAAGAGGACTGGCGAGATCCCCCTGGCGTACCCCGTGCCCTATAACAATATCCCCTGACATCTCACCTCTTGCCTCGAGGACCGTCACACCTTCGTGGTACAGACAGGCAACATACTCAATCAAACGCGCAGGTGCCCCGACACCACAAAGACAATTGGTCAGGGCAAAATGGCTTACAGTGTCAAAGGCCTTAGCGACGTCCAGAGCGGCAAGATGGAGCTGCCGTTTCTTGATGCGGGCCAGCGAAATGACAGTTTGGAGAACTGTTAGGTTCTCCGCTATGCCATCCGCTGGCCGAAATGCTCTCTGGACGTCACCAATGACACCAGCCACTTGGAAGCGAGATGCCAGATTCTTTTGAAAGTGGCGGAAAACTATGGACGATATTGAAATCGGGCGGTAGCCTCCAGGCCCACCTCCCCCTTTCTTTGGGATGAAAATTGTTCGGGCACGGGTCAACGCTTTCGGGGGTCTTCCAGATAGTAGCAACAGGTTGAGGATGAGCAGCTCCATATGATTTCACACACCACCTCACACAAACACTGAACACGAGATCACACACACACACACACACTTAACACACACATTACACACGCTACATTTCCAGCACCGCCACACAACAAAAAGACTTCCCATAGTTACATTGTCACGATCGTCCTTGATAAGTTTATTTACACTTCCAGAACCTCATCACCACACACACACAACACACACACACACACACACACATTTTACACACACACACACACACACACACACACACAACTCACACACACACATTCCACTTCCTGTTTTTACTAGTTATCTTAATCTGTGTCGATGATGTCCATTTAACCTTTTCCCAGCAATCATAGAATTTATCAAATGCCGTTTGCAAGTTCTCTTCCTTCAGCACATCCGCCCAATCTATTTTCTTCATATTTTCAATAAATTTTTCGCAGTTGAGGTGATAAGAAAAACGCAATCTATCCTTTTTAGAGACTAGTACATTTCCAACTTTTAATCCCACCCCGTAGTGATCTGAAAGTCCAACTATGTCGACCGACGCAGAGTACCTATCATATTTCCTTGATTTTATAAAAATATGGTCAATGCACGAGGAAGTTGTATCCGTCACCCTGGTCGGTACGTTGACGAAGCTCCTAAATCCATTTGATGTCATGATATCTATGTACCTACTTGCACCTCTCGATCCATGTCCAGAACACACCATTTTCTCAATATTAGCATCATTTAAAATGCAAATGTTCATATCACCCAAGAGTATGGTGTTCTGCGTGGACTGTGCTACATGAGGCCCTATTTCGTCCAAAAATTCATCTATTGTATACTGCCATGACCTGTAGCACGCGATGAAGCTAAGATCCCCACCATCCATCAGAACACCCTTGAGTTTGAATTTCAGTATCTCGGCAGTCCTGAGACAAACATCATTTTCCACTGCAACGTCAAGATCAACCCGCACAAACACCAGGACTCCACCTGATTGATCCGTAGACCTATCACACAAGTGAGATTCATAACCCTCTAATTTGTAAAAAAGCTTCTCTTCCCTTTTAATCCATACTTCAGAGAGTATGATAACATGACACACACACACAACACACACATTTATGTGGTAGATATTTAAAAATTGATCACACACACACACACACACTAAATTCACACACACACACCCCCATGCAGCTGGAAAATAATATATATAATACATAATACATACAAAACATAATATATATAATACATACAAAACAATTTATATAATATATAAGAAGAAATTTCCAAAAAATCAAAATGAAAAACACAAAATAATATGGAAAACACAATGAAACATCACACACACACACACACGGGGACTCCGAGGCACACCACACATTTGTCGAACCCCCACACACAACACAGCACACACACACACACTAACAGTCCCTGTCGCTTCACGTCCAAACACGAAAACACACATGTTCTTCACACACACACACACACACACACACACACACACACACACACACACACACACACACACACACACACACACACACACACACACACACACACACACACACACACACACACACACACACACACACACACACACACACACACACACACACGCACGCACACACACACACACACACACACACACACACACACACACACACACACACACACACACACACACACACACACACACACACATACACAAATATTTACAAAATTCTCCAAAATGACCTTCTTTCATAGGTGCGCAAAAGTGGGGTCCTCCTGACAGAGTGCTTTACAAAAAAATTGTAATCTACTGATGTTAATCAAGACCTATAATAATCTTTATCGATTCAGATTTTTATGTTTTACTTGTTAATTAGGTATACAGTATCTCACATATACACCGTAAACATTAATCCATAGTGGCTTCTGTTCAATAACCAGTAGAATTGACGTCCAGTATGCGAGTTCCATATTATACTTATACTCATTGTGGCTTCCGTTTACTAAGCAGTGGAATTGACTTCCTGTAAGTATGTGAGTTCCATTTTATACTTATATGCTGTACCTTATCACGCATATTGGGTTCAATTCACTTAGCAGTGGAATCAGCGTCCAATACGGGAGTTGTATTTTATACTTTACATGGCCTTTAGGCTCTCTGGCGACAAGCAGCATTTCTGGTTCCTGCAGAAGGGCGATATTTTTACTGCGGCATATAATCACTGCGTGCTCACTTCTTAGTTCTTAGCCACGCTTATCTATGGCATTTGCTAGATCAAGGAAGAGAAAAGCAGCCTTTGCTTTCATAACATAGGTATAAATATTTTTTATCTAGTGATGGTCAAGGAAGGAAAAACAAATATCGGATCCATCCTCTAGTGATAGATGCATCCTCGCAACTGATAGATCTCAGACGTGATGAGTATGATAATACGTTAATTTTTCTATTAAAATTCGCTGAAAATTTGAAAATTCAGTGTTGGAATTAAGGTACCCAAAAAAGAATTTCTTCGGAAAAACTTCAAGACTCCTCAAGACAAATGTATGAATAGTACATATACAAATTTAGAGATTTATAATAACTATCATTGCTCCCATTTATGGGTTACGGGGAAAAGAGTTGAGGAAAATCGAATAATTATGTTGCCTCAAACTCATGAACTGCAGTGTACAAATAACAATTCATATTTTCAGCAAATATGGACATCTTTCCAACAGACTTGGCTGGAGATGACGATTCCCGAGATATAGCGTTTTCCCGGAGGTACTTCAACAGGGGAAAGCACATGATAGAGATGCATCTTCTTCTGAGAGGAGATCCTCCCATTTATGGTGGAGATTCGGAATTTACGAAAATTGGCAGAGTAAGTAATTTATTTTCTTTTTTTTACGTTATGACACTACATTTTTCATACCGCCAGGGCCAACCTAAGCCGAAAATTGCAAGTCTGCAAGACTCACATTTTATTGCCCTACCGGAGGGTAGGTACACCCCCAGGTAAAAAGGTTTTTTTTTTTTTTTGTAATTTACGGTCTAAAAACATAGTTTATGTGCACTTTTGCTCCTTTTAGAACATTAAATTTATGTCTCTCAATTTGATTTATAATTGATTGACTTGATAGGTTCAATACCTACTCTTTCTTGTACCTTAAACCACCATTATGTTAATTAACTAATGAAAGCTTTTGGGTCACGTTACAATGATTTTGGTTTATTATTTTCAATAATAAACCTTTGTAATCAAACAAGAGAAAAATATTTTAAACCCCTCTGAAAATATTTTGTTTAAGTTTCAAGATGCGTAGAATCCAAAAATTGATTTTAAAAGAATCCTTCCGTTCGCCGTCCGCGGCTTTTCTCCGAAAATACTAGATCAAACTATATGAAACTTTTTTTTTTTTTTTTCCTTCAATAATAACTTTATTGTAATTTTATATTACAGTATAGTTTTGCGCAATAGTAAACAAAAAGAGGTATCCCTCGTAAACATGATGCAAGTTACTGCCCAGTGACAGCCCTTGCGTAAATTTGTGCATTATCTAACAACAATATTAACTTTTAATATTGTTGTTAGATAATGCACAAATTTACGCAAGGGCTGTCACTGGGCAGTAACTTGCATCATGTTTACGAGGGATACCTCTTTTTTGAAATATGAAATGTGAAATATGAAATATGAAACTTGTGTTGAAAATCACATTTGGGGTCTAGATGGTCCTAGGAGCTCGGCATCAATTTTTTCAACCCTAAAGGGTTGTATTAAAGGGCTGAACATAAAAAAATCGAGATCTCGAAAACTTTCCGAGTAACAGTAACGATTTTTTGCTTGTAAATGATAAATATGATCCCCCAATGAATCGATTGAAACCAACGTCGAATAGTACGTACGAATGTACGTCTAATAGTTCGCTTTCCCTAAGGGCTTGAACATCGAAAAAAAAAACCTTCGAATTTCTTAGCGCGAGAAGATAGAGAAATCACGCGCTGCAAGCGGATCTATTGAATATTGAATAGACTATCATGCTCGCTTAAAAATCGCTAGATAGTGATACTGGAATATAAAAATTGCCTTGTAGATATCAGCTGATATAATGCCAAAATTTGAATTATCAGGTGATATAGTTCCAATGGAATTTATTATAACGTTGCGAAATCAAGTTAATTAACTATTGTCCGTGCGATGTACCTACTAGTGAAGTATTGGTAGGTACCTAAATGCTAAAGTTCATCTCCTAAATTGCTCCCAAGTCTACCTATAGGTGATACTCTCGAGACTTCGACACTAGCAAGGCGAAGTTGAAGTTATTTCACCTTGTCATGGTGACGAGTAAACTATGCGGAGATGGGTCATTTGTAGACACAGCTGGACAACTGCATAACATAGTCTCACCTAGTTCCTAGTCAACAATTTCATTATTTGTAATATGCAAGGTAATTGATTTCATGCAGATTACATCAAGTTATTATCAGGTGATGACTTCAAACGCTACGAATGCAAAATTTAATCTGTGCAGTCGAGTTCCATGTGAAATGTGTGTTTAGGAGTTGACATACAAGTGTTCTAGATGTTCCTGACATCAGCCACGAAGATGTTGTGGATTATCCATCTAGTTTTCAGACCTGTTCTTGGAATCAATTGAAACTAAAGATCTTTAGAGTACTGCGAAAGTGGTCATGTGAAAGGATGTGCTATGAGAGCTTTGTCAGCCAGGAATAGTAATTATCGCATGTGGAAAGGTGAGTTCCTAGAGGGAAGGTACACTTACGTACTTTCCGTATACTATTACTTGTTCATGTACTTCACATACAAAAACGAAAGTGGCTACCTAATTACCTGTTTTGTCCCTAAAATTTTCGTAACTGCAAAACTCGTTTAATAACTGCACTGCCAATAACGTCTTTATTAAATCTTACGTTCAGAAGAATGCATTTCAAGGTTTTTTCCTTACAGCAGATTTTTAGTTCATGTTGCATATTTCGTGATTCAGTATTTGACAAACTTGCTAATCAGCAGTTGTATTCGTCGGCAACCTACCTAATGTGTATAGGCACTTTTAACCAACACCGAATCTGGTAGGATGTACGGAAGTATTTACCTAAGAAGTTAAGGTACCTAAGAAGTTTCGTTTCTTGGTGTAGCAACAACCTGCCTTGTTTACTTTGACAAACAAAACTATCAAATGTCGCGTTTAGGCAGTCAATTGGTGCGTGTCGGACTTTACATCTCTCCATATTTTCTATCAAGTTCAGTGGATTATAGTGTTTCAATTTTCCTCAAACTGTGCATAATAAGACAGTCAATATTGGTGTGTCGGATTATTCATTCAGTTGTTAACTCGGGTGAGGTTTTTGTGTATCTTTCTTTATCTAGTTTTTCTTACATTTTTCTTTCCTGGAAGAGTCGGGCCGCGTTTCTCTCTACGGAGCGACCTTGAAAGACCCGATCGCTGACGATTTTGGGCGAGGATGTTTCTCGACTGAGTGTACCTACTTGAATTGCCCGATTATTGACGACTTACGGCGAAGTGAATTTGTTCAAGGGATTTGAGCACCCTTATCGACAACAAAAATGAGGCTTTGTCAGCAAGGTTGGCTACAAAAGAAGACGTCCAATTAATTCGAGCCGATATTAAAGCAATTAACGAGGCATAAATATACTGAAGCGGGAAAACGAGGATATGAAACGACAGTTTGAATGGCTAAAAACTGAACACCTCAAGATATCGGATAAATGTGAGGATATGAAAAGACGGGCTTAGAGAAACAATATTATAATTAAAGGATTATCCTTCAAAGACAAAAGCAATGAATTAGCTATATTTTTTGTAATGTCTGGTTGGGAAGGGAACACGAGTAATATACACTTGAATCGAAACAGTAGAAAGAGAGCTTTTATTGCCTTCACAAGCCTTTTATATAAACTCTTATCAATTGTCTCGAATGTTCTCGAACGTTCTCCATTCTTCTCGAACTACATTGTTAAGTTATTCTATATGGATACTGCAATTGCATTAAGGTATTGCTCTATGGATACTACATTTTTTAAAGACGTCATGAAGGTATGCATTCCTGTCGAGACTTTTACGGTGGCTTACTCCAATGCTGGAGCAACAAGAGGCGGGTTTGTGATCGTAACGTTTCTAAGGCGCGAAGATAAATGGAAGATATTAAGTCAGACCAGGCACTTGTCGAATAGAAGTGGCATAAGTATTGACTAGGATTGTCCGGAAAGGGTTAGGTTGAATAGATCGAAACTTTTGAGGTTACGAAGAATCATTCGAAAAAAGAGCGAGAGAGAGAGAAGCAGGCTGAACGCGGATAGACTTTCTTGGAGAGACTTCGTCATTTCCTGGAGCGATTCGGTGGGGCTCAGCTGTAGCAACCCTACCGGCTTTGAGACACTTTGTAACTTCCTGGAAGAGTCGCGTGAAGAGGTGGAACTTCAGCTTCAAGAGAATACCACGCTGTCATCTTCGAAAACTGGCGAAACAGCAAACCATGCTGATTGACTATAACTATGGCCTTGAAAGGATTTCAGAAGAACTTACTGTAAAGGAGCTTACAATTCTGTGCTAGATTGTGATTGTTTAGATAAAAATAAAATTCAATTTATGAAGTTTGTTGAACGTTATAGTCTTTTATTTATATTTGAAACTTACATGAGGGTATTGAAAAACAAGAAAAATTGTTACCAGAATATAATTCGATATGGACTGATGCTAATAAAAATTTGCTTAATGGCAGGGCGAGTGGTGGTAGTCTATTTGGGAAAATGAAAAAAGAGAGAAAAAAAAAAAAAATCGAAAATTTGAACAGATTAGTTAAGAGAATTAGTTTAATGGTTTCGATAGAAATAAAAATGAAAGTTTTTACTACTTTTGTTACTACTGTTACAATTGTATAATATACTAAGAGGATTTAACTATAATTAATAAAGTATGATAATAAAATATTTTGTGAATCTCAATAATGCTATGTAAATCTAACAAATATGTACCTAAAGCAATATTTAACGCCAACAATAAATAAAAATATTTATAGGGTCAAGTAAATCATAAAATACTTTTAAAAAATGTTTTGTACAAGTAGGTACATTGTTAACGACTTTTAATAAATAAACCGGCTCCAAAGGCAGACGGCCTAACTGGCCATGCCTCAATAGCCTTTTGTTAGCTTAAAATATAGTTATAATATGTAATATAACTAACACTACTAATAAATTATCTGTTATATATAGTATTTCTACCGTATGCAGTGTGTTAGCTGCATTTATTTTGTTCAAATATCTAATTTGTTTTGAAAATAAAGGCATTCATTCTATCAAATGTACCATTTTATTCATTCAATATAAAAAGTAAAGCTTCCCCAGTTAAGCATTGTACTATGAACTTATAATAAAACGCTGATGAAGCTACCTGAGTAATGGCTACCCTTCAAATTTTAGGGAGGAGGGTCGAATAGGCCATATAAAATGACACTAGAACGACTTTAAATTTGCGTATGCCCAATGAACACTCTAAGTGATGAAATTTCTGAGTGATGAAATTGATAGGAGACTACCCTTAGCCTAATCGCACGAAAATTCTGGAAGCTTGTTTTTTCAGAAAAACCTTTAAGGAGTGCCGAAAATGTGTGTTGGGGGGGGGGGGGGGGGGGATGCCGAAAACCGGGTGTTTTCCCCTAATTTCTTATTCAGTGGTATTGTACCTACCTACTTACCAGCGATGTTCATTGCAGCTAAACTTTAATAATTAAAGTTTATTATTGTGGACCATGTTCTTGAGGATACAATCCATTGTAAATTGTAAACAAGCTTCCAGAATTTTCGTGCGATTAGGCTAAGGGTAGTCTCCTATCAATTTCATCACTCAGAAATTTAGAGTGTTCATTGGGCATACGCAAATTCATACCAGAGGATTGAGCTAAAAGAAAATAGCTTAGAAACTTTACCGTGGAGACCCCAAACCTAATCTTTAACATCTAATTTAAAATATATTTTGTTGCTTGTAAATATATATATATATATATATATATATATATATATATATATATATATATATATATATATATATATATATATATATATATACTATGGATTACATCTTGAGTAAACAGTTACATCTCAATCTCTTTCTCTATGTGTATTAATAAAATCGTAAGTATGTCTGTCTGCATATTGATTAGAATCATGAAATTTTGCGTTTCTTTTCCGTTTCATGCTATTTGTAGACGATTGGTACAATTTTCTCAATTTTTCTTTGTATGTCTGTCTGTCCGTATATTTGTCTGCTTTTCGCATTTACAGGGGTCATTGGACAACTGATATGAGTCGGGGGAAATGTCTGTATCAGTCCAACATGAATTAAAGACTATTTGAAGATTTTAAAATTTGAGCCAGAAGGGGTGATTTAGGGCAGGGGGAGGGGGTAAAATGGGGTACCTTGGACACCTTCGAACGAACTGAGGATCTGTTTGGGCGACTATGTTTGGATTATTCTAACTTGAATCACTGGCTACTTGAAAATTTTCAAATCTGTCCCATACAGGGTGTTTTGGCAGAGGAGGGGGGTGATATGGGGTATCATGGACATCAGTAAATAAACTGGAGACGTGATTGTTGAAATATGTTCGGGTTTTCCAACCATCTTGAATCGCAGACTAGGTTCTCGTCCCTTAGTCTAATTTCTTCTGATAACTATAATACGAAAGATTCTTTTCATTTCTATAATACAGTATAGACCAAAATAATACCCCCAACTATATCTTAGCTAGCCTGGATGCAAAATCACTTTTTACCTCAATTTCCATTCCTCTTATAATAAATACCATAGTAAATGAAAACTGGGATTCCCTTCGCAATCGTACCAAATTAGATAGACAAGATTTCTTGGGCCTGTTAAAAATATGCATAGAAAAAGGATGCCTGAAATTAAAGACAAATTATATGAAATAAGAGATCGAGTAGCTACGGGTAGCCCTAGTGCACCTAGTTTGGCAGATTTGGTACTGATCAGAGTTTTGGATGAGGCGATACCACTACTACCCTTTGAGATCCCATTTATAGTCCAGTCAAAAAACCTAAAAAAAATGACCCAACCTCCTAAAAAATCCGAAAGTTTTGAAACTTCGCACACTTATTTAAAGGTACCTAGGGATGAATATACCAAAAGTCCTCATGAATATGAGGCGAGCTCTAGCGGCAATTAGCGAAAACAGGTCACTTTTTTTGGTTTTTAGTTAATATCTCAAGAACCTTTGGTCGGAGGTAAAAGTGTACCGTATACATAATTGAAGCTTATTAAATTTGCAATAAAAATGATTGTATACATTTTCTTGTGTTCCTAATGGTTACCGAGTTATAGGGCGCCAAATGGTAGCGTTATTCAAAAAATCGCGCAAGTGCGGTACAATATATAGCATTTCTTATACCTAATAGTTTACAATGTTTTACCACTTTTTTTTTGTATACCAAAGATGATTGATGAGATAAACTTTATAGCTTTGTATAAAAAGAAAGACATGATGTATATTAAACAATGAAATACATGAACAAAAAATGCTGGGGACATTCCAAGAAAAATTGTGCGCAGAAAAATCAACCAACTCTTGATTGTTTTTTGGTAGAAGGCTCTGCAATCTGCTCATCTTAGTCTGCTTCTGAACATGCAACCTGAAACACAGTAAGAAGAGGTAAATATGAATGAGATGATGATGTGAGAGAACCATTATACGGATAAGAACATGTAGGTAAGAGAAACTAGGTAAGCGAGCAGAAAAACAACGTATGAATATGACGACCAATTCATGTATACTATTGCAAGGTATCAATAAAAACATGTTAAAAAAATACAAAAGTGCAATCTCACCTTACTTTTGGCTGTCTCTGTTTCTTCAAAGTTTATGACATCGGGATTAACAGGGTCATCAAAGTCTTCTTCGAGGGTGGAAGTAACACCATTCAAGCATTCGCCATGGCAGTTGTGACAAACGCTTGTACACATTATTCCTGACTTTCGACAACCACATCTGTTCCCACATCCACCTGTACATTAGCAACAAATGAGGTTGAGGACAGCTTCAGGTGCTGCTGGATCCTCTGTTGTCATAGTGATCAGCCGATCGCTTTCCAACTTCCAACCCCACTGTACAGGAGGAAGTTCATTCCCAAGCCAAAATTGAGTTTGGTGGTACACTCGAAATACGTGCTGTCTTGCTGCTCCTGGTGGTTATCAACCCTTTCACAATCTTTCAGAGGATTGCCATCAACAAGCAGAGTGATGAGGATTTGAAGTTCTACTTACAGCATGAGCTTGCCCCGTACCCACTGCCTTTATTTGAGGAGACAGGAATGCAGACAAAGTGACATAGTAGCAATAGTCGGTGAAGATGTAGATCTTATTATTCTCCTCATGGCCTTAACTCCAACTGAACAAAACATATTATTTGTGAAATCAAGCTATGGCAAAGTAGGAAGAAAAGTATATTCAAGCCAGCAGTTGAACACTTTGAGAATGAAGGACAGCATACTTCTTGTGCATGCTTCAGCGGATGTGATACAGCTTCGGCTGCATATCTAAAAGGGAAACTCTCCTGTTTCAAATTGTTGAAGCAACTGCTAGAAGCTGAACTGCAAGGTATATTTAACAGCCCAAGTTCGTCCTGTGAGGTTGTAGCTGCTGCTGGAAACAAAGTATTCCTGGCATTGTACAATGCGCCCAGGAAGAAAACCTCTCTTAACATGCACCGGTATAATGCTTTCACCAAGTCTGTATCTAATGCGAAACCCGACCTTTTTGCTCTGCAACCCACAGAATGAGCAGCAAGACAGCACGCATTTCGAGTGTACCACCAAACTCAATTTTGGCTTGGGAATGAACTTCCTCCTGTACAGTGGGGTTGGAAGTTGGAAAGCGATCGGCTGATCACTGTGACAACAGAGGACCCAGCAGCACCTGAAGCTGTCCTCAACCTCATTTGTTGCTAATGTACAGGTGGATGTGGGAACAGATGTGGTTGTCGAAAGTCAGGAATAATGTGTACAAGCGTTTGTCACAACTGCCATGGCGAATGCTTGAATGGTGTTACTTCCAACCTCGAAGAAGACTTTGATGACCCTGTTAATCCCGATGTCATAATCCTTGAAGAAACAGAGACAGCCAGAAGTCAGGTGAGATTGCACTTTTGTATTTTTTTAATATGTTTTTATTGATACCTTGCAATAGTATACATGAATTGGTCGTCATGTTCATACGTTGTTTTTCTGCTCGCTTAGCTACTTTCTCTTACCTACATGTTCTTATCCGTATAATGCTTCTCTCACATCATCATCTCATGCATATTTACCTCTTCTTACTGTGTTTCAGGTTGCAAGTTTAGAAGCAGACTAAGATGAGCAGATTGCAGAGCCTTCTACCCAAAAACAATCAAGAGTTGGTTGATTTTTCTGCACACAATTTTTCTTGGAATGTCCCCAGCATCTTTTGTTCATGTATTTCATTGTTTAATATACATCATGTCTTTCTTTTTATACAAAGCTGTAAAGTTTATCTCATCAATCATCCTTGATATACAAAAAAAAAAAAAAGATGTAAAACATTGTAAACTATCATAAGAAATGCCATAATATTGTACCGCGCTAGCGCGATTTTTCAAAAGACGCTATCATTTAGCGCCCTATAACTTGGTAACCATTAGGAATACAAGAAAAATGTCTATAATCATTTTTGTTGCAAATTAATTAAGCTTCAATTATGTATACGGTACACTTTTACCTCCGACCAAAGGTTCTCGAGATATTAACAAAAAACCAAAACAAGTGACCTGTTTTCGCTAATTGCCGCTAGAGCTCGCCTCATATTCATGAGGACTTTTGGTATATTCATCCCTAGGTACCTTTAAATAAGTGTGCGAAGTTTTAAAACTTTCGGATTTTTCAGGAGGTTAAACCTTGTTTTGACTGGACTATTATTTTTGAATTTGTTGACGATTTATATCTAGCAATTCCAGATGGTTCTAAAGAAATAGTAATGACAGTCGTCAACAACATCCATGACAAACTCAAGTTTAAAATTGAAGTCAAAAATGATCAGAGGCAACTTCCATACTTGGACATGCTCACAACTAGATTAATAGATGGTTCAATAGCTGTTGACTGGTGAAGAAAACCAGAGAAAACAGTTAGATACCTCAATTTTAAAGCACATCATCCCTTAAAACAAAAAATTACTGCAGCCCTCAATCTCGAGCATAGAGCACTAAATCTAAGTGATCCTCAATATCACATGAAAAATATCAATCTCTTGAAGAATATATTGAACAAAAACGGTTTTCCCAAATCACTTGTAAACAACATACTGCATAAATCTCCTATCCTAAGACATACCAAACCACAGTTTGTCTAGAATCTACAAAATGAAAACGAAGCATCGTCAGGCTACCGAAGTATAGTGTACATAATATGTATATATTTGAATAAAATGTTTTGAAGTTTTGACATATTGTTTTGACATATGTTGACATATTGTTTTGACATATATTGTATATGACAAAATGTTTTGACATATTATGTCAAAGGTTTGTCTGAACAAATATCAAAAACAATTGCGCCAAAACTTAACTGTAAAATAGCATTTAAAAATATGAAAACACTAGGTTCTACTGTGTTTTCACAACTGGAATCAGGGATACCCAAGGAATATAAGAGCAAATTGATTTATTGTGTACCTTGTAAAGATTGCAATATAAACTATGTAGGACAAACAGTTCAATACTTGACAAACCGCATGAATGGCCATAAATCTGATATCAGAAACTTTGATGACCGTTGCAGGTTAGCACACCATGCACTAACTTACAACCATGTTTTTGACATCGATAAATGCAAAATTTTAGATATAGAAAACAATAATCATAACAAGAGAAATGTAAAAGAAATGATTTATATCCACCGCACTCCAAACACTTGTAACTCTAGAAATGATACTGTAGACTTAAGCCGAATTTATGCAAACCTGATAAAATTGTAGATGAAATAGTTAAGGTTAATTAGCACTGTGTCATATAGTCAATATTTATTAAAGTCTTACATTATAAGCTACCTAAATCACCAAATGGTACCTAACTTATATGTACTAGGAACCTACCTACCTACCCTGATCATCAGTTTGATCTAGTCATGTAAAGACTCTCACTAAAAAACATGGTCATAATACCAAAATTATTTCATTTCATCTTTTACTATAAATAAATAAGTTCGAGCAGTATAATATATAGTTAGAACGTTAAGTTCCAAAATCAATGTATATACATAGGTAGTAAGGATACCGAACCTATCTAGCATCCATGTATTTACTATCCACCATAGAAACCACCACACAGCGGTCAGGAACTAGACGAAAGTTCGGCTGCGATGCCGACCAAAACCCATGGTGAAAAACGATACTTTGAAGTACCAGAAAACCAAAAATTCAAACCCCAAAATCAAAGCGGTGCATCTCCAAAAACGGCGCATTAATTGAGAATGTATCGGTTACAACATTTATTCATGATTCCGTTTTTTACTATACTTTTCCGCCAATGATTGCTTCGTTTAACGGCCATAACCCTCAAATTAATTATAGGGTAATAGACAAATTCACCCTAATTTCACCGGAAATTATGTCGCGTTGTTAATTTAAGGTTCTGAAATACTTGCGCCGATAAAATTTGGTATTTTCCAGGATACTTGGTACAAAGCCGTTGGTAATTTGGCAAGGACTTGAACCGGCATTGTACTTATTCGCTCAACGACCCGATACAATTGTACAAGCTTTTACATGTGACCGATACCGCTGACAATAGGTAACCCTACGCTCAAACGATCCAATCACAGTTCAGACAATTCAGAACTACGAATTTGATCCCAGAAAACCGATGGAACTAAGGAATTTTACAGAAAAATTGGAAAATTTTAGCTATTTTCTCCATTTTGCCGCTATATTTGGCAAATAAGTACAATGCCGGTTCAAGTCCTTGCCAAATTACCAACGGCTTTGCACCGAGTATCCTGGAAAATACCAAATTTTATCGGCACAAGGTATTTCAGAACCTTAAATTATCAACGCGACATAATTTCCGGTGAAATTAGGGTTAATTTGTCTATTACCCTATAATTAATTTGAGATTTATGGCCGATAAACGAAGCAATCTTCGGCGGAAAAGTATAGTAAAAAACGGAATCATGTTCAGAACATGCCAAAGCATATTATCCGACCATTTTAGCATGTTTCTAGTACAATTCTTAACCAGGCGACAGCATTTTCGGTGAAATTTTCGGTTTTTACTTATCTTCAAGCAGCGCCTTCTGCCAGTTTACCGGATAACTAGTGGACGGAGCGTAAAATAAATAAGTTCATCGTGTTCAGCGCATGCAATAACCCCTAAATTGACCCAAAAATATTGAAATCCGTCCTTCAAATCATCATCTCGGCACCAATTTAGAGATTGGTTTACGATAGCGGTCGATAACTGGCCAAAATCGACCCAGGTAAAGTGATTAGGATTAATATTTTTTGCTAAAAATTTAGGAGTGTCATCCTGACATACCGAGGAAGCAAAAAAAAAAAAAAAAACAATGGGGACAAGAAATCCCAGAACTCTTTTTTTTTTTTTTTTTTTTTTGAACCACCCTATCGTTGTGTTTGGGTCATAATCGAACGTCAAAAATGTTGTAACCGATACATTCTCAATTAGTGCGCCGTTTTTGGAGATGCACCGCTTTGATTTTGGGGTTTGAATTTTTGGTTTTCTGGTACTTCAAAGTATCGTTTTTCACCATGGGTTTTGGTCGGCATCGCAGCCGAACTTTTGTCTAGTTCTTGACCGCTGTGACCACCATCATCAGCTTGTCATCAAATCCTAGCATAATAATCATATACTGTTGTCCATTCCCTACTCACTCAAGTGTTTCTGTATAAGAAAAAAAGTGTTTGTTTTATGGTTTACCAGAGTGGTGATGTAGGAGAGGAAGCCACTGGAGATAACACTAAGATAACTCAACTTTCATTAGAAACCTAGGTACGTACCTCCCTACTCATAAACCACCAAACTAATGTTCTACTTTGTTTCTTTGTACCTCTGTACCTTATAGCCCTGAAGATGTTCAATAAATTGGACGAAACGTCGGCCTAGATATACCGTTTATTCATTTGACCAACCCTCTAAAATCAATACAAGAATTTATATATAGGTATATATATGAAAAAGAGCGCAAACTTTGGAAATCGTTTCAGAATACCTCAAAACCGATTTCAATGAAGGAAAATTTCGATTTTAACATTTTCTGAGCCACTGCAATTGTCGCGAAGGCGAGTAGAGTGGGGATCAGGGGGTGTCCCGAAGGCGAGTGGAGTGGGGATGAGAGCGGAAGTGGGCCCTCTAGCAGATAGAGAGGGCAGTTGTAAACAGTGAAGCGTTCCAGGTGGTAAGTCACACCTTCACCCTTTATAATACCATTGTTCATTGGTTCATGTCAGTATGAATAATTCCAGTATTATATCAGTGTAGCATTGATCTTGGTTATCTAATTTTACCAGTATATCAAACTATAAATCTATCAGTATCAATTATCAGGAAGTCAGTTATCAGTAATTAATCTCGGCTCACAGCATCAATAATGCCAGTATCAATATCAGGGAACGCTGTTCCAATATCAGTTTCAGGGAACGATGTTCCAACTATGTCATCAATATCAAGGACCTCTGGTCTAATATCAGTGTCAGGGAACTCTGTTCCGATTGCAGTGTCAATGATGACAATCACACTAATATCAGTATCAAAAAATGTTACAGAGTCAATATCAATATCAGAGAGCTCTGTTTTATATCAGTGTCAGTAATAACAGCTGTATCAATGTCAGTGTCAATATGTGGGACGATGTCCCCGTCGATATATCAATGCTGTGAGTTGAATTACAATAACAGTTATGTGTGGTCAGGGTACGGCTAAGGGGAGGTGGAGGCCGTAATGGGGTGAAACCCCTATTAGACGACCAAGATCAACTTATCATAGAGTCATACTCTCCTTGCTATAATAGTAATATCAATGAAATCTGAACAATAATACATTTCAGTACAACTGTCATTGAACCTACACACACGCACTATGTCATGTCGCATTTCAGAACAACTATGTCATTCAGTTATATAGTGAAAATATCGTCTTCACTAAAGCAATAGCTTCATTTTTTCCAAGTTCGCTAAAAATGTGCAATGTGACAACGCCTCCTTCGCAGTGTCACGCTGATGTCAAAAGAACAACTAACAACATCAAAATTCGAGTGAAATAAGACTAAAATTCCGATTTCTGTAATTCGCAAGGGTTTGCAGATAGACAGTTGTTCATAATTGATTCGGAAAGACTCGACATCGAGAAAGTGAGAGTATGCTTTATTTTGGGAGAGAACAATAATAATTGTTCCAGACATAAACCTGATCACAAGACTCCCAGAACCTTGGTTTACTCGAAAGCAAAATTTTTTCCTATCTTCGAGAATGCATAGATACCTATTTAGTGCGGTAATGTGGATCCCAGCCTCGAAGGTACAGTGTGGACAAAACGATAAAATTTCAAACCTCACTTAGCTCCCTGTTACTATATTATACTTCATAAGTACCTACTTACCGCATATATATGTCGCAGTCTTTTTGTGAAATCAGCCTTTTAGTAAAAAGCCTACTAATATACAATAATGTGTTTTGCCTACTAATGAACAATAATACATTTCAGTACAACTGTCATTGAACCTACACACACGCACTATGTCATGTCGCATTTCAGAACAACTATGTCATTCAGTTATATAGTGAAAATATCGTCTTCACTAAATGGTGTCAGAAGTGGGATGTGTTTTAGTTGAAATTCGGTCTAGAGAAATGAGTAGGAATATCACCCATTGAAACCACATCCTGACAACGTATTATTAGGAATCACAATTTATTTTTTGCGCTTCGATTTGTTGCAATCAATTGCGCAATCTAATCCATAGCATTCGTTTCTCTTTGTCCCTCACGAAATATAACACCTGCCTTTGTGACCTTTGGATGGACGCCTTAGCGATATGAGAAACTTTATCCCGAAGGGTACGGAGTCAGGTAGACATTCCTCGGCTCATACCATACCAACAGGCAACAATACGTTGGGCCTCCCTCTTTCTTTTACCTGAGAACGACCCCTTTGCTCCTCGAAACAATTAGGTAGTTTTGAAATCAACTTTCATTCAGTAGTGTTCATTTAGTTAATTTTTTCGAAAATTCAATAAATCTTTAAACAGTTTTCCTATAGGTTTTTATTTATTTATTTATTATTAGAGACATTCTATCATATAGAAATTCGAAGCGCTGGGTTTGCAATCTGTTACAGATAATATTGAAGGAAAGTTACTGAGATTCAATTTATTGACAGTGATAATGGAGAAATTATCGATAAAAAGAATGGAAAGGATGGCAATAAGGGTCCAAGAAGGGTTAGTGGAATGTCAGTTGATCGTACAAAAACTGAAGGACGAACAACCTATATCCCAAGATGACGAAATCAACATTGGAAAACTAAAATTGTCAGTAGAAAGATTAGTCAAAGAAGTACAAAGTTTTCTCAGACAACAAAATGTCACAACAGATGTTGACGAACAAATTGAGAGGTTCACGGAATTACAGTTGCAAGCTGAAGATCTACTTGTTGAATTTGATACAAGACGTAACAGTACTAGAGAGTTGGATACATTGTCTGTTCAATCTCAGTCAAATTTTTTCTCAAAGGACACACAACCATCAAGTCGTCTCCCAAAGTTAGAACTTCCGAAATATGATGGAAATATTTTACATTGGCACGAATTTTGGGATCGTTTTTCCACAAATATTGAAAATCGAAAAAACTTGAGTGATGTAGATAAATTATCATACTTGAATAGTTTATTAGAAGGTGATGCAAAACGTGCCATTGAGGGACTTGATATTACAAATACCAATTACAAAATAGCAGTAGATAAATTGTCAGAAAGGTTTGGCAAGAAAGGATTAATCATAGATGCTCATTATGTTGCTCTTTGCAATATTCCAAAGGCAACATCTAACATTAATACGTCTAGGAGAGTACTTGATGACATAGAGAGACATTTACGAGTTTTAAAGTCGATGGGAGAAAATACTAATCACAACCAACTCCGAGCTACTTTGCTAGAAAAATTTCCTCAGGATATAATTTTTGATTTACGAATGATGATGGGGACTGATGACCAATCAGTTGACGACATTAGAAGTTACTTGGAGAAAATTATTACTGCTCGGGAAATATCCTCTAATATGTCAGATATTAGGGATGCTTGTTTTTCTAAGTCACAGAATACAAATGATAGTTTCACCACTGAATCTTTGTACTCCAGTAACATGAGTTCAAAACCACCTCATGCTTACACTCAAATCAGTTTGAAATCTAAATCTCAATGGAAGAACAAAGATCGTCCAAACAAATTCCAGAAGGCTCAAAATAAGAATGTTGCATTTAAACGCAAGTTCCAAATAAACGACAATAAACAACAGGGTACGCAAAACTATGCCTCACAGTCCAGATCCGAACCACCTTTTAAAAAACCTCGCAAATGCTGCATATTCTGTAACGGGTCACACTACAATGATGAATGTAAAGTTCATACTTCGATCACTGAAAGGAAATCATTATTAAAAAATCGTTGCTACCAATGTCTCCATCACCAACACACGTCCTCCCAGTGCACGAATAAGCGAAAGTGTATTCATTGTGGTATTTTCGGGAAACACAATCGGTGCCTCTGTCCATCTTTGGAAAAACAACAATCCGAGAAAGTGAGTTCCATGTTCTCTCAGGTTAATCAAGACACTGTATTACAGACTGCAACAGCACCTATTGCTCTCAATAAATCAAAAGGTTCAATGCTCTGCAGATTACTTTTCGATACAGGGAGTCAAAAAAGTTACATCAAATCTACAACTGCTAAAATACTAAAACTTCCGGTACTTGAAGAAACTCGACTAACAATCTTTACATTTGGCACCATGACTCCAAAGGAAATTAATACATCATTAGTATCATTTATGGTTCTCACCAATGAGAGTACAGTTGAAGTATCAGCATATGTAGTGCCAACAACCACTGGAAATATTCCATCAACAACAAAATTGCAGCAAAAGATAAAGGCTTATTTCCCCGAATTTCCCCTTGTTAAAGACGTTGAAAAGGATACCCCTATAGATATCATAATAGGTAATGATTATTATCACTATTTTTTAACAGGAGAAAGAAAAATGATTTCAAAAAACCTCTACCTCCTAAAATCTAATGTTGGATGGATAATTTCGGGATGTTACCCCAAAACTCAACCAGAACATTGTCTGTCAATTTTGACTTATACACAAAGGGGTCATCTTATTGACAAGGGTAGTTTCACAAATCCTGATCCACCTCTACAAGAAGATAATATCAAAGATATTTGGGAACTAGAATCTATTGGAATTAAGGATTCCCCAAAAAGCAAACAAGATGATGAAGTCATACAGTATTTCAATGACACCATTAAATTTAACAATGGCCGATATCACGTCAAGTGGCCATGGGTACAATACCCCCCTGACTTACCCATCAACTTTGGTCTAGCGTTTGGACGATTGAAATCTTTGATTAAGAGAAGTGATAAAAATGTTTTACAACAATATGACGCAGTTTTCCAAGATCAGTTACAAAAGGGAGTCATAGAAATAATCAAAGCAAACTCACTCCCCAGCTCACACCCAGTTCATTATTTGCCTCATCATTGTGTCCTCCAACCACAAAAAAGTACTAAATTGAGAGTAGTATACGATGCTTCCGCAAAAACGAAGGGCCAGTTTAGCTTGAATGATTTTCTTTACAAAGGGCCTCTTATGCTTGAAGACCTAACGAGCTTGCTTGTCAAATTCCGTACTCATCGTATAGGAATTACAGCAGATATTGAAAAGGCTTTTTTACAAGTTGGATTGCAAGAAAACGATCGCGATGTCACACGTTTTTTGTGGGTTAAAGATTTTAATGAAGAACTCACTGAAGATAATATCATACAATTTCGCTTTTGTAGAGTCCCATTTGGAATCATTTCTAGCCCCTACTTACTTGCTGCGACTATACGTCACCACCTATTACAGAAAAATACCACGTTTTCAACACGTATGTCACAATGCCTATATGTAGACAATTTAGTAACGGGAGTTGAGTCAATTGAGGATGCGCTCACACTTCACCAAGAAGCCCGAAAATATTTTAGTGAGTTGTCAATGAATATTCGGGATTGGACATCCAATAGTGTTGAATTTGTAAATACTATTCCCGAAGAACAACGTATCCTCGATTCTCCAGTTTCTGTGTTAGGTGTTACATGGGATACAAGGACTGATGTTCTGAAGTTATCAGTCAATCCCATAATTTTTGACAAGACTTGTACCACAAAACGAGAAGTACTTCAAACAATTGCTTCAATTTTTGACCCATGTGGATTTATAGCACCACTCACTTTACCAGCAAGACTCTTTTTACAACATTTATGGGTTAATAAAATCAAATGGGACACACCATTATCAAACGCTAGTCAACAGGAATGGTTGAATTGTGTGAGATACCTCCAAGAGATCCCGAAATTTACAATCCCTCGTTCTTTCCTGTCAGAATTTGAATTCAATGATCTAGATAAGTTGGAGCACGAACTCCATTGTTTTACGGACGCTTCCAAGGATGCTTATACCGCTGTGGTCTACCTTCGTAGCTATTCCTCCTCTCATGACCAGGTCCGATTTGTTATGTCCAAATCAAGGCTTACACCCGTTCGTCAAAGGGATAGTCTTACAATACCCAAACTGGAGCTAATGGCTGTACTCATTGGTACAAGATTACTGATTTATGTTCAAAATGCATTGAATCTCCATATAAAAAATATAATTTTATGGACCGATAGTCAGATAGTTTTAGGATGGTTACGATCTGAGAAACTACTTCCTCTCTTTGTAACAAGAAGGGTTACTGAGATCACCAAACAACGTCATATTCAATGGCGGTACGTACCAACTAAATTAAATTCAGCTGATATTGCTACTCGTCGTTTAGAACTGATTACCTTACCCAAAGAGTGGATACATGGACCTTCTTTTCTATCTTCACCAACCTCAAATTGGCCTTCATTTGATCCTTTACAAGTAACTAGAGACAATGAAAATAGCCCTCATATTCTTGCAATTACGAACACCGATCCTAGGCAATTAACAACCCCGCCTGATCACTCGACAAATTCACCACCAGACCTGAATTACTTGGTTAAGACCACTACACTGGAACTAGATATTATCAGAAAGTTACAACGCCATTTCTTCCCTCAAGAATTTACTAATAAATCAACAGGTCTGAAAAAGTCATTGGGACTTTTCGTAGATCAAGACGATGTTCTTCGTTGCAAGGGAAGATTAACGAATGCAGAATTGTCATTTGATCAAAAGTATCCAATACTTCTACCAAAAAAGTGTTCTGTCACATCCCAAATAATCCAACTTTTTCATGAGCAAAATTATCATGTTGGCGTCTCTCATACGTTATCTCAAATACGCCAATTATATTGGATACCACAAGGGAGAGCACAAGTTTCATCAGTTTTGAGGCGTTGCCAACAATGTATTAAGTACGGTAGTGGTCCTTACGTATTACCAACCATGCCAGCATTACCAACTGAAACCATCACCAACCACCGTCACCATCACCGTTCACCATTCACTAATTGCGGTCTTGATTATTTGGGTCCCTTAACAGTCACTGAAGATGGAACATCTCAAAAACGGTGGTGCTGTCTCTTTACGTGTATGGCAGTAAGGGCAGTCCACTTAGAAGTAGTAAAGAATCTAACAGCTGACGAATTTCTCCTTGCTCTTCGTAGATTTGTTGCTTGTAGAGGAGCTCCCAAACTGATTATCTCAGACAATGCAGCTCAGTTTAAATTGACAGCCAGAGTAATGGAAACTCCTTCCAATACAACCAATAAAATAAAATGGAAATTCATTCCTGAATTATCACCCTGGCAAGGTGGCTTCTATGAACGTCTGATAGGACTAGTTAAACGATGTCTGTACCGCACACTAGATAAAATCTTACTCAATGATAGCCAGCTTAATACTGTACTTAAAGAAATTGAGAGTATCTTGAATGAGCGGCCTCTTACTGCTGTTGGAAAGGATCTTGAGCAAATCCTCACACCTGCTCATTTTTTAAGGTCTCACGGTCCACCAGTGTTAGAAGAAGGAGGTTTTGAACCATTACTGACTGATACTGACACCTGTCGACAACTCGTTCAAGGTTGGAAACGCACATTATCACTACTAAATCAGTACAAAAATATGTTTGTGAACCAATACCTACTGAGTCTCAGGGAACGTTTTCAATCTGAACATCCAAAACCTCGAGTAATTTCAAATCATTTACCAAAAATTGGAGATATTGTACAGGTCAAAGGAGATACACTCAATCGTGTTCATTGGAAAACTGGTAAAATTACGAGTCTTTTAGCCAGTGCCGATGGACAATACAGAACTGCTCGTATTATGCTCTTGAATGGTAATATCATCAATCGATCCCTCAATCATATCTATCCTCTTGAGGTCAGTGGTTACTCACAACCAGATTTAACTGATCAACCTGTAAATAAACGGAACACTGCGATTGACACTGAGAAGGATTCCAACCTCGATCAAACCCATGAACACTCTTCTTCTGACCCAATTTTATTGCATGATCTACCAATGTCAACTACAGACTGTCAATCTCAACAGGGACCATCCAAATCGTCTTCTACTCAGACTTATACGCGTCCTTCGGTTGTGGAACCCCAGCCTATCAGACCCCAACGTGCTGCAGCGAAACAGGCTATTCTAAATATACAAAAATGGACTGGAAATCTGTTTAATCTTGCGTGCGCACATCATAAAAAATAAATTACCAATTCAATTTGTAGTTCACACGTATGTCAGTTTAAAATAATTGTACCTTCTTGCTTTATTATAATTTCATTCCACTTCCATAAACCCTTTTATTTGACGCTCCTATTCCAATTTCTTGAGGGGGGAGTGTCGCGAAGGCGAGTAGAGTGGGGATCAGGGGGTGTCCCGAAGGCGAGTGGAGTGGGGATGAGAGCGGAAGTGGGCCCTCTAGCAGATAGAGAGGGCAGTTGTAAACAGTGAAGCGTTCCAGGTGGTAAGTCACACCTTCACCCTTTATAATACCATTGTTCATTGGTTCATGTCAGTATGATTAATTCCAGTATTATATCAGTGTAGCATTGATCTTGGTTATCTAATTTTACCAGTATATCAAACTATAAATCTATCAGTATCAATTATCAGGAAGTCAGTTATCAGTAATTAATCTCGGCTCACAGCATCAATAATGCCAGTATCAATATCAGGGAACGCTGTTCCAATATCAGTTTCAGGGAACGATGTTCCAACTATGTCATCAATATCAAGGACCTCTGGTCTAATATCAGTGTCAGGGAACTCTGTTCCGATTGCAGTGTCAATGATGACAATCACACTAATATCAGTATCAAAAAATGTTACAGAGTCAATATCAATATCAGAGAGCTCTGTTTTATATCAGTGTCAGTAATAACAGCTGTATCAATGTCAGTGTCAATATGTGGGACGATGTCCCCGTCGATATATCAATGCTGTGAGTTGAATTACAATAACAGTTATGTGTGGTCAGGGTACGGCTAAGGGGAGGTGGAGGCCGTAATGGGGTGAAACCCCTATTAGACGACCAAGATCAACTTATCATAGAGTCATACTCTCCTTGCTATAATAGTAATATCAATGAAATCTGAACAATAATACATTTCAGTACAACTGTCATTGAACCTACACACACGCACTATGTCATGTCGCATTTCAGAACAACTATGTCATTCAGTTATATAGTGAAAATATCGTCTTCACTAAAGCAATAGCTTCATTTTTTCCAAGTTCGCTAAAAATGTGCAATGTGACAACGCCTCCTTCGCAGTGTCACGCTGATGTCAAAAGAACAACTAACAACATCAAAATTCGAGTGAAATAAGACTAAAATTCCGATTTCTGTAATTCGCAAGGGTTTGCAGATAGACAGTTGTTCATAATTGATTCGGAAAGACTCGACATCGAGAAAGTGAGAGTATGCTTTATTTTGGGAGAGAACAATAATAATTGTTCCAGACATAAACCTGATCACAAGACTCCCAGAACCTTGGTTTACTCGAAAGCAAAATTTTTTCCTATCTTCGAGAATGCATAGATACCTATTTAGTGCGGTAATGTGGATCCCAGCCTCGAAGGTACAGTGTGGACAAAACGATAAAATTTCAAACCTCACTTAGCTCCCTGTTACTATATTATACTTCATAAGTACCTACTTACCGCATATATATGTCGCAGTCTTTTTGTGAAATCAGCCTTTTAGTAAAAAGACCCCTTTTTATTACGCCGCCTTTTCGTAATAAAAACGTTGGAATGACAAACTATACACATCATTCTGACTTACATGTCCAACTAACTGACGTTTTACTAAGGGATAGACTGCTTGATGTTACGTTTTTGACTACTTGATGTTATG
Source organism: Adelphocoris suturalis (assembly GCA_030762985.1). Lineage (NCBI taxonomy): Eukaryota > Metazoa > Arthropoda > Insecta > Hemiptera > Miridae > Adelphocoris > Adelphocoris suturalis. The sequence goes on along the minus strand of CM061040.1, from coordinate 64,615,103 downwards.
TACTTGAAAACAAGGATTTATTAAGAATAAAAATACAAAGGTTGCCATCATTGGGCAATATTGAGGGGAATAAAATCCCTTCAAGCATGCTGCTTCAATAGTTATGATAATATTGACAAATGCATTAGCAGAATTTTGCTACACTAGAGGGAATTCTTATCACAATGGCAAGTGAGTAAAAAAGTTTGCCATTAATTTGAAAGTGACGTTTTACCAGAGAAAAGTGCTTAAAATAAAAAGTGCTAAAAAAAAAAAAAAAAAAGTCTGTCATGTTGGGTTTGACACATAGCTTTCTTGTATCTATAACATGATGTACAAATCATTACATAAAAAAATACGTCAATTGTATTACTTACAGTGTTGGATTATGATTAAACTTGGGCCTGTATCGGTTCGAATCAAGAGAGGACGATCGTTTACTTATTCCTGTTTTTCTCCACTAACATTAGAATTCGCCACGTCTAATCCAAGTTACTCCCTGTCAGAATTAAATTTCAACGTAAGTTGTAATTTCACGGATGACGCTGAATGTGCACCAACACTTCTAACTGGTAAGATTTTAAAAATGTATATGTACCTATTCATTATGAAAAGATCCAGTTGGAATGATAGGTACCTACCTATGATCATAAGTGATAAGTTGGTAGTTTGTTTATATGTCAAGTATACATTGTGAAGTGCCTCTCCTTATATATACCTATTCGAAATATGACCTCGGGGGTTCCAATCTCATCCTTCCTCCTTGAAAATATTCAATGTTATGACTTTTGACTGTACCTTGCAAGCAAAAATAAAACAAACATAGTCTTATGTACATAAGGCCGAAATGATCAAGGTACCTATATGAATTATTTTAAGGCAATTTAGGTAGGTATATTTAATTCATTGTTGGTCCTGAAAAAAATTGAAAAAGCAATGTTGTTTAAGTGAAAACTGAAAGTCTGAAAATTGGATTATAATCCCAGCTTGATTTATCAAAATTCAAGACTGGGGACTGTCTGGTTTGATTTGGTTGGCGTTGATAAAATAGGTGGAAGGGGGTATATTTTAAGCGATTTTTTTTCTATTGCAAGCTAGAGTTTTAAAAAGACTGATGACGCAATCATTCCGCAGTAAAAGTCCCGTTTTTTCCGTCAGGAGCTTAGAGAATGTCGGAGGTTTGAAGCGGCGGTTCAGGCTTAAGACGTTATAAGCCGCGGTGGCAACCCTGTCTACGGGCTTTAAAATCCGTAGGTTACTATGACGCGATGTTACTAAGTTTGATTGCCTCGACTTTTGGAATGGCTCTCCACAGATGACAATAGAGAGTTTTTGTTCTTCCCGTAATTTTCTACCCGTATACGTGAAAAGACTGAAATACCAACTGCGCATGCGCGAATCTTCACGTCAACGTGTAGAACTACGCGTGTACGGGAAAAAAGCCTATCTACACGTGCACGGGAAAATGCATTCGTTGGAATTTCGGCCTACGGGTAGTCATCATAGCCTGACGCAAAGGTAACAACAGTTGCCTGTAATCAGTGTGACCAAGGAAACCGCAGTTACGCAGTTATCAGCAAAGGTAACTACAGTGTGGTTGCCAACAACACGTTGGTTGGTCAACAAGCCGAGAGGTTATAGTGAAGTGCTCCGCTACAAAATTCAGCCATTTAAGGTACCTAAGCAATAAATGTATTTATAATTGTTATGTATTTATAAATAATTATAAAGCAATTAATTATTTAAATAAGAATATTTTGTACGAAAAGAATACGAAACAGCTTCTGAAACACTTATAGAGACGTTAACGTGACGTTAGCATTTGGTTTTTCACGTATACGTGTAGAAATACGCGTAAAAATCACGTGAAGAGCTAGCATCTCCAGCTGCTTGCTCTAGACGCTGCTCTACACGTCAACGGGAGAAAATCTTACGGGAAGAACAAAAACTCTCTAATAAACTCAATTCATGTGCGTGTACGAATATAATGTAATTTGAAAAAGTATATTTGATTATTAAATTATTTATAAATGGAAAATTATTAAATTACAGGAAAACACATTCATGTTTTGCAACGAACTAACATTTTTATTATAATTTCCTCATCAACACACCAGCGATATAAACACATGAATAAACACATTGTCAGTGGAGGGCAATTATGTAGGTAGCTCCATTCGTTAATAGGTGTGACGACTGATAGCATGCTTATGCAATCTATCGGACGCAACGAATAGTTGATTCGGAGGGTGCGAAGGGGGAAGAGCGGAGTCAGAAGATGGGGACCGCCGTCCACTGAAGGGGGCACTCCCCTTATCAATCGCCTCCTGATGTTCGGACATCCAGGTACGATATCTCATCAGTTTATTTACGCATGTATGACAACATTTAGCATGGTAGACACCTATTTGGCTATCCTCTCTTGCGAATCCCCTGTTTGATCCTCTATCTAAAAAATCCTGCGGTGTTTTTCCTATTCAAACTGTGAAACCAACTATTGGTAAATCATTCCCATGTTAGTGAGAAAAACTCCTTTATAATCTTTGGAGCAACACATAAATCTTTGAGTAAACCATCAAGGTAATCCCTTTACATCTGTATACCCATTTTGTCACCTTATTCTTCATATTCATACATATGCAAGACTATGGATATATAAAATTGAAGAGTATTTGTATAGCAAATTCAGGATACCAGGCTTTCAGCATTGTTACATAGGAACAGTATTTTGATACACCCCCTCAAACGGAACTACAACAGAGAACAGCTAACCAGACTTCAGATCAGTTGTCAGTTGGCAGTGGACGTTTTTCTGTTAAGGAACAGCTGGTTAAAAAGTCGGCTGGCATCTCATTTGTCGACATGCAGGGTAGGGTGGGGTAAGTCCTCGCACTTTCTAATCTGTTCCATTTATAAAGAACTACGAGGTCAATATCTCTTAACCAACTCGATAGGATACTAGTTTAGGACCTTGGCAATGACGCCTAACAATCGCAGTGCTAAGTGATCAGTACTATGAAAGAAATTAATGTTTTTCAAAAATGTGTCTCTGCGGGGCTTTGTCCCACAGGAAGGGGTGTCCCCGCAGTCATGGGGCAAATCTACTCAGCGCGGGTCTTTGCCCCATTCTCAGGAAAGGAAAAAATATTAGACAGAATATCAACGTATTTATTCAAATATTTTCATCCATTCATTCAAAACGTCCCATTTTTTACAAACTAAAAAGTTTTTTGAAGTTCATATCCATTTTAAATAACAGTAACGTAATTTTAAAACATTTGCAAACAATCACAGTTTTGAAAATGTCAAGAGAACCAGACTAGATGCAGTGTAAACGGGTCCTTCCTTACAAAAGATTCCAGTCTTGGAAATGTCAAGAGAACTAGATTATTTATTATAATTTGCTGGTAATCAATTGCTCCACATCTGCAATGCACAATGAAAAGTATAATACTCTAAAAATCACAAAACAATAAAATGTAACACACATTTAGAAAAATCACAAAACATGAAAATACAACTCAGTTAAAACTAAGCAACATGAGATAAAAGTAAAATTATCGTAAAGAAAGAATACATAGGGATATATATAAATATTCAATTTCCAGAAGGAGGAATAACACTCAGTCAGAACATATTTTGCAACAGTTTGGAATGGAGAATTTAAAAACAGTGTCAACTCCAGCTGATGTGAAGTGAAACTGAAAAAACCTATTCAGAACGAAAAAGAGAAAAACGAAAATATGAAGAAATACCCGTATCAGAATCTAATCAGGAGTCTTTTATTTATCTACGTGCACAAAACCGGATTTCTCTCATACTATCAGTATGTTGAGCCAATTCAATTCGAGCTACCCCATAGAACACTGGGAAGCAGCAAATTGAGTACTGAGACACTTGAAGGGTACTCTTAATGTTTCTCTAGTTTACGACAAATTAGGTAATGGCACCGTCGAAACATATGTGGTTGCTGACCGGGGCTCGTGCGTAGAGGTCCGGCGATCGTACACCGGATACATTTTTTCTCTAGCTGGAGGAGCCGTAAACTGGGAATCCTGAAAGCAGTGTGGGTTATCGAGCATCGAAGATGAATACATGGCAATGACAGAAGCTACAAAAGAAGCCATTTGCTTAGGAAGACTCTTAAAGGAACTAAGCTTTAATAAAAAGAAAACCCCATAATTCTTCTTAGTGATAATCATGGCGCACAAGACCTATCCAGAAATCCTGTTCACCATTCAAGAACGAAGCACATAGATATCCGTCATAATTTCGTCAGAGGAGCACTAACAGAAGGTCAAATCATCTTTAGGCACATCTGTGGTGAATTCCACTACAGTATTGCAACAACCCTTTTCAGGGCTACCAAAAAGAGGTACTCACGACACAATCACATATAAAAGACGTCGAGTTACAACTCAGCAAAATAACATATTTCGCCCGAGAGAATATACGAAATATTCACTCACGAACGAAATATTCACAAATAAGCAACAAGCCAAACACCCACTGCAGGAGAAGGGTTCGTCAGGACAACTCACAAAAGTTGTCTTGAAAACAACAGCCCAAGCAAATAATCAATCGACCTCTACGAAATGCAAGGGCGAGACTGGCAAACCAACTCAGCTATCATATTCACAGATTCTGAGAAAACACTATGCGAGCCAATAAGGAAACACATGGTGAACTAATGAAATTAAGCGGACCAACCAGGGGGCGGCAGGAGGCGGCCACCTCCCTATAAATACCCCGCACGGAGCCCTCCGTATTCATTCCACCTTCTGCTCTCGCTGACGACTCTTCTCATCTATCGACGAAGTTTCTACACGCATTCAAGACTCAGAAAGGCATATCTTCCTCTCCTCACAGATTCTCTCGATCTTCTTGGCATCTACGAGTCTAGTCATTGCACTACTCATTGCCCAACGTAGATCTCCAGTAAGGGTCCCACCCGGCACGTTTAAGACTTCGTCTAAAACGTCGCGTCCGCAGGGAGACCTGAGCCGTATCACCCGAATCTCGCAGCCTTCGGCTCTTGATTGCCCGAGGGGTACGCCGGGAAATTGCACAGCTCATACGCTCCAATTTACCGTCCAAGGAAGCCTTTATCAAGGCTCGGAGAGGACCCCGACATCAAGCTGGGAGAGAGCTTTGTCGAGCGAGTCCCTCCTCTACATAAATCCTTCATCCGAACGGAAAGGTATTTTTCTATCGAGTAAACACACTCGGATAGCTCGATGGAGCGAAGCCCCTCTTACTTCCTCGGGTTCGAGGGAGAAGAACTTGGCGAGGGGACAGGCGTCGGCCCTGCGCCAGCTCCTTATCCGAAACTCGATTCTCACTCAAAACGTAGTGACAAACTACCCGGGCCAGCTCCGCGCCCAAAGCTCGAACCTCTCGACGAGATCGCAGCTTTACCTAATAAACCCTCAAAAAGTTTGTTAGCTACTCCCGTGCACACGCAAGGGATCGAGGATTCTTTTCAGAATCTCTCGGAAGGTAGTTCTTACGGTTCTACCCATGAATATACTAAATATTCATCTCACGATCGCACCGCCGATCCGAGTGTTAAACACACTCCCATCCTGCATACACCGCACGGACCAAAAGGTACTTTCCAGTACCTCAATCAATCACATTCCGTTCCTCCTACAGATGTAAATCTGAGACCGGAATATTACACAACGGTTCAGCATCCGAATACGCATTTCCAAACAGCTCGAACCGAACCTGGCGCCCCTCGCGGCCTACCAATGAACGAACCACGAGGTTCAACCACCCAGCCAAATGTCCTTGACAATTTCGCTCACATTTCCTTCGGAAATAATACGGGGACTAACCCGCATAACCAAGATATGGGTACTTTTCACAACGTCCCACTTGGTCTACCTACACCAAGTAGAACATATATAAATCCACTACAAATGGTGACCCCGCCTTTGAACAGGCTAAACACGGAGCAATACGTTCCCTCTTATGAAGCTAGTGGATTTCAGGGAACCACTGCGGGCGTGCGACCCCCGCCGGGCCTCTACGCCCCACATCTCACACTTCAACCCTCTCCACAAAGTGGCTTTAAAGCACTTTTGGAGGAAATAGGTGACTATCAAAAACCTATTTTTCAGAAAAAAAATATTGATCGAGCTCTCGCAGAGTTCGATCAGTACTGCATTCGCAAACATTTGAGAACACAAAACGAGTGTTTCTCCGCCATTTACAAGTGGGTACCTGAGGAAATGAGAGAAGCTATTGACTCAGCGTATCTCACGGCACCCCACACACCTTACGACGAGGCTAAGAAACGCCTAACATGAGAATATGGGTTGTCTTTGCAAGACAGACTCCTCGCACTAGAGGATCCATCATCTCTGGCCAAAAAACCCAGCACTAAGTACCATGAAATGTATGCTAAAGCAGTTGGGTACTTTTCGGAGGCATTGATCACACAAAAGTGGATCGAAACTCTGCCAAACGACGCACGGGGTCTCGTCGCAGCACAAGCAAGCACGAGCGCCTGGCTTGACCTGGCCGACACGCTACACGCGTATGAATCAGAAACTCCTTCCCTTAACATTAGGGGAGTCGAGTCAACCAACAAAACAAGCACTTCAAGCCCTAAGAAGTCTGTCACACAAAAAACTGAGTATAAACCTCACAAACCTAACGTCTACATCTGCCAAAACCACACTCGTTTCGGCACAGAGACACGTAAGTGTGCGGATCCGCAGCACTGTGGTTGGAACCCAACCGTCTCGAAGTCAAACAAAAAGGCTGCAGCTATTAGCCAGCCAAAACATAAAATAGTTTCGAAGGAAACTACACCGGAACCGGTACCCGAAAGTACCATTCCCACTTCAGACAACGAGTGCTCGGAAAACGAGTAACTGCCAGTGTAGCAGAGCCTATACGCCGGCAGACCAAAGATTTTAAACGGCTCTTTTTCAAGTGTCAACTTCACGGCACCGAATTCCTCATTGACACGGGAGCAGAAGTGAACATTCTGCCCCAAAATATCACTAAAAAGCTGGGTTTGAAGGTTCTCAAAACCAAGGTCAAGCTCACAGCTGCAAACAGCGCCCCAATCGAAACATTGGGACGAGCCAACACAACGATCAACATCGGTCTTGGTGACATGACCACCGATTTCATGATCACAAAAGTCGACCTAGCCATCCTAGGTATTCCCTTCCTTGAGTCCTGGGACATCGGGATCAGGGTCAAACATAAATACATTTATAGACAAAAAATGAAGAGCTATGCCGACCAAACAATAGCAGCTGTCATACAAGAGAAATTCTCCGACGAACAAATCGAAGCAGCTATTCCTCACTGGGACTACAGCTCAAGCTCAGATAGCACACAAATTATTGAGGACAAGAACATTAACTCAATAATCGAAATTTATAAACGGCAAATGGACAAGCTCCAGGGCAAGTGGAAGGACAACGGGGTTTACCACCGTATAACTACCGAAGGCTCACCTGTACACTTCCGAGCAAGGCCTATGGCGGGTGAAAAAAGATCCCAAGTAAAAAGCACTTTCGAAAAAATGCTCACAGACGGCATAATCGCCCCGTCTGACTCCGAATGGGCTTCACCCCTACACTGCGTGCCGAAAAAAGACGGGACGTGGAGGATCACAGGCGATTATCGTTTCTTGAACGCTAAGACGAAGAAAGACGCCTATCCTCCACCTCACATACGCTCTTTCCAAGCCAATTTGCACAATACACAAATCTACTCGACTATAGATTTAAAATCGGCATACTACCACATCCCGATGCACCCCGATCACCCCTTTTGGCCGGTACGAATTCAAAAAAATGAGCATGGGGTTAGCCGGCGCTGCCCAGACTTGGCAACGCTACATGGACAACGTAATGCGAAAATTCGAATTCGCGTTTGTCTACCTGGATGACATTTTGGTTGCTTCCAAAACCTACAAGGAACATTTGGAACACCTCAAAAAAATTTTTGACAAATTAGGAGAACACGGGCTCCGAGTAGGGTTCGAAAAATGCATTTTTGCTCAACCCACCGTAGACTTCCTGGGTTTTACTATCTCAAAACACGGGATAACCCCTAAAAGAGACAAAATAGAAGCCATTGAACAGTTCCCACGACCAATAGACGTACGAAGCCTACGTAGATTTTTGGGAATGTGTGGTTTCTACCGAGCTTGCTCCAGTAAATTCGCACACATGGCTCAGCCCCTATACGACGCCATTCAATCAAACAAGAAAAATGACAAAACTCCGATTGAATGGACACCAGCAAGGGAAGAAGCTTTCAATAGCTTAAAACAAGCAATGATCAAAGCTACATTGCATAACATAGCACATCCTCACCCTACAGCGGAATGGAGGATAGTGTGCGATGCGTCCGACACTCACATCGGAGCAGCTCTGGAGCAAGAAATAACTAACAAGGATGGCTCAAAGACATACCAACCATTGGGTTTCTTTAGCAAAGAAATTCCTGAACAATGGAAGAATAAAGCCTCCTTCGACAAAGAGATGTTCGCCGCGTATCAAGCTTGCATACACTGGCATAACGACTTGGACGGACGCTCTTTCCACCTATGCTCAGACCATAAGCCACTGCTAGGCACAATGTTGAAGAAAAATGCTCATTTTTCTAAAATGAGACTAAGGTGGTTAACATACATATCACAGATGACAAGTGATATTCGACACATACCCGGAGAACAAAACGTCGTGGCAGACGCGCTCTCCAGACCGTTCGACCCGGTTGAAATTCAAACCAAGTCAATTTCAACTCAGACAGACGAAGGTCCGGCAGAAGCCGAAATTTCGAAAGTAACGGCCGCAGTCGAGTGCAACCTTTTACTCCACGTACTAGAAGCACAAGAGAAATCTCCTCCCACGTCAGAGGACACACGGAAACTTTCAAAAGTTGAGTTTCCACAAGGAGAGCTATGGTGTAACCTAGACTTAGGACACCCCAGGCCTTACATACCGAAAGACATGAGACACGATATAATCAGCCAAATACACAATTTGGGTCACCCAGGTATACACTCTACAGTATACAAGGTGAAACAGAGGTATTTCTGGCAAGGACTACGCACAGACGTCTCAAACTGGGTAAGAGCATGTGAAACTTGCCAACGAGCCAAAATCACTCGCTCTGTTAAACTACCGTACACAGAATTCGAAACGGCCACGAAATTCTCTCATGTCCACATAGACATAACCGGACCATTACCATTGGCAAAAGGACGAAAACAATACCTTCTCATGATGGTCGACAGAGCAACAGGTTGGGTGGAGGCTGTCCCCCTAACTAATATTGAGACATCCTCTATAACTGACGCATTTATTAAAATTTGGGTATCTTCCAAAGGAGTTCCCAAATACATTACCAGCGACCAAGGAGCCCAATTCGAATCAGCTCTGTTTCAATCAATAATGGAGCGTCTAGGGGTAAAACATACCCACACACTACCATACAAACCTTCGACAAACGGCATGGTGGAGCGTAGAAACAGATCACTGAAAGAAGCGATCAAAGCTCAAAACGAAAATTGGCTCGACGCACTACCTAAAGTACTACTAGCAATGCGTACAGCGGTGGACCCAGCGACGGAAACAACGGCTTTCCAAAAAGTCTACGGGATAGATGTACCCCTTCCAGGGGATATATTCGTTACATCAACGAATATTTCTGAACCAATATTTTTCCGCTCCACCCATATAAAGCATAATAACACCAAATACGCTGTGAATATGCCCAAAAACTTGGATACATGTTCATACGTCTACATAAGAGTGCCGACTCAATTGTCTACATTGCAATGCCCATACACAGGGCCTTTCAAAGTGATAAAACGAGATAAAGTCTCTGTCACAGTGCAAATTGGTGAACAATTTAAAAAAGTTCCCAAACAGCAAATCAAACCAGCTTATACGCTGGATGACAATGAACCTGCGGCACGAAACTCAATTAATACAGAAAAGCAGGAGGAAAATCTCCGAAAATCCGCCAGAGGGCGCGTCCCCTCCAACAAATTCGGTGAGAGTTGGGTGACCACGCTCTGCCAAACTGCCCACCACCGACCTACCCTCCCCGCAACCAGCCCTCCGCGGCCGCGGGGCCAGCCCTCACGGGTCTGGTACCCGTCGACAAGGTGCGGATCGGGGGTGACCAAACCCCGACGCCCGTCGCAACCGACGGGGCCGGAGGTCCACTCCAAGGCGAGGACGGCCGGTTACTCAGCAACCTCCGCCCCAACTGGCAAGGGTCTCGTACGGAAAATTCCGTGTTTCCCTGCCAGTTCTTCCCCGAGCACGTCATCGTTAGTAACACGACGTCTTGGGGGGGCGCCTGTGGTGAATTCCACCACAGTATTGCAACAACCCTTTTCAGGGCTACCAAAAAGAGGTACTCACGACACAATCACATATAAAAGACGTCGAGTTACAACTCAGCAAAATAACATATTTCGCCCGAGAGAATATACGAAATATTCACTCACGAACGAAATATTCACAAATAAGCAACAAGCCAAACACCCACTGCAGGAGAAGGGTTCGTCAGGACAACTCACAAAAGTTGTCTTGAAAACAACAGCCCAAGCAAATAATCAATCGACCTCTACGAAATGCAAGGGCGAGACTGGCAAACCAACTCAGCTATCATATTCACAGATTCTGAGAAAACACTATGCGAGCCAATAAGGAAACACATGGTGAACTAATGAAATTAAGCGGACCAACCAGGGGGCGGCAGGAGGCGGCCACCTCCCTATAAATACCCCGCACGGAGCCCTCCGTATTCATTCCACCTTCTGCTCTCGCTGACGACTCTTCTCATCTCTCGACGAAGTTTCTACACGCATTCAAGACTCAGAAAGGCATATCTTCCTCTCCTCACAGATTCTCTCGATCTTCTTGGCATCTACGAGTCTAGTCATTGCACTACTCATTGCCCAACGTAGATCTCCAGTAAGGGTCCCACCCGGCACGTTTAAGACTTCGTCTAAAACGTCGCGTCCGCAGGGAGACCTGAGCCGTATCACCCGAATCTCGCAGCCTTCGGCTCTTGATTGCCCGAGGGGTACGCCGGGAAATTGCACAGCTCATACGCTCCAATTTACCGTCCAAGGAAGCCTTTATCAAGGCTCGGAGAGGACCCCGACATCAAGCTGGGAGAGAGCTTTGTCGAGCGAGTCCCTCCTCTACATAAATCCTTCATCCGAACGGAAAGGTATTTTTCTATCGAGTAAACACACTCGGATAGCTCGATGGAGCGAAGCCCCTCTTACTTCCTCGGGTTCGAGGGAGAAGAACTTGGCGAGGGGACAGGCGTCGGCCCTGCTCCAGCTCCTTATCCGAAACTCGATTCTCACTCAAAACGTAGTGACAAACTACCCGGGCCAGCTCCGCGCCCAAAGCTCGAACCTCTCGACGAGATCGCAGCTTTACCTAATAAACCCTCAAAAAGTTTGTTAGCTACTCCCGTGCACACGCAAGGGATCGAGGATTCTTTTCAGAATCTCTCGGAAGGTAGTTCTTACGGTTCTACCCATGAATATACTAAATATTCATCTCACGATCGCACTGCCGATCCGAGTGTTAAACACACTCCCATCCTGCATACACCGCACGGACCAAAAGGTACTTTCCAGTACCTCAATCAAACACATTCCGTTCCTCCTACAGATGTAAATCTGAGACCGGAATATTACACAACGGTTCAGCATCCGAATACGCATTTCCAAACAGCTCGAACCGAACCTGGCGCCCCTCGCGGCCTACCAATGAACGAACCACGAGGTTCAACCACCCAGCCAAATGTCCTTGACAATTTCGCTCACATTTCCTTCGGAAATAATACGGGGACTAACCCGCATAACCAAGATATGGGTACTTTTCACAACGTCCCACTTGGTCTACCTACACCAAGTAGAACATATATAAATCCACTACAAATGGTGACCCCGCCTTTGAACAGGCTAAACACGGAGCAATACGTTCCCTCTTATGAAGCTAGTGGATTTCAGGGAACCACTGCGGGCGTGCGACCCCCGCCGGGCCTCTACGCCCCACATCTCACACTTCAACCCTCTCCACAAAGTGGCTTTAAAGCACTTTTGGAGGAAATAGGTGACTATCAAAAACCTATTTTTCAGAAAAAAAATATTGATCGAGCTCTCGCAGAGTTCGATCAGTACTGCATTCGCAAACATTTGAGAACACAAAACGAGTGTTTCTCCGCCATTTACAAGTGGGTACCTGAGGAAATGAGAGAAGCTATTGACTCAGCGTATCTCACGGCACCCCACGCACCTTACGACGAGGCTAAGAAACGCCTAACACGAGAATATGGGTTGTCTTTGCAAGACAGACTCCTCACACTAGAGAATCCATCATCTCTCGCCAAAAAACCCAGCACTAAGTACCATGAAATGTATGCTAAAGCAGTTGGGTACTTTTCGGAGGCATTGATCACACAAAAGTGGATCGAAACTCTGCCAAACGACGCACGGGGTCTCGTCGCAGCACAAGCAAGCACGACCGTCCGAAAAAAATTAAGGTAGACATCATGACCTACTTCCTGGTCCTCGACATTCAGTAATGAGGGCAAGCTCGGGTTTGCAGCTGAACGCCAAGTTTTTGGGCGAGTACACAAACATTCCTTTGTGTAGGTACTGTAAATCGCTCGTTGTCAAGTTGTGTGAATGAACGTGTTGTTTTCATCCAGCTAGAACGAAGTTTTGGTTGAAAGTAACGAAGTGAACGAAGTGTTTTTGTTGTTTGAGACTGCAATGGTAATAATAAACTGGGGGAAACATAGTAACGATGAATATCATATTGTTAGCGATTATGATTACGCCTCGTATGAACATGTAGAGGCGAGATATTATCCAACACTACCCCTACCTAGCTATAGCCCAAACCCAATCTGCTACGGAACTCTAAGAATTTCGGGTCAGGTAGTGCTTTGGTAAACATATCCGCCGTCATCTCTTTAGTCGGACAGAACTCTAGTTCGATGTCTTTGTCCTCAATCGATTCTCTTATGAAATGTGCTTTCATTGCGATGTGCTTGGACTTCAACGTTACGACAGGATTTTTTCGCCCAACTTATCGCTCTTTGGTTGTCCGTTTCTATGCTGACGGTATTCTGTGCAATGTATAGATGGTGAACCAAGTACTTTAAGTGAATTTCTTCTTTAGCTGATTCTCATAAAGCCATACACTTGGCATGCGTAGTTGATCCAGCAACTGTGCGCTGTTTACGAGCTTCCCAGCTTATTGCTGTTCCATTTAGCTGTAAACAGAATCCAGTATAGGATCGTGCATCAATCATACAACTTCCATAACTTGCATCAGACATACCCGGAACATTCTCCCAAAACTGCCCTTTTTTCGTCCAGAGTACGTAAAACAGCTAACATGCATTGTTTGGAAAACTTTTCCTTGAACAATATGAAGGCCAATCTAATACACATTTTCCAAGGAATCTGAGTCCATATCTGCCTCATTAACCATTAATTATATTTTCATTAATAGCAGATTTTTCATTCTCCTGGATGTCCCAAGGTGCCAATCAGAAATTCGAAAATTCATGTATAAGAATTCTCTTAGTGAACTGCAACTTTGGTTAGCACTACCGAATCCTTATACAACGAGGAACAATTTCATATATGGCGTAGGGAAATATATCATTGATGGGAAACGTGGTGGTTAGGTTTATTTGCCTTGATTCTCCTGTCGTCATAGTTCATCTTCAGGTAGGTCCTTACTAATATTAATTATACAGATTCAAAGGCCTAAGTAATCAGTTCACCCTACACCCTCCTCCTTTTTTTGATATTTTTCTATCAGAAGTTACTAAGAGTTTTATAAAAATATTCTCCTGGTTTCCTCACAATCACAAGAACTAGGAGAATGAATGCTGAGACAGGAAAATTAATTGAAACAATTCAGGTTCCTAGTCTTCCTAGCAATTACATTACATCTCACGATTTTCGTGCTAGATTTTAATTTCTTCAATACAGTGTTCAGTGGGTGGGTACCTATTTATACATAACTTACTGTAGGTATTGAGTTGTCACGAAATCACTAGGTGCCTAAATTTGCTCTCATTAAATAATTATTATTTAATGATTACAATAATAATTATTATTACAATTAAAAAATTATACAATAATTATGAATGTGTGTGAGTGTTTCTTTTAGCTCTAACTGAAGCTCAATTTATAGAGCTGGATTCATTTTATAGGCACCAAAAAATAGGCTTCTCGTTCGCCTTTAAGAAGACGTTCCTTACAGTGAAAAACCTCATTCAGCTTTTGGTTTTGTGAATAATCTCCTACATAGTGATTACCTAGATCATAAAGTCGAGTGCCCCCTAAGGCTGAGTGAGATACGGAGCTAATATTTTTGCTATTCAAGACTGAAGTAGCGGCGAATCTAATTTCTTTGCTATTCAACCTATGGAGCTGAAATTTGATATGGAGAACCCTTGCCCTTGGGACGTTTAGTAAAGAATCATGGAGCCTGGAGCTCTCCTGATCAGCTGAGTGAGCACTGTTGCTAATTTCTTTTGCTATTTAACCTGTGGACGCTGAAACTTGAAATGGAGGGCCCTTGGGAGGTCTAGAAACGAATCATCAAGTCTAGTGCCCCCCAGATCAGCTGAGTGAGATCCGGAGCTATGTTATACGCTATTCAACCTATGAAGCTGAAATTTGGATTTGGTTTAGAACAAATCATGAAGTCTACTGGGTGGTCACGATTTAGTGGAGCTATCTTTATCTCCGTTAATATGGGGGTTAGAAAAAACTTCAAGCGTTCAACTATAACCCCCTTATTTTTTTGCAAGAAATTCAAATATCACACTTTCACGCATCGCAGAAACGCGCGAAACGGGCATCAACTTTGTTATATCAGATGGGAACCCCATTATTTTATTCGAGATTTGTAAAGAACTTAGGTCGCCCCCAGAGGTGCAATGGGGCCTAAATCCGCACTACATAGAGAGAGAGAGGGGGGGGGGGGGGTGACAGTACC
Organism: Adelphocoris suturalis; assembly: GCA_030762985.1. Classification (NCBI taxonomy): domain Eukaryota; kingdom Metazoa; phylum Arthropoda; class Insecta; order Hemiptera; family Miridae; genus Adelphocoris; species Adelphocoris suturalis. Next base: position 64,600,083 of record CM061040.1, on the reverse strand, counting down.
ATAAGAGATACAACTCGCACTAATAGCGTATGTGCTATGTTTGGAGAAGATTGGGTTTCCGGTTCTCGGATCCTCATCTATCGCCAAACATAGCATTCCAAGAACTCGAGAATGACGCGTTCAACCCGGCGGGAGAGCGATGGATAGACGCGCATTCTTTTAGAATTGACGGAAACTGTCACACTCCTCCCCTTAAAGACATACTTGATTGTAGAGCAAGTATGTAAACCAAGTGGAACAGTTTACTGGTTGAGAACTGATGCTCACTAATAAATAGCTGCATTGGCGATTGAGGATAAAAAAAGAGAAATTAAAACAGGATGGATGGTCAATGAATCTTCTTATGAAGAATTCATTAGGCAGAGTTTGGCAAAAATTAGTTCTGAAACTAAAACTAAAACTAAATTAGTTCCGAACTGGAACTAAAAACTGAAACTATTAGTTTCAGTTCGACTTTCGAAACTATCTTTTGGCACTAAATTAGTTTCAGTTTCAACTGTTGAAACTAAAACTAATTTAGTTCCAAAAACTAGTATCGAAGTTGCGAATAAAAACTAAAGTTGTTCCGTCTTTTATTCGTAGTTTCGGAAATAAAAATGAAACAAACTTTTTTTTCCTCGAGTGTTTTAATGATTTGAAGGGGATGTGTGTTTGTGTGTTTCAACGAAATATGGGCGCTGGGTGTGAACAAGTTCTTTTTTTCAGGGTTGTAGAAGAATAGATTCAAGTTTGCTCCCCTCCCCACCATTTTTGAGTTTAACATCAAACGTTTTCAGAAACGTATCGAAGAATTAAGGGTGATGAGTCATTCATTCCATCTGGAGGAAAAAAATGAATATTTTATTGGATTGACAAATCTGTTCGAAAAATGGAATACAGAACAGAAGAGTCCTGAGACAATGGAAAACGACATAATGAAAAGATGTTTCATAAACTCAAAACAGGTCTGCTGTAAAATAATACGGTCAATACAGGTCTGCTGTAAAATAATACGTCATTTAGGACTGCTGTAAAATAATACGACATTGCCTTACAAATTTCTTTGAACATCCAGTTGTCTTTGCCTTCAAATTTCTTTGAAACTTCAGATCGTAGGACCCAGGCCAGGACCCACCTCTTCGACTGAGATTGACCTCGTCTTCCACCCTCGTCAACCAAGGTGTCCATTTATTTTATTTTACTTAATTTCATTTTTGTGAAATTAATTATTATTTTTTATTGTGATTATTAATTTTACGGTTCAGTCATGAGATTATTAATTTTACTTCCGAACACATCCCCTTCAAAGCTTCAAATTAGTAAAAGGCAAGGAAAAAAAATTTAATTTCATTTTTAGTTCCAAAACTACGAATAAAAGATGAAAAGACTTTAGTTTTTATTCGCAACTTCGAAACAAACTTTTGGAACTAAATTAGTTTTAGTTTCAACAGTTGAAACTAAAACTAATTTAGTTCCAAAAATAAGTTTCGGAAGTCAAACTAAACACTAAATTAGTTTTTAGTTTCAATTTCGAAACTAAAAACTAAATAGTTTTTAGTTTCAACTTTAGTTCATCTAAATTTTTATTCGAATAATCCCAACTCTGTCATTGGGTAATTAACCCGCAATCAAAGATTGGAACAATCGGGAATAAACGGTTGCTCAACTATGGAGACTTATACCTATTGGAAAATAAAATAGATATAAAAATATGTACCCACGTTGGGGACTCAACCCTGGAAATAATAATTGGGAACTTTGCCCTTAAATTAGAATTGGGAACTATGCCCTTGAATAAAGAATATTTGTATAATAATAAAAAAGGCAAAGGCCTGATACCATAGGTATGAAAAGAGAAATTATATGAGGGGAAAAACTTGAGAAATTATAAATCCTAATTGACCAATGAAATTATTTACCGATGTACCGAAGGATAATAATGAGTTTTCCTTCTGGAAACCCGGGCCAAGTTTTTTCTGACACATATAGTCCTCAAAAATAGTCGACCTGGATGTACTAGGTATAACCATGGGTAATCCAGGAAACCATGCTCTGCTACCATGTCACGGATTTAGGTCGCCCCAGAGGTTCAATGGTGCCTAAATCCGCACCACATAGAGAGAGTGGGGTGTGACAGTACCAAAAAGATACGACTCGTACCTACTAATAGTGTAATGTGCTATGTTCGGAGAAGATTGGTTTTCCGGTTCTTGGATCCTCATCTATTGACAAACACAGCATTACAAGAACTCGAGCATGACGCGTTCAACCCTGCGTGAGAGCGACGGATAAACGCGCATTCTTTTGGAATTGACGGGAACTGTCACAGATTAGAATTCTAAGTGAAATTGTATGAAGAAATGACCCATCACTTGATATTTTAAGTTCGAGCAAATGGGCGTGATTCTGATCTAAAAGCGCAATAAATGTGAAATACCTACTGAGTTTTGAAGGCACTCAATTGCCACTATTAATACATGATTTTGCAGTAATTTTCCGTGCTGAACCTTGTACTGATGTTCATTAATTGATATTTGCAACACCAAAAAACCAACATTCTAGTGCGCTATGTCCTTTGTGGGAATGTGTAAAAACAGGCAATTCTGGTCAGTTTTTCGGTGTTTTCCCAAATTGGTGTTGCAAATATCAATAAATGAACATCAGTACGAGGTTCAGCATGAAAAAGCGCTCCAAAATCACGTATTACATTTGGCAATTGAGTACCTTCAAAAACTCAGTACTATTTCACATTTATTGTATACCTTTAGAGCGGCATTGCGCACTTTTGGAGCGGAATCGCGCCCGTTTGCGCGCACTTAAGAAATAGAGTGGTGGGTCATTCCTTCATGAAATTTGACATAAAATCCAAATCTGCACTAAAAAAAATGGGGGGGGGGGGGGGTCCATTTGAAATAACAAAGTTGATGCGCGTTTCGCGCATTTGTGCGCATGCGCGTTGCGCGAAAGTGTGATATTTGAATTTATGTAAAAAATAAGGGGGTAACCGCTTGACGTTTTTTTCTAAATCCCATATTAACGGAGATTACCACCCTGTATAAAGCTCACTTAACCAGCTAAAAGATATCTCGAGCTATGTTTTTTGTTATTCATCAACCCATGAAGCTGAAATTTGAAATGTAGACTTCTTGGAACATTTCGAAATGAATCATAAAGTCTGATGCCCCCTAGATCAGCTGAGTGGGCTACGAAGTGAATTTTTCTGTTATTCAACCTATGACGCTAAAATTTGAAGTGGGGATTGGTTATAGCGGCAAATTGCTATTAATCATGTGTCACACATAGCAGATCACTTCCAGCATATAACTCGATTAAATCGAGTTATATGGGTGTAGTGATCTGCTGAAGCAAAAATTGTTTATCATTGATCAATGAATTTGCTATTCGCAATCGATGATTTTAAGGTTTAGTAGACTTATGGAATAGAAAATGGTGATTGCGCATTTTTTCGAGCACTCTGACAATCACTAACGGGTATTCATGTAATTAAACGTAGACTCAGGATGTACAAAAAAGGGGGCTCTAATATCATCATAAACGTTGAAGCGAGAAAATATATAATTGGTCAATATGAAAAAGTCAAACGATTTGTTTAAATGATAGATGTGAGGAACCTATACTGCCCACCCAACTTGGCAGTCGTTTTTTCTGATTGGGTTGCCCCACACCCCCTAGATCAATTCTAATAGGTCGTCCCTCTTCTGGAGCCTTGCCTGTATGACAAAACTTCAGAGGGGCTTCCTAGGAACGAAATTTTGTATGAAAATGGTAATATAAAAAAAAAGCAAAATGTAATAAGATCCGTATACTGAAGGCGCTGGTACGAGAAGATGGAATGACAACCTAACTAATTTGGAGCCGCCTTTGGAAGGTGGATACGAATTCGCAGAAAGATGTTTCTCTGAAAGCTGACCGACTGGCCCCTTTCAAGCTGAAAGAGCGAGACTGGTAGGGTGACTCGAATGTAGTGACATCTAGCGGTAGACGCGCAAACTCTGTCCGTTCCAGTTAACGGCTCCAACCTCCCTCCAAATTCAAAATACGACGACCAAACGGATTATTCATTTTTTTGCGAAAAAACTGCGTACATACCATTCGGCGCACCCTTAAATACGTTTAATAGAATTTATAGATTATGGACTCTATTGAAGGGCTATCTTATACAAAAATAATAAGTCTTTGTCTAATAATTCGCAGCGTTTTTGTAATAGCCAATTCTATGTCCTTACCTTGGTACCTAACGATGTAATTTTGGTTTTTCAGTGCCATTTTACACGAAACTGAAATCTCCATGCAATACATTCTACAAGTTTACGATTTATGTTGAAAGCCATTTATCTCATCGAATTAACTCACGTCAAACCATCGAAGGAATAGTCCATTTCTTGAGATCCCCAACAAAGACACATTTCATGTATGTGACATACCGAATGTAATAATCAAGTACCTACCTATCATACTGTTATGGAATAGAAATAATGTATATATCATTAATTTTATAATCCGGATAAAAACTCTGAGAGAAATCCCCAGTAACCGACCAGATTGGAGCACTCAGGCTGAATAAACTCTCATTGTTTGGCTAAAATTAAACAGTGAACGACTTGTGATGCCTTTTCCCACTTCCCAGCCCTAATCCGAATTTGATTGGATTACTCCATCTGCCCGAACTTAACCCTCCTTAGACTATGCTGTTCTTTGTGACAACATACCTATGACTCGTGGGCTTTCTGTACTCATGTTTTTTAGTGATGTATGTAGTTATTTGGGGTGCAAGCAAAAATATTAATTATGAATCTGTTCATTTCTGAATAATAAAGAGTTCTGACTGAGCTAAACACACTGAGAACTGCTGATAATCAAAAGAAAATTTGATTTAAATAACCAATCACGACATACGCATTACAAAAACAGGTATTCGGTACTCCAATTACTTTCCATTCTAAACAATCTACATCTTTCAAAAGAAAAAAAAAAGAAAAAAACAAAAAAACAACAACTTGAGAATGCAATCAAATAGGTAGGTACCTGCGTAGCAAATTAAAGTAAAACTTGGCCAAAACGAAATCTGTAACAAAAATATTTGTCGTTGCCTATTTAAGAGAAATCCGTCTAGCCTCAGTATATCTCGGTTTATTCACTTGCGGCCTTTGAGTATTAATAAGATGGAGGGCCATTGCTCTGAATTCAACGCTGTTCCCCCGTCAAGGCATACGTGCCACTACTGTCGCGTTGGCTTTGCAATTGACCCGTTCCCGCCATGCTTTTTTCAAATTCAAATGACAAAGCAGTTCATTGTAATTCAAGTTTTGTTTGATATTACTTATTATTGTTGCATTTTAGTATTAATTATGTATGTAGACATAACTGTCTACATGTTAGTATGTTCATACTTTGGTTCCCATGCTCAAATCTTGGTGCCTCCTATTTCATTTTTTTGCGACACACAGAACAGCTGATCTACCTTCATCAAACATCCACTAGAGTGTACTGGCGTCATTTCAACACTCATTCAGACAGTGTAAAAAATATGAAATATTAATGGTGTTGAAAAGCGGTGTACATGAACGGTGCACAATTAGGATATAAATCTTGAATAAGAAATATGTCCTAGGTACACAATCCCCATTCATTCACCAAACTCAACATCGCATCTTACATCAGCTGATCAGTGTTCGGCCATTTTGCCCCTGGTCAATTCAAAAGCCAAACGACAGTAGTGGCACGTATGGTTTGACTGCCTGAAACATCACTAATAGCCCTCCATCTTATTAATACTCAAAGCTTGCGGCTTGCCGGTATGCGGGCCACTCCATCAGGTCTGTTCCACTCTTTGTCCCTCGTCTGATCCTAAATTTCTGTCATTTGAAAAGGAGGGGCAGATTTATTTGTTGATTCAACTAACTGAATTTTAATATTATTACTAGATTGATTTGAGCAGATACTTTTGTTTTCATTCCCAAACTTACATGTCATTCTTATGTCAAAATCGCTCGTTGCTTTTTCTCAGCACCCGTATTTTAACAATCCGATTACTGTACCTATCTATTAACCTTCACCGGCGACGCCTATTCACTGTTCCTCAGGCGACGCCCCGTCTCTCAGTCGGATTTGCATTTTTCTTGGTTACTCGTCTATTAAATGACACTCGACAATTAAATTTGGGAACTACAGAATAAAAGAACTGCTGGGGTTGTATAAACCAACTTGCAGGAGCCCGGTAGGCAGCTCCAATCACCGAATCAAAGGTAATATCAAGCTCAGTGTTGGAAGAACGAGAAAGTTCTTGACATTTTTTAGTCACAAACATAATCCATCACAAAAAGAATCAAGTTCAGCAGAACTATGTAGGGGAACGGGGGGCACAATGGAACACTTTTTCTATTCATATTTTTCATGGCTTCATTTTCAATTGTATTGAAATCAAAGCGGTATAGGAATACTTTTTAACATGTCTAAAGACTATTGCTAGGTTTCCAGTCGATTGTTAATCACACAGTCATCGCTATAACTATTTTAATTTTGCTTGACTTTTGTTACATTGTGCCCCCTACGTGGGGTGCCTTGCAACAGCCCATGGGGAACAGTGAAACAAGGGGTGTTGTATGAAAACATCAGTTGCATTTTTTGGAAACTACATATTTATTTTGCAATGCGAAAATACAGAACCTGAATTGTAGCAACTACAGGTTTGAAACATCCTATTACATTACATGTATAGGTCAAAAAGAAACATATTTTCATGAAAATTAATATCTATTACCAGGCGACTAGGTACAAATAGTTTTTAAAGGATTCGTCTATAACAAAGTTTCTTTTTTTCCAACCATTTCATTCGTATGGTTGGAACGTATTCTTTCAAACCGCTGCTTTTCTAAGTCCTTCAATAAGATAGTTAATACCATTAAAAATACCGAACAAGTAAAATTTGTGTAGGCATTGACCAAACAAGTACAATTTACGAGCATTGACATTTTTAAACAACCAAATATTTTCTTTTAAAATCGCCTCAAATAAAACGTTATTCTTCCTAATCTTGAAAATTTAAATGTTTAATAAGTTAGAATGTTATGCTTGTTATACAATTCAGTCGAAATAAAATCAAGTAAGTAGTTCTACCGGTCAAGTTCTAATCAATCTTTAACCCATATTATTAGCCTTGCTCTCATTATCAGTCTTATTTACCCCACATTCATCAGCGAAAAATCAATCACACAGCATCAGAGCAAAATCACAGTAGCTCGATTAACTTATTATTTCCTGTGTGTCGTAAAAATTTGACTTCATAGGTAGTCTCCTTCCACATCTTTGTTGTTGATAACCCGTCCCATATAAAACTTCCTGAATTTGTGTCCAACCGAATATTGCACTAGGACTCTGTTGGAACTGGTAGTCTCTCCATTTCGGCAAAACTGTTGGGCTCAACAACGAAAAAATCTTCGTTGAAGTCTATGTCACAGTCAGTATCAACGAAGGGAATCGCGATGTCTTCATCTGATGATGATGATTCATCAGCTGCAGTTTTCTTGGCAGCAGCATTTATTCTTGTAGTTTGAATTAATTTTCTTTTAGCCCCTTGCCTTTTGGATTCTTCTAGTTTCTTTTTCTCGGCTATTGAGTTGCGTCCAGGAGTATTTGTAGTAATATACTTTTCCCGTTTGCCCTTCCTTTTCTGTTATTTTTCTAGCACTAGCCTTAGGATAACCACAGAAATCTTCTGGGCTAACGAAAATGTGATTTCGATTATTTTCCGTGTTCAGAGCTCTACTAATAACCTCATCACTTTCACCTTGTCCTGTAGAGGTGCTGGAGTTAGGGGTTTATCACACTGGTAGGAAAATCGTCTCAGGTGTCGTCTAAGAAAGTTGTTAAGATTATTAGAATTGAGGCACAATGAAACATCTGACTGGGGTACCTTGAAACGTTTCAATGATCCCCTTTTTTTATGTTTCAAACAGCCCCAGTCGCCTACTTAGTATATTTTTGATTCCATGCCAGATTGTAAACAAAATAACTCAATGTAAACCATACAGCCTAATCTGCACATGAAACTGATTCAAAACATCAGTAGCATGAAATGAAAATAGTTTTTACTTATGTTCTGAATGAAAAAATTCGTCAATCCAAAATTTTTGTTGACTGTGAGCAGATCTGACTTTTTGTTACGGCTCTCCAAGGAAGACTAGAATGGAAGCACAAGGGCGTTGGGTGAAAGAGGGGCTACTGTAGCGCACTCTGGTGTTTGCTTCTTCAATTAACTTCCTCTCTCATTTGAATTATAATCGTTGTTTCACTGTGCCCCATGTACCCATGAGCCCCCCGTTCCCCTTCGTGGTAATGCAATCTGGTGTTTATGCCGGTGGTCAGAAGGGTCGCACATGTTTATGAATGTAAATACATTTTGGATAGGTAGCATGAACAAAAATATAAAAATATCTAATCAAACATGTAAATTTATTTCATAGAAAAACATGTTATAAAACATGGAAAAATCTTAGTTTCAGACTTTGTATCAGACTAGATACTTTATAACAAAATAATTATTTATACACCCTATAAATAAATAATCCTATTTTCCTCTCTTATTTTCATATAAACGTTCCTATCATCATAATCATAATGAATAAATTTTCTCTTTGACTAGGCAGGCTAGGCTGGTAGCTTCAATTCAAATAATACCTTTCTATTAGAACACCATAAAGAAATAGTTATTAAAATAATCCCAGTGATTAACTTCTGTGTCTTACTTATTAACCCTTATCCCAAAATAATATTTAAAGATATCGAAATATAGTATAGACAATAAAATTATTCACGACAATCATTAGATTGTCTCATACGACATTCCTTAACTCACTTTCCAATACTATGCGTCCTACACTTCTCCGGCATCTCTGATTCATTTCGGAATTCACCTTTCACTCTCCCCGAAATCCATGAGCTTCAACTCCTAGACCCTCACTTATCACATATTAAATTTGAAGAAGTGGCACTACTATTCAAACGCCTAGAACTTATGTCGCTCTCTAGTGTTCAACCACACTTCGCCCTCTAGTGTTCAATCATTTCTACGCGCTCTTTCTCATCCAGGGGTTAAGGCAACTACGAGCCTCATAGGCAACACGCTCTAGTGGCGGAATTTGACAACATCTGTCAAAATCATGATGAGGTTCTGCCCAGCGTGCAACAGAGCAAAGGTCACGCGACATATTCGTGCACCTGTTGGTCACTTCCCAGATGCTCAACCCCTTGAGCACGTTCACATCAACATCGAAGGTGCCTTGTCAACCCCTGATGGCTTCTTCAAGTATTGCCTTACCATGATAGACCGGGATACTGGGTGGTCTTGTTGAAATACCCACTCTTTAAGAGCACACACACAGCCAATTCATTCTATCAACAGTCACCTGACTGGCTTCTTGAAATACCACTCTTTAAGAGCTTTTCTGAAACAGGTAGGCCAACAGGGCTCAAACAGGGGGAAACAAGTTCCTCAATCTGCCTCTAGGGTGGGTTGGTGTTGCTCCTCTTCTATTCTCAAGCTGGGAAATATACACTGTAACAGGTATCACACACAAGGGTGGGAGGGTGGGGCACACACACATCCAACTCATTTTACCTACAGACACCTGACTGTGAGGAGGCGATATGTAATCTCAATGTCTTTATGGGAGAGTTGAAGAACTCAAAATCAGGATTAAGAGATGAGAAGAGGTTGCATTACGGAGATATTTCGGAACCTTCAAGATATTTCAGCTAAAACTGTCACACAAGTATTCTACTCCACCTAGGTTGCCCGCTTTGGTCCTTCAAAGTACCTAACAGCGAATCAGGCAACCCCGTTTACCTTACCTACTTCTCTACCATCTGCAAACAACAAGGCATTACCAAAAAACATACCAATACCTACTATACGGCTTCCAACAGCCTTATTAAACGTTCCACACTCCCTGAATGAGGCAATAATGTTAACATTCACACCACCTCGTTGGGCTCCAGATCTCCCGTCTATACTCTTCGGCCTTCGAAGTTGTCTCTCTCATGATGATATTTCACCAGCTCAGCGCCTCTTAGGTATCACACAACGCCTACCTCATGATTTCATCATGCCACCAACTCCAGCCACAATACATCTCTTGTCCCACAACTCACCCCGAAGATTTACTCGCACCTATTACCCTTCTACACTCGTATTGATGCATGAAAAACCTCGCTTACTCCTTCTTATATGGGGCCCTTCACTGCGCTAGAGAATGATGGGAAAACGCTCACTTATTCAGACAGGTCAGTGAAGTATCTTGAGTGTTCTGTCACTTGATTTCACTTACAGCTATGAATCACAACTTCATTGAATTCTAGAAGTGAACCAAGTTTTAATTGTCCGTATCAACGTGAACTAATTACCAATTTATCAGACAATAATTAATAATAACTGAACATTTTATGTTGATACATCTTCTCCCCCTTCTCCTTCGAGAGTAGACTCACTGCTTCTCTGGATATTCGATTCCTCAATTGCTCTGCTTGTTTCTTCTTTCTTACCCCACCAATGTCCACCAGATATGAGTAGAGTCCCACCTTCTTCACTACCTTTCCTCCCCCATAGCCTTTTTCATTCGTATGTAAAACACCCACTTCTTGACCCTCTTGAAATTCGTTGAGCTTCGCTTTTCTGTCATGATTAACCTTCTGTCTAACTACCAACCTGACATTATAGCTTGCAAGGGACAGTTTTAACAGCTCCAACGTCATCTTGATTCTTCGACCAAACATCAATTCAGCTGGGGTTTTCCCCGTTGTTTTCTACAAAGTCGTTCTATAGGCAATCAAAAATGTCTGTAGTCTCAAATCCATATCATGTATGGTCCTTAACGCTTTCGTCCTGGGTTTAAATGTTCGAACTTCACGTTCTGCTAACCAATCTCAATATCAGTGGACAGAGTCAAGCCCGCAACTCTCCCTCAAGCAACACGAACACGGTCCAGAAAAGCCCTAGCAAGACTTGCTGAGAGGCCAAAGGTGAGGATTAGAAATTAGGGTTTCCATTTCTCCTTCTTACCTCTCCATGCTTGTGACTCTTCGGATCTGCTCCTCTGTTTACTGGATGAATGGACCAGTCTTACAGAGTAAGACTCGCTGTTCGCTGTGGGTAGGACGGTACCTACCTCGCTGTGTGTTTTTTTTTTGTTTTTTTTTTTCTTCTTTTTTTTCACTCTTTGGCTGGCTGGTTGTGTACAGCCATCCTGCTATCTGGGTACCCTAGCGCTCGTGAAGAGCCTCCCTCCTCCACACACCCATATTGTTTGGGCAGAGTTTGGGGAGGAATATTCTCACACAGGCGGAGGTAGAGCGGCTATCCGGTCAGGCATCTGGAGACAGTGGAGAGTCCAGTAACATGGTAATCTCCCATCTCAATACTGGTACGACGGGTTGGGTTGAGCCCCAGGCTACTGGCACACTGGCACTATGACAAAGTGCCACCAGCCTTGTGCAGAGGTTGAGCACACCCCAGCCTTGGGACATGGGGCCCAGGGTGCTTAGGGGTAGAGATCGCATTACTAGGGACTTGTACCCTGGTAATTTGTCTCGGCATGTAAGTTATGCTATAAACTTGGCTACCAGCCCCCTTAGCTCTGAGAACCAGCTAGAAGGTTCACCTCCACCTGCAGTTTCTTGGAATGTATGTACCTTGCAAGGAAAGCTCCGAGCAAGGGCTCCTGAACGGTGAGTCATACCTTTTCTCCTGCCCTCTTCAGAGAGCAAGAGTTGTGTCCTGCCAGCTAGCCGGTGAGGGGAGAAGCGTATTCCACAAGGGATAGGCTCTCCTAAGCAAATATCAACCTTCTGGAAGAAGGGAGATCTCTCTCTTATGTACATCTTCAAGGCTAGTTTCATAGGCTTAAGTGGGCCAAATCCCTGAAGAGAGTACACTTCAAAGATAAGCTCTCAGCCATCAACCTCCCTGCTGGAACACAGGAAACCCACACAGCCATTACCCCTAGAGGGACCCAGGACCTTTCTCTGCCCAGGGGTAGCTCAGGAGGCAAAATATCGATCTCGACCCGTCTCCAGTTCAGCCAAACCTCTGCCCCGCAGAACACCCACCCCTTCACTGCCACTCCTGCCAATCACAACGATCCCACTGTCGCAAGAGACCACAGTAATGTGTATTGCGGTGGAGCCTCCACCTCCAGTCCATACTGCCTCCATTTCTTGGCCTGTGCCAGCTTTGTTGTATCCAAGGCACCAACAGGCTACTGTCCCACACCCAGGAGACACAGATTGCCTCCTGCACCGCTGAGCCGAGGAGTCCAATAATTCCTCCTACGAAGTATCTCGCACTCCCTCCCTCCAGGCAATGGCTTCAAACGGTGTCTCAGCGAAGACCCGAAGAGACACTACAACCACGGCCATTGCTGAGACGCCGTCGACCCCTTTCATCCTCCTCTACAAAGGCCAGCATTTCATCGGCCCTTTACAGGGCCACCAAAAGACTGTATAATCGATCTCTTCGACCCTTCTCACACCGAGGGATCACCCAAAATTATAAGTTACATGAAACACGACACTAAAGTATTGTTTTCTTTTTTCAGTTGGTGCTCCTGGCTCTAGATACCACGATTTACACCTCCTCCTGCAGTTGCTCACTCTGCAGCCCTCTTCTACTCCTCCCTCCGCACATTCAGCACTACCTCGCTTCTCTCAGGGCTCCGACACAGGCGCTCATCACCACGTTTCACATCATACATCATCAACAAAATCTACCAAAATCGTTCAAATTGTCACGCGAGAAGGAAAACACAATTATGTAATTTATTGAATATTAATAAAACTCCAGGATGGGGAGGTGGGATAAGCGCCTGACATGTGGGCTATATTCTTGTTATCTCGGCCGGGTGGGAGTTCCCCTCTCATCCTGGCCAACTTGTATATAACAGCCAGGAGTGGGCCACAAAATACACATTCATCAATCCGACTTCTTGTCTGAGAACGGAATGAGAATTATCTTGTATCCAACCTATGTATCATACATATACATGGATAAATAAGTCGTATATAATAGATATTGTTACTATTTACTCATTTATTTAAAAATAAGGGATCTGAGTGCATAGGTCAACATAGGTACCTTTTGTAAAAAAATATATGATTTCATAATTTATTCTCCGTAGATAGGTTTAAATATTGAGTTTGATTTAGAAATCGTTGAATGATAAACAGGTATCGTATCTTATTTCCAGATGTTTGTACAACTGTTATCCAATCAACCCTAAAAATAGGGTAATCGTATACGTTCAGTCAGTCCCTTATATCCCAGATCCAGTATCGTGGATCGTTAAAGTTGGAGATACCGAGGTAACTGCAAGAGATGGCTATGTGATGGCATTCTACCCCTTGACAACGTCCAGGATTATTCGAATTAACGGAGACAGGTTCATTGAATCTGACCGGTTGCAGTCTATGGTATTATTTGAAGCTAGAGGCAAGTGAGAATATCATGAAGGAGGTTAAGATAAATATCATATTGTAGTCTAGTATTGAATCAAGTAGGTAAGATATAAGTATTTACTAGTATTTTTATTATCAATTTTTCTAATCCCCCACTTTGTTGTGAACCTCTTCGATCAGACCCAACTTCATCCATTGTGAAGGAGGCAGTTCTTAATACTCAAATAATAAATAACTGGATTATAGCCCTAAAAATAAACTAATTGGCCAGTATAATAGAGCAACTAAAGGACGATTATAAAGAAATGAATGAAATTGAACTTCGGGAATTCAAACACAAATGACATCTTAGTGAATTGGTTGGTTTGTTTGGTCCACTAATCTAGTAATATGTCTACTGACTTCTATGAAATTGTGGAACAATTTACTTAGGTATTTTTACAATCTCTTTTACTTGAAGATTATATGAAAAAATAAAAGAGAGAGAGAGAGAGAGAGTGAGAGAAGAATAATGGGGAGAGATAGTTCGTAGTTCTATCTGTAATTGGAGGTTCAAAAAAGTACCTATGTCACCGTGACGTAATCCGCTGAAGTAAGCTGGAAGATCCAGAGAAATGTAGGTCTACTGATAACTGCTGATGTCCATACTAGATAATATTTATTTTACTGACTGCACAGACTGAACCTTGAACCGAACTGAACATATGAACATTGTACTCTCATAGTACACTTTGAGTATATGGAATCTTCCTTCTCCAACTCAACTAATCTTACTCAAAGCGATGGCTCGACCTAAACACATGAACATGTGTACTTCGTGGGAACCTCAACTCCGTCACGAACCTGTTACCCTCGAACAGTCGGGACCCTCCTTCGCCTACACGGCTAACCTATATTATTTTTTCGTGATTCATTATTGCAACCGAAAAAATTACGTAGGTACATTCCACTAGCGATCTTTGTTATCGTAAAATTTTCACTTGTTGAAGGAAGGTTTGACAAGAAAACCTATCACTTATAATATAGCAAGGTAACTAACACCGAGTTTCATTGCACCAATATTAATATATCACAACTAAATCAGTGGTTTGTTTCGCTTTGGGCGCCGACGTTTTCCTTCGTTATCAAAAATGTTGAGCATCTCTGGGTTTTCATGTTTATGGAAGCGTTGTTCATGATTCCTTGCGTATTTTCATTGAATTCATTCGCAGAGTCTATTTTTAAATCTCGATTAATCTCATAACGTATGTACCAAGAAGCACCGACTACACTTCTCAGAACGAACTAAATCACTCGCGACGAAGTTGTGGAAACCCATTACAAAACGAAAGTTAGTGAAAAACGTTGTCTATTTCCACGAAAAATAAAGAGTTGCAATGTTAAATCGAATTCGACGGTTAGGCCATCATCAGTAACAAACAATAACTGAAGGCACATTAGAAAGGACACAGCTTATATAGTGACAGGTGAGGGGAGATTGAATCCCATTGGTCGAGAGAAAGGAAAGGGGCAGGAGGTACAACCAATTAAGTGCATACAAAGTGAAAGGGAGATTGAATCCCATTGGTCGAGAGAAAGGAAAGGGGCAGGAGGTACAACCAATTAAGTGCATAAAAAGTGAAAGGGAGATTGAATCCCATTGGTCGAGAGAAAGGAAAGGGGCAGGAGGTACAACCAATTAAGTGAAAGGGGATTATAGCTAATCAGATGAAGTGAAAGGGGGAAATAACTAAATATGGTTTCAACAGTGTGAAGGGATGATCCCAAGCTTTACAGAAATGGACCTGTCAGTGGTGAAATATATTGAGGTATATCCTCATTTAAACATTTTCCAGACCTGTCACTTTTGATAATTTTGAATTTCTCCAGTACATTCAACATACCTCCCTTTGGGCGAAAATGAAGAAATTCTACAAACTGTCTGTCTGTCAAATCAAAATTGTAACTATGATTAGATTCCTCAAGATGTTTTGAAAATGTTGACTTACCCTTATTTTCCCTGAAATCCTCCATATGCTCGTCTATTCTTTCCCTAAATTTCCTACCAGTCTGACCGCAATATTCGTAGCCACAAGAACATTTTAATTTATAAACTCCACTTTTATCCTGCTCACTAATTTTGTCCTTAACGGATCCTAGTAATGCTTTAAGACTATTTTTAGTTTTAAAACCTACTTTATAACCTCTCGGTGATAGAATTTTGCCAATTTTATCAGAAATTTTCCCATAATAAGGTAAACTTATCCATTGTTTTTCTTCTAAAGTTACATCTTCCCGAGCCAGTTTATAAACTTTTTCCCTACTCTTTTTCCTAAGAACCTTATCCCATATGGTATCAACGAGATCTCCTCCATATCCGTTACTAGCCGCTATGCTTTTGATAATAGATTTTTCTTTTGATAAATTTTGTTCACTCATTGGAATAGATTGATGTGGTGTGATGCTTTTGATGTGGTGTGATTTGCCTCTTTGCAGCTAGCTACATCGATATTGGTGAACAGACTAACCACATCAAAACAGGCAAGATGTGCAAAGATGTGGTATGCAGGCTGATTCACGGCTCTAAACTTAATATTTTCGAAAAAAGATGAATTGTTTAATTTGATGTCTGTCTGTATGGATCAAAATTACTTTTTATTCGATGGGCAATGCTATACACAGCCAGGGGTTCCCCGTTATCTCCTCTGCTTGCAGATATTTACATGGATTATCTTGAGCAACAAATATTTACAACTTTTAACACAAATAATCTTCTCTATTGGTATAGATATGTCGATGATATCATCATTCTATGGAAGGGCACAGAAAGACAACTAAATTATTTTCACGAAAAAATCAATAAATTAGATCCCTATATCAAATTCACCCTCGAATTCGGCGGAAATAAACTTAATTTTCTTGATCTGTCCATCTCTTTGGTAAATGAGAAGCATGATTTTTCAATCTATAGAAAAGATACATATAGCGATATAACGATCCATAGTAGTTCAAATCACCCTTTAGTACATAAGCATGCAGCCTTCCATAGTATGATCAACCGAGCACTATCTATTCCAATGAGTGAACAAAATTTATCAAAAGAAAAATCTATTATCAAAAGCATAGCGGCTAGTAACGGATATGGAGGAGATCTCGTTGATACCATATGGGATAAGGTTCTTAGGAAAAAGAGTAGGGAAAAAGTTTCCAATCTGGCTCGGGAAGATGTAACTTTAGAAGAAAAACAATGGATAAGTTTACCTTATTATGGGAAAATTTCTGATAAAATTGGCAAAATTCTATCACCGAGAGGTTATAAAGTAGGTTTTAAAACTAAAAATAGTCTTAAAGCATTACTAGGATCCGTTAAGGACAAAATTAGTGAGCAGGATAAAAGTGGAGTTTATAAATTAAAATGTTCTTGTGGCTACGAATATTGCGGTCAGACTGGTAGGAAATTTAGGGAAAGAATAGACGAGCATATGGAGAATTTCAGGGAAAATAAGGGTAAGTCAACATTTTCAAAACATCCTGAGGAATCTAATCATAGTTACAATTTTGATTTGACAGACAGACAGTTTGTAGAATTTCTTCATTTTTGCCCAAAGGGAGGTATGTTGAATGTACTTGAGAAATTCGAAATTATCAAAAGTGACGGGTCTGGTAAATGTTTAAATGAGGATATACCTCAATATATTTCACCACTGACAGGTCCATTTCTGTAAAGCTTGGAATTATCCCTTCACACTGTTGAAACCATATTTCGTTATTTCCCCCTTTCACTTCATCTAATTACCTATAATCCCCTTTCACTTTGTATGCACTTAATTGGTTGTACCTCCTGCCCCTTTCCTTTCTCTCGACCAATGGGATTCAATCTCCCTTTCACTTTGTATGCACTTAATTGGTTGTACCTCCTGCCCCTTTCCTTTCTCTCGACCAATGGGATTCAATCTCCCATCACCTGTCACTATATAAGCTGTGTCCTTTCTAATGTGCCTTCAGTTATTGTTTGTTACTGATGATGGCCTAACCGTCGAAATCGATTTAACATTGCAACTCTTTATTTTTCGTGGAAATAGACAACGTTTTTCACTAACTTTCCGTTTTTTTACACTTCTCAGTATTTTGTTCTGCTATGCTTGAATTTTCCCAACGTTTGATTTCTTGGCACAGTCGCAGAGCTGTATATCGTAGGTTGAGATAGGGCGAATACTTTTGTGACTGCTCCCGTCTCCACCAAGAGAGTGCTACCCTACAGTGTTATGTTGCGTCAAACGGGTCATTTTTGCGTTTATGATGCTGCGATTCAGGGAACACCTAATTCGTTTAATCGTGGAAGATGATTCCCTGAAAGCCGCAAATATTTGCGTCATTAAGGGTGTAAGAGGCTCTCACACTCCCCTCTGTTTATTTTAATTGCGAATTTAGGCCACGGAGCCCAGCCCATGTTTCCTTAGCTCCTGTCATGGTTGCAGAGCATGGTTGAATTATGTGCTGGATTCATTCCTCGGTAGTTCAATCCACTTTTTTTGGCGGGCCTTTCCAGAAGGAACGTAAAACCCCAGAGGGAACGCTAACTATTCCCTTATTATGTAAATACTTTCATTGGTTAGGGCCAGTGTTAGTTAGAGCTTCTTAATTTCACACCCCCCCCCCCCCCCCCCCCATCTACTTTCAATTGTTATTACCTAATTGATTCCTGACGCCTCTGCCTTACTATTTCGTTTCATGGGTTATAATACCAATTCTGTTTTCCAGGTCATTGTTCCCATGTATTAAAATTCCTCTGCGAGAGCAATTTATTATGCAAAGTCCCCAAAGAGGGCAAACTTTTGTTCAAAGTCTCCAATGAAGACAAAATCTTTCCTAGTATCCAAAATTGAACAAATTATCCTTCCAAGTTGTTCTTTGATTGGGGGTTAACATCCCAAAGATTGATTCAGACGACATTTCCTTAAATAGATTCATTGACAATAAATTTTATTTTTAATTTCTTGATCATTATTCCCAATCGCCAATGCACTACTTGTCGAAGATTGATCATAAGTTTTCCGCTAGTAAAACTATCTCAGTAGTATTTTTACGAAGGAAGCAAAGATAAGCAAAACACCAAAATAACAAAAAGTTCTAAATTATTACACAAAGGGTTATTATTTCTGTATTATATAGCCTTCTTACGCATTTCACTGGTATACATATAATTAATCAAACCCATTTATATTATATTCTATTTTATATTTACTATATTTTAGTATAGTTAAGGAACAAAACAATCTGCTACTAAGCCATTTTCCCACCACGTAGAAGGATTGCATGCGTAATATATTGATTTGAAACTAAACTTGTATTTTACATATAAAATAAGTAGGTAATTACAATGTATTGAAGTAGGTATTTCAGTAGATTGATTAGGAAAAGAAAAAAGCCTCAGCTCATAAGTTGTTTTCCGTAATTACTGAGTTAAATGTTTTTTTTTTTTTTTTTTATCCTTTCCAAAGATGCTCTATTCAAAATTTTAGCACCGTAGGTCGACCAGGACCGAATTTAGCCTGTGATTTTACTCAGCTGAACAGTCCGCCTCCATAAATTGATAAGTATTCTACCTGTTCCAGAAGCGCTCCGTTTCGACTTTCGTCACTGAAAGTCGAAAAGGAAAGAGATTAGTCTTTCAGGCCCCTCATCTGATCAGTGCCTCTCCACCAACACGCGTACCTAAATTGTTTTCGAAATGTCTTAATCGAGAAATTCCAGCACCATCAGTGGTTTAGAAAATGAATTAGCCTCAAAGTTCCCTCAGCTTATCAGAGTCCCTCCATAATTTGTAATTGTATAGTAGATTTGGATTGTTGTAATTATATGGTTTACGTTTCAAGATGCGTAGAATCCTAAACGCAGAACACTGTCTTGTCTATAATAATTAAACGGAATCTATTGTACAATTATCTAAATACCTTATACTGCATATCCATTGATGCATACCGAGGAGACATTACTAGTCCTTCTGTGTTTAACAAAAGTTGACCTGCTAACCGAAAATTCATGCGGTGATCAACTACAGCCTACGCTTCACAAACCCATCAAAAGGATACAGAAGTTATAATAAACTAGATTCCTCGAAGCCAAAATTCCATTGTAATTATATCAGCTGATATAATCGTTGTAGATTTCAGGGCGATTTTCGGTACCTATGTTGTACTGGTTGCCATTCACTCCCGTGTTGTTGTCTTTTTGTCTTTTCAATGTTTTAGCCCTCAGAGAGAGTGAATGGGTGAACGCGACCATCGTTATCTATAAATAAAACCCTAAAAAATATTACTGTTTCATTGAAAGTTTTCGATCCCTGGATTTTTTAATATATCAGCCCTTAGTTGATCGAGCATGATGCCGATGATACTGGCACATCCCCGGCCATTATCGAGCCAAATTTCATAAAATTCGGTCCAGTGGTTTCTGACAAAAGCTTCGGGCAGCGGACGGCAGACGGACGGATTTCGATTTATTATTTTCAATACCTAATAAACCTTTGCAACCGACCAAAAAAATTTTGTTAATGCCCCCTCAAAATTTGTTAGGTCACCAACATTTCTTGATGCGTAGAATCCAAAAATCGAATTAAAAAAAAATCTGTCTGTACGACGCACAGTGGTCTAGAAGCTCAAAAAAACAGGTTAAAAATTGAAACTCACGGAAATTAATATATTGTTGTGGGTCATGAACTTGAATGCCTGGATACTGTAGAACAAATACCCTGGTATGATTTATTACATTCCGAAGGTCGTAGAAGATAGCGTTTAACGGTAGAATCAACTATCCGTTAATTTCTTATAGTCTGGGTTCACAATGCTCATTTTCCATCCCTCCTCGTTTGGAGTCAGTAGAGGCTTTTTCCTGTTGAAATGCCCATGTTTGAGGACAACATGGGAGGAAAAACTATATGTAAGCTTTTGACATTGTTTTGCATTGTTCATGCAACAGCGGACTTCCGCTGTAAAATCGGCGGCAAATCAAAGTCTAATACACGGAGATATTATTCCTGGAAGAATCAGCTGTTGATATGTTTTTCAAGATAGTTTACTTTGAAATTTTGGGGTGTTGTTTTGGGATGAAAGCCTGTGCTCGAACTATATGTCTTTTTTATTACATTTTAAGCTTTTGTACATAAAACATTGCATGTTTTAGCCTCATAACATTCATTTGTTCGTACTATGAACTCCAATGTATGTATGTTGTTAAATACTATATGAACCCCCCCCCCCCCCCTTTCCGCCACTGTACTCTTCATCCCCATCATTGTTCATGCAACAGCGGACTTCCGCTGTAAAATCGGCGGCAAATCAAAGTCTAATACACGGAGATATTATTCCTGGAAGAACCAACTGGGGATCTGAGTTGTCGAATATGTTTGGAGTATTCTTAGTTAAATCACAGGCTACTTGAAAATTTTCATTTTAACCCATAGAAGGGGGTGATTTAGGGAAAGGGGGGGAGAAAAGGGGGGGGGGATCTTTGTCATCACTGAACGAACTAAGTACTCTAATTCAAGTCAAAGCTTACTTTTATCAAAATTTTGAAATCTGACTCAGTGGGGTGCTATTAAAGCGTTTTGAACGTCACTGAACCAACTGGGGAGAGTGGGCGAATTTATCAGCACTACTTTAACTTGGGTCACAGGCTATTTGATAATGTTCAAGTCAACGGGTGAACCAGCTAGTAAGGTATAAATCAGTCCTCTGTCGTTCTTTGTCTTTTTTGCAGAGCTGGCTAGTCATCCTCACTGCAGTCTGTGACACCTGCTTCTTCGAATAGAGTGAACGTGGTGGGCTGATCGTAGTTCAGTTCTTTGTCAGTGTCGTAGTCTGTGTCCTCCTCATTTATGTCGCGCTGTGGGGAGTTTTCACACGCAGTCCCACAACAGTTTTTGCACACAGCCGAACAGAGGAGTCCTGCTTTTTTGCAACTGCAGCCTCCTGTAGTGTACCCACTAGCCTGCACTCTTGCACTCCTGATGATGTCAAGGAGATGGTCCGGAGCAGCATTTAACGTTGTTGTTTTGGGAATCATGCCTGAAAATGAAAAGATTGATAGGTATGTCATTTCTGTTAACGACACAAGCGTGAGCAGTAAGAGCAGTAATATCAAATAAAGGTGTGGTACTGTGAACAATGAACGTGAGCACTAGTAATTCCAACCTCGTTTGGTTAAGCTTAAAATACCATTATGCCTGGGGCTGGACCATCTCCTTGACATCATCAGGAGTGCAAGAGTGCAGGCTAGTGGGTGCACTACAGGAGGCTGCAGTTGCAAAAAAGCAGGACTCCTCTGTTCGGCTGTGTGCAAAAACTGTTGTGGGACTGCGTGTGAAAACTCCCCACAGCGCGACATAAATGAGGAGGACACAGACTACGACACTTGAACTACGATCAGCCCACCACGTTCACTCTATTCGAAGAAGCAGGTGTCACAGACTGCAGTGAGGATGACTAGCCAGCTCTGCAAAAAAGACAAAGAACGACAGAGGACTGATTTATACCTTACTAGCTGGTTCACCCGTGCGTTGCACAGGTTGACTTGAACATTATCAAATAGCCTGTGACCCAAGTTAAAGTAGTGCTGATAGATTCGCCCACTCAGATCCCCAGTTGGTTCAGTGACGTTCAAAACGCTTTAATAGCCTCCCCTCCCCACCCCACTGAGTCAGATTTCAAAATTTTGATAAAAGTAAGCTTTGACTTGAATTAGAGTACTTAATCCAAACATATTAAAAAATAAAATCCCCAGTTCGTTCAGTGATGACAAAGATCCCCCCCCCCCTTTCTCCCCCCCCCCCTTTCCCTAAATCACCCCCTTCTATGGGTTAAAATGAAAATTTTCAAGTAGCCTGTGATTTAACTAAGAATACTCCAAACATATTCGACAACTCAGATCCCCAGTTGGTTCAGTGACGTTCGAAACGCTTTGACTCCCCCACCCACTCCCCCTCCATTGTGGATCAGATTTGACAATTTCGAAAAAAGTAGTCTTTGACTTCAATTAGAGTAATCCAAACATACCTACTCGACAATCAAGTCCCCAGTTTGTTCAGTGATGACAAAGATACCACATTCCCCCTCCTCCCATAAAACACCCCCTATGGGGCAGATCAACAACTTTATCTTTTAAACCTTCTCTGGACTTCCACAAATAATTTATGACCAAAATTAACCAAATCGGTCCAGCCGTTTTAGCGATACTAACGAACAGCAATTGATTTTTATATGTATAGATTATATTCATGTACGTAATAACTGTACATTCATGTACTTACAATTAAAAAAATTGTTTTGGACTATTGAAATATTATACCGCACACCTCACTATGATGGGGATGAAGAGTACAGTGGGGGAAAGGGGGGGGGGGGTTCATATAGTATTTAACAACATACATACATTGGAGTCATAGTACGAACAAATGAATGTTATGAGGCTAAAACATGCATTTTTCCGTAAAATTGTACATTTTATTTCAGTGATTTTTTAAAGAAAATCAAACTATTTCAGGGATTTCTGAAATATTTGGGCTTCGCCAAATTGTTGGTATCAATGTAAATTCAGATAAATATCAATGTAAATTCAGATAAATTTACATCAGACGGAAGTCCAAACAAGACATTCAGAAGGATCTGATGAGAATCGCTCTTCTGGTACGGAGGACTACCTCATTAATTTATTACAAGAAGGATATGGATTACGATTATTCCGCCACAGATAGATTTTGTACATGGTTACTAACAAAACGATACTACTGTTCATACTATTCACTTGCTTTGTTCTTCCTGCAATTGATCTATCATAAAATTTGAAAACTCTATACCTATTTTAAATAGCTGAACTTAAAAATGTGAAAATTAAACTAAAAAACTGAACTAAGTATTATTTTTAAATCTGATCATCCAGTCAAGGTTGAATCGGAAATGACACCAAGCACGGTAAGACAAGAAAAATTTTGATTTTCACATCAATTTACCATTTAATATTAGCCATAATTTTGTAATGGTTGGTCATATCGGCTTGGGAATGATTTCATTCGATTCAAGAGGCTGAAAAATATAAGCACGAGTATCAGTGCTCACGAATTGAGTCACAAGATAGCGCATTTTTGAAGACAAGACGCGAATTGGAGACAAAATGGTTTTGGAGCTCACTCGTCTGATCAATGATTTCTCATGCGTCTTCAGTATTTTCCCTTGAGCTTCCCTTTCAAATTTCAGCTCCCTGCGTCGAATAAGAAACAAAATGGCTTTGGAGTTCACTCCGCCGATGACTTCTCATGCGTCAGCGTACCCTGATACATCATCATCCTCGCCATGTCATACTCGTAGATTACATCCATACCAAGTTTCATCAAAATCGGACTTCGAGAAGCGGCATTTAAAACGATTTTAAGAGGGTAGACATACATACATCAACGGACAAAGTGAACAAAATAGCTCATTTTTCCTTTTTTTTAAAGAAAATGCGCTAAAAACCACACCAAACATGATATACCTGAAGTAAAGTTGAATATTTTTTCTCGAAAAATCGTGCTCATTTTGAAAACGGCAATGCCTATCGGATTGGGAGTTGTTCCATTCGATTCCCTTGGTCAAAAACATAACGGAAGGCTGTTTCAGCTTAATTGTGTATCCCTTGTATTTTTGGCCAGGAATTCAAGTTTTCTATACAACTGTCGATACGCCGTCTGAAGAATTTATCAGAAACAACTGAACCAAACTTTATGAAATTTGACTCAAAAATCAAACTTGGCCGGGGATGTGTCAGTAACATTGGCATCACGT
The DNA here is from genome assembly GCA_030762985.1 of Adelphocoris suturalis. Lineage (NCBI taxonomy): Eukaryota > Metazoa > Arthropoda > Insecta > Hemiptera > Miridae > Adelphocoris > Adelphocoris suturalis. Next base: position 64,575,841 of record CM061040.1, on the reverse strand, counting down.
TCGATGAACCATAAAGAGTAGAATCTCAGGACTGAAATCATATTAGGGGTAATAAAGCCCCTAGCGGTTACGGTGTAACTTTTGGGTGGAGGGAGGGGGATCCGAAAGTCCCTTTCGCGGTTTTTCGCTTATAACTCGCGAACGGTGCTCATGTTCATCATGTGTGCCGATGTTCATCGATGCAATACGCGATCAAGAAAAGAGGTTTGCATCCCATTCACACGCGTTTCTATGCGATGTAACCCATACCAAGTTGGTTCTAGGCTGTTTAATTTGTTGCCTATGGAGATTCACAACCTCCCTGAAAAGTCTTTAATCCGGACTATGAAATGCCTCCCTCTACACTCTACATTCTTAACTGTATTCTGTTGACGAATGCTTTGATATAAAGAGGCTTTCTTCGTTAAAATGATGTCATATTTGTATAATACTCAGTAGTTTTTTGTTTAGTTTAGGTTTGGTGATTCTGGCAGAGGGTGTTTTCATATTGCTCTGTTTTCTAGGTTACAGCACCTTATCTGTGATATTCTCTGTATTCTTGTTTTTTTTTATGTGATACCGTTTTTACTTTAAATGTAGGGTGTTTTCATATTGCTCTGTTTTCTAGGTTACAGCACCTTATCTGTGATATTCTCTGTATTCTTGTTTTTTTTTTTTTTTTATGTGATACCGTTTTTACTTTAAATGTATCATATATTGCTGTAATTAGACGTTTTTATCGCCTTTTGAAGGCCGTTACAAATAAAAAATATTTTATTTGATTTGGATGGAGCTCCTTCGGGATTCCTCAGAAGCAATTACGAGTTACGGAGGCGCACTGATCAGCTGTGGAGCTTCTGAACCTATATTCTTTCCTTACCGATCGACCTTTTTTAAAATATATTTACTGTGAGGCGTAAAATTGTGGGGTTTGGAACTGTAAAAGTGTGAATCCTTCTCGAAGGCACGATGCGCCATGTTCTGACCATAAACTAAATATGGGTTTTAATAATTACATACCGATAATCTGTGTAGAAGGGCTATCTAACACAGAAATAATAAAACTTTGTGTAATAATTTGTAGCAGACCAATGAATGAATCCGGGCCAAAAGAACACAATGAACTTTTGCGTTCCATTCCGTACTTTTTCCTACATCATTTAATACGTACTCACTGTGCAAACATTCTCTAGGTATGCATATTTGAACTCAATCATTTGACAATACTGAAGAGTAGGTAGGTATGAGAGTGGGTTTGATGAGTGTGATAACCTTTATGAATAGGTACCTACACGAATTATCATTTTATTCAGAGTGCGTATCATGCATTATATGGATATAACATAAATAATTATGGGGTTAGGGAATGCCAAGGACGTTAAAACACTGAAAAAGGCGTTGGTCAATAATTTTCAAATTTCTCCGAGAAGCATAAAAATGCATAAATATTGACTAGAAGGAGGTAAATTAGCATATGTATATATACTCTTGAAGGAAATTAAATGTTCTAATACCTTTAATAGGGGACTGTTTATGTGGGATGAACGGTGTACAAGGTACAAGTCATTTTTTAAAAATTTTCTCTTATTTAGGGCGTCTATCTCGGAAACTGATTGAATTTCGTGAAAAATGTTTAGGGTCAAAATTGTGGAGAACTTAATACGCTTCTATTTATGATGAAGTGCGATTTCGTGCGACGCACCGTTCGCGAGTTATAAGCGAAAAACCGCGAAAGGGACCTTCGGACCCCCCTCCCTCCACCCAAAATTTACACCGTAACCGCTAGGGACTTTATTACCCGTTGTTTAGGGGACCCTCCACTACACAATCCCAAAAAGAAACGGACCATAGCAATTATTTACCCTATTCACCCTTTTTTGGTCTAGATTGACTGGACTATAAAATATTTGTCCGGCGAGATATGTTTTGAATTACCACCCTTAGAACGTCATTGCCACGTGAAACCGTGTTGTGCCGTTCATGGAGTAATTTTTCCCAAAATTCACGAATCTTAAAGCTGTCTGGTGTACCACTTCGCCCAGATTTCACCTCGGGTATAGTGAGGAACTCAAGACTGTTCAGGCAGTCCTGAAAATTAAATACGTACCTCATATTTTACGCTTGCTGTTCATGATGTCAAAGCGTCTCAAACTTTCTGTCTGGTTTGGGTAAATCACCCAAAATATTTATCTGGCGAGATAATTTTCGACTCACCATCCGTAGTACGTCATTTCAATGTGATATGTTTTCATGCTGCTCATGTCGTAATTTTTCCCAAAATTTACGAATTTCAAGTATGTCTGGTGGGTCCAGTCCACCCAGATTTCATGTCAGGTTTTGTGAAATACTCTTCAGGGAGGCCCGAGGATTGAAATAATGCATGTATTATGCTTGCTGTTTATGACGTAATTTCTGTCTAATTTTTAAAATTTGATTACGCTAAACCCATCCTGAGAACTTGCCAGACTAATTTTTTCTTGAACGTACAAGGTGAGATCTTTTGTATTTAATATTAAAAAGTTCTGCTGCTGATGAGGTAGTTAACAAATTGCTAGCTACCGGACTATATCAAAATTACCTGGAACAGGAAGAAGATCTATATATATTCGAATTTGGGACGACATTCCCACAAAATAACATTATTTATTTCTTTTTATATTATTATTTATTTATCATTATTATTGTATTAATTTAATTTTGATTAATTTTCTCCAATGTCCAGTGTCGTATTACTCACACCCCAATACTACACTATTTCTATATCGTTTACTACCTAATCTAGTGAATAATTTATTCATGACCTCTACGGATGTTTTACGTCACTTATTTTATATTCCTGCGATCCCCATAGAATATATTCTCTCTTTAAAAAAAAAATAATAATAATAAAACTAGAAATTACTTTGATCTTCTCTGCAATTATCCGAAATTTTATTGCTGTTGTATCCAAAGCTACCCATACTCATTTTTCAGGTCACTGCTTCCAAAAATTATGAACATTTCTATAATAATGTGTCTAAACACATTCACATAATTACTCGTGTCTCGGGACACTAATATCTACTTTACGATGCCGCTCTACGTCATCACAACTTTCAACGAAAATTTATTTGACGTCGTGAAATTCAACCATGGACATTATCGGACAGAATATGTATTTCCGACTTTTATTATTTTTGCGATTCTTATTGCATTATCAGTACATATGTACTGCTTTTCCGCCACCTCTATGCCTTTTCTCTATTGTATTATTTAAGTGGTTTTTCCACACTTTTTATATCAGCACGATTTTCATCCTTCCTAACTACCTAATAGATTATTGTAACGTTATCCTTGCACTAATTAGTGCAATTTTTCTAAATTTCATGCAATATTGTTTGCACTCCTGTATATTCTGTTATCATTCTAAAATGATTTCCTATTTTTTTGTTACATCGCGTATTCTACGCAATACGTATTTACTACTAAGCACAAACAGAACATAATTATAATGTTCCGATTACATGATAATTTTGTTACATTCGTCACACTCCGTTTCTCAATGATATGGAACTTGATCTGTGATGCGCACACATATCAGGCCATAATATATATTAACCACTACACTTGATTAATTTTAGAGATGAGTCGATACCAAAATTTATCGATTCCCGATACCGATACCTAAAAAATCGATTCCCGATTCTCGATACCGATACCATCGGCGCATAATACCTAACTTACCTGTAGGTGAAAAAAAAAAAAAAAAATTCCTCTTGAACTAGTAATATATTCAAATTTTTTGTACAACATATAACTTATACTTACGAAAAATTGATCCCAATATATTTTTAAATGAGGTAATTCTTGAATAAAAACAAAACATGGATAGTAAAACCTTATTCGTTGTTACTGCACACCTATCGATAGCCTCTCGCAATAAATACTGGCACCAATAGCTTACCGTTCCGTCGTAGATGAAGTTATTAAGTCTAATTAGCTAATATAATTTCCATCTCTGTTTATTATCATTAGGAGTTCTTGTTCCAATGAAGCTTTAATGCTTTAGTTACTTATTGAAATTAAATAAATTTTAAAGATTAATTCTTATTAAAAATTCTAAATTTCAGATTTATATTTTCATTCAAGGCTTTAGTTGATTTGATTTGTGCAAATACAAAATTTGATATTTTTTTGTTATCTATCAAGTATCAATTAATAGGCAACTTTTATTGCCTAGGATTGATTTCTTTCTGAATAAAACAAGTTAAGCAGACTGACTTGGTTTTTTACTTTTTCGTCGTTAACTGTAAGGTATTTCAAAATAAGACTGGCTCTAGGCTTTTATACTTGGAAAACATAGCTTTTTCTAATGCTTCTGTTGTCACAAACAAAATAACACAAGCCTACTTGTAAACAAAGTTATAATTGTAAGTTGTGTTTTGGACAATTCATGTTTCGCAACTGCTAACTCCACACAACGGTTGCACGGTACAACCATCTTCGTTGTTAGATGGTTGCTAGTACCGTAGTGTAATAAAACGCCCATCACCGGGCGGTATCGGTATCGGCTTTAGGCGATCGATTCTCGATACCGATACCAATGCCTAAGAATCGGTGGTATCGAGAATCGGTATCGGGAAACGACTCATCCCTAATTAATTTGTAACATTCTTCTATGTCATGTTTTTGTCCAAACTTGTGATAGCAGGAGGTTTTCGTCCAGATGCGTTTACGTGCCATGGTTTTCCCTCATTGCAAAGTAATCAAAATCTTATCATACTTAAATTTTTTTAATTTAAGTTTTTTTTTTTTTTTTTTTTTTTTTTGTCTTTCTTTTTTGACAAGTCACTTGACAGGGCTGGCCGTATCGTAAAGTGTGATATTATTTATGTATTAATGATGTTCTTCTAACGAATTAACAGACTAATGCGCTCCTGATACACAAAGCTTCCTTGTCAGCCGAGTACAGGGAAGCTGTATTTCGAAAAAATCTTGATCACAGAATTGAGAAGGAAAATCAACTTTCGAGTTCCTGGTTGCTCAAAGCGTAGTTAATGCATCCATGACTGTGATTGTAGTAGATACTTACTCAATCGTTTAAATTGAGTCCAGGTGGTCGGTTCGTTCCAAGTACCCATCGATGTGCTGTTTCAGATTGCTGCAGCAGTCTATAATGCATCTGGCAAGTTTATATAACACTTCGAGCAACCAGTGATTCGCAAGTTACTTTTCCTTCTCAATTCTGTGATCAGGATTTTTTCGAAATATCAGATTCTAAACTTTCTTCTTCTACTTACATTTGGTACATCCGTACCCCAAACTCTTATTATCAAAGAAGGTCAATTTTCAAGAAAACCCTCGTTTTCGTGGAAAAAACATCTAATTAGCTAAGTAGAAGTAAAATTGACTACACTGCTGGAAAAGTGAGATGATTCTTGATTCTTGAAAAAGCATTGGTTTTCATAGTTCAATTTCCGATTGAAAAAACTCGAGGTTTTCTATTTTAGGTAAAATGTATTTTTTATAGGTATTTTTCATGTCTTAAATCTTAATTCATAAGAAAGGTCAGCCATTTATCCGATTGAAAATTGACTTTTCTTTTTAACGGTATCCTCAAATTTGAATTTACACAGAAAATTAAGGGAGTTCAGTTCATTTTAGTGACATAAGGTCAATAACACAGAAAATCGTAAAAATTTAATTACTCGAAAACTAAGCGTTTAAACGAAAATCTCTAAGTGGAACTTTCGATCAGAAATGAACTTCAAAATCGATCCCTGGATTTTGGACTATTTTGTTTGTTACACCCAGTAGAATAAGACCACTTGCCCACGGGACTGAGCGTTGGAAAAGCTATGATCGTAATTGAAACATTTAAATTAATTTGAATTGCACACAATAAATTTGACATAATTAGTGATCAGCACCACCGTTTTTCATGATATGGGTTAATTTTATAACCACTCGATAGGTCGCACTAAATGTTAATTTTACCCAATAGATAGATACCTACATCGATGTTTTTTCATTATGATTTCATCTGAATGTTGCTGATTTGATTCATTTTTCCTTCTTAGGTGTGCATAATTTTTATGTATCCACCGCTACATTCACTAACAATTTGGTACCATACTCGCTGAATTTCAGCATTCAACTGATATCTTCCAGAAATGCTGAATATTTCTACAAAAGAACAGGGGATATTCAACGTTTCTTTTTTGAACCTGTTACCTACCGCATTTTCCAAATCACCAATCGCACAAGAAGTAAGTAAATCGTCAATTTCAACTAACCCCATGTTGGAGCTCATTCTATGTGCTCCAAGAGTAGAGGTCGTGGAGGAGAGCACTTCCACACTTTCAAGTAGCGGACCCCAAGGGTATAGCCCCTTACACCCATATAGAAAATATAAACCATAATTCAATGCAAGGCAGAGTTCGAATTGGGTGGAGCCTGGAGTATCCAGAGCGCTGGAGGTGGAGGCTGGAAAGCTAGTGAAATTAAGATTGATAAGTTACCTAAAGTTGAAGGAGATTGAATAATTTCAAACTGAATCAGCAGAAGTTCAGCCTACTCCTACTTGCCAAAGCTGCTTTGCGATTTGCAGGTGCGTTGACGATTTTTCCCCCTTCGATAACTTGAACTCTTCTGGAGCAAAAAGGCTTGGTCACACAGTGCAACGGGTAGTCTCATCCGATTCATTGAACTGTTTTTAATCTAAATTATAAGTTTTTGAGATAATAATTTTTTAAGCGTTCAAACCTTGAGATTTACCAGAAGAGCTAACAACCCTTGAGAAAGTGGCTAAGTTTGTATTCTTACCCTGAGCTACAACATCGGTAAGAGGATAAGTCAAGACCTTATGATTTTAGGAAAAACGAAAAACCAAAACCAAAAGGATTAAGCATCTTGAGGAGATTAGCCTGATTTTGAATGTCACTGTGTGTCAAACAGTGATACGGAGGTGATAACCACGAGCTCAAGATCACAAGAGAAAGACTGCAAACTCATCCAAAACAATTTTTTCATGACTCTCCAGTTGCCGAGTTATAGGAAAAGCTATAGGGGAAAATGGGGTACTATCGCCACCTTAAGCATATTTGTCTATTACAGCCCGGGGTTGCACATAGGGGCTTCAGATTTTGAAGCAAATTACATTTAAAAAATTTCCAGTGGTGAATTACAACGTTTTTGCTGGTTGTGTAGCAAATTTATGTTCTATTAGTAAACAACAAGAAATTTACGAAACCCTTGTAAATGGCGGTATTACCCCAGCTAGCTGGGGAAATACCACCATGGGGTAAGGGTAATATCGCCATATTAAAACAAGGGGGAAATGAATAGTCTGTTCAGCACTTTGGAATAACGTTTTATTGAATTTCAAAAACTCTCTCTGACTAGCTTCTCACCATATTGGGAACTTAGTTGACAAGAAAAGGAGTCACTAAAGGTTGAAAAACAATTTCCACATCAGAATAGTAAAATAGAACAAAATAAATGTTGGTAAAATAATGTTGGTTCTTCACAGGAACTGAATTATTGATATAGTTCAACGCGGAACTCGTTAAAAAAAGAAATATTATAAGCACTTCATCTTCCCGGCTTTTAAAGTTTTAAATTTGTGCTTATCTTCAGATCGCAGCAAAACTCACAAGACTAACGTCTATTGTAAAATCAAAATGGGAGCATGAAGAGTGGAATCTTACAACGATTATGTTAATATAGGAAGGGAGTTAGGTAGATTACTGCACGATTATTCAGTAGATGGGTAGGTAATCTATACTATTTATAAGAATGAAACTCCGTCTGTTTGTCTGTTTGTCTGTCTGTTTGTCGTGGCTATGCACGGCCAAACGGCTGAGTGAGGGGAGTATACGAGTGGGGGGATCTTCTTGGGATTTTCCGAAAGGGGGAGCGAGCGAATTTAAAATTTTCTAATCCCAGCCGAACCATGGGCCGTATGGCGGGAGGGGGGTCGAAGTTCCGGTTAATGTGCGCTTTTTGGACTTCCCCGCTTCCCCTACCCCTCTAAACGGCCGTTGACAATTCCGGAAAAATACGGGTTTCGTAGGTTTTCCTACGAGGAAGACGACGGCGCGATCGGATCGCGAAAAAAGTATCGGGAAATGCGTCAAAAAAATGCGAGAGTACGGACCCGTTTTCTCGAAAAGTCCGCCGAAAAAAAATATCCCGTTTTTCGGAACGGTTTTCGCGGGCGAAATACAGCTTTGATCCCGCCGAATCTGAATCCGAAGTCGGATATCGAAAAAAGTGACGGAAAGTAGGTCAAATTCCGAGCGGAAATGCGAGGGAAGCGTTTAATATGACGTTTTTGATCGAGCCGAGCCGCCCGTTGCACAACGTTGCTTAGCAGAAGGGACTCGACTTCTACGCAATACCTACCTTGCGAGCGAAGCGAGGAACATCCCCAAATGAACTTTTTTTGTGGTTCCACGTAGTTTTATAAGATTTAATTTGTTTGTAAGAATTTCCATTAGAAAAAAACGTCTGCCAAGTTGGGTGGGCAGTATAACTTCCTCAAGCGAGCAAAGCGAGCAGCTTCCCCTTCAGACTTTAAACCTACCCATAGAGATCTACCGTTTGCGAGCGAAGCGAGTAACTTAATGGGGGGGGGGGGGGGTCCACGGTTTTTCCTACACAAATACAGCCGTTCCGAGCGAGCAACATCCCCTACACACGTTAAACCTTCCCTTAGGGATCTACCGTTTGCGAGCAGGCGTATTTCAGAGGAATAAATACGGGTTTCTTCCTGCACATATAGCAGGCGTATTTCAAAAGAATAAATACGGGTTTTTTCCTGCACATATACAGGTATACCTTGCGAGCGAAGCGAGCAACATCCCCAAATAAACTTTTTTGTGGTTCCACGTAGTTTTATAAGATTTAATTTGTTTGTAAGAATTTCCATTAGAAAAAAACGTCTGCCAAGTTGGGGTGGCAGTATAACTTCCTCAAGCGAGCGAAGCGAGCAGCATCCCCTACAGAAGTTAAACCCACCCTTAGAGATCTACCGTTTGCGAGCGAAGCGAGTAACCTCCTCTACATGTTTCAATTGTAATACATCGCATGTATACCCCAATACCACCATTTCAACAGAATAAATACGGACTTTGTCCTACACATATACAGGTATACCTTGCGAGCGAAGCGAGCAACATCCCCGAATAAACTTTTCGTGGTTCCACGTAGTTTTATAAGATTTAATTTGTTAAATAGAGATCTACCGTTTGCGAGCGAAGCGAGCAACATCCCCTACACACGTTAAACCTACCCTTTTTCGCGGGCGAAATACAGCTTTGATCCCGCCGAATCTGAATCCGAAATCGGATATCGAAAAAAGTGACGAGAACTCGGTCAAATTGCGAGTGGAAGCGAGGCGAAACTATTAAAATGAGAAATTATATGTGCGGTGGACGCGAGAAGGCTCTCGGAAGACGTGTTTGGGGTTCGATGACTCAGGTGTTTCACAAGGTTGCGGGCAGGTACTCATAGCTATACCGCACAAGTTTACGTCTTGAAGGGACTCGATGACTCATTTCAACGGAATAAATAGGGGTTTTTTCCTACAACATATACAGGTATACCTTGCGAGCGTTGCGAGCAACATCTCCTGATAAACTTTTCGTGGTTCCACGTAGTTTTATAAGATTTAATTTGTTTGTAAGAATTTCCAACAGAAAAAAACGTCTGCCAAGTTGAGTGGGCAGTATAACTTCCTCAAGCGAGCGAAGCGAGCAGCATCCCCATACAGAAGTTAAACCTACCCTTAGAGATCTACCGTTTGCGAGCGAAGCGAGCAACATCCCCTACATGTTTCAATTGTAATACATCGCATGTATACAGCCACACTTTGCGAGCGAAGCGAGGAACATCCCCTACATACCACACTTTGCGAGCGAAGCAAACAACATTCCCTATATGCCACACTTTGCGAGCGAAGCGAGCAATTTAATGGGGGGTCCGGGGGGCTTGCCCCCCGGCTGGACGTGGAGGCGAGCGTAGCGAGCCGGAGCGGCTAGTATCTAATAAATCACGATTAGGTAAATATAGAGGTTCTTATTGAGATAAGCTATCACAATATACTTCGTAGTTTAAATATTAATTCTTATTTTAATTACTCAGAATCAATAAAATAGGTGATTATTGCATCAAAATACTTTGACAAAAAATCCAACAAGACAGGAATAGAGCATTGAGGCAATACCGCCATGGCGAAATTAGCGTGAATTTGGTGTGGTGATATTGCCCCAGTAAACTTTTCGAGATAAAAAATCATTAAAAACTACAGTTTTCATGAAAAAAAAAAAAAAAAAAACGAAGTAGGTAATGGGTGGAAATTAAAGCTAAATGATTTTTCTACGTCATCAAGCTCAACAATTTACAAAAACGTATGAAAAACTGTTATTTACCTCGAAAATTCGACAACAGTAAAACTAGAACACCAAACTTAAAAAACTCTGAACTCTCATATCTTTGATAAAAACAAATTAATGACCCCAAACCATATTTTCCAACATTACTGCTGATCAAAGGATGACGATAGTTGGCTACAAGATTTGTCACTCAGTTGGTTAAATAATTATATGTGGTGGCAGTATTCCCCGACTTGGCGGTATTACCCCATTCTCCCCTGGATCCTAAAAAGTAAATTCAATCAAACAAGTTTTCGATGGACTTACCTTTGAATAAGTTTAGCTCCCTTCCCCAAATGCACCCTCTTTGTAACCCTCGGCAATAAAAATAATTTAGCAGAGCTAAACGATCGATTATAAGTTGTATTTCCTATCTAAATAGTTTATACCGTATGTATTACTAAAATTACCTCTCATTTACCTGCAACCTCTCCTATCCCCCTCACATCCCATTCACCCTCAGAACTTGTATTTTGATATTGGTTACTTGCACAACCTCCGTCGAGTCGGATATTTACAGTTTCCTTCCGGCCTTATTGCGGCATGGTCCACAGAAATTGTTTGTCGCGGGAAAGGGGTTGAGTTCGGAATGTAGGTGTTGAAGAACTGTTGTATCTAGAAAGTCGTGAACATGCATAGGTACCTAATTGCGATTATGTTCCCTTGATACCTGTTGGGGACTAATATAGGATATTAATGCCCCTCCATCAGGAAATGCCCTAAATGGATTTTATGAAGGAACACGGCCGCCTAGGGCTGATTTCGCGCAACAGCAAGCAGAAGAATATGGGCATTGAACCCAAAACCCCCCAAATTGGTATGCATACAAAGGGAATGGTAGGAAGGTAGGTAGGTACCTGATGGGAAGTCGCTTCGAAAATCCAGGATCCGGTACTGCTTCAAGTGGAGACAGCACACGTAAAGTTGTATACGGACGGCACTCAAAGAATTTGGTAGCACGAGAATTTGGGAGACTGCAGAAATAGATTAGCGAATGGGGGGTAATTGGCATATAGCGACTGGTAAGAAGGATGACGACGAAGTCAGTAGCAGGATTTTAAGACATGGCGATTAGAAAGGATTAAGGGAAGGGGTGGACCAATCCGAGTGGTCGGGATGAGACCCACCTCCTCCCCGCCTATGCGCTTTAGACTAAGGGTGAGAGAGAAAAAAACCTTGTGTTTATACCAAACAATAACATTGATCCCATTGCTACCAAGTTGATAGGAGGTCTGCGGAATCCCCTCAAAAAACACGAAAATAAAATAAAATTGTTCAAAAACTTCTGAAATGGAAAAAAGTGATAATCCTGAGTTATGATTTTAGAGGAGTCAGTTCAACTCGGAAATTTCATCTGAAAATTAGGTAGTGAAGGGTGGGGAAGGGGGTACTGAAGTAAAATCAAGATCTATCCGCTATTCTCACCAATCTCATGGATAATGCAAACCAGACATAGTGACTCCCTGTATGATCTATATATATAATTAGGTAGGTACATACATGTTTACTCCGGAAAAGTTTATGAAAGCTAAGGAAAGTTAAGAAAACTTCTATTGTGATAACATCGTTTTCTTTCGTCATAATTCCATTAAGTGGATATTGTTAAAATCGTTCATCATTGTGAGTTTATGCATTTCTTATTGCCTCATTTATTGTTGGCTTATGCTATAATTTTCTCACTACATTAAGAATTATTGGTCAGTTTGTTACAACTCAAAACTACTAGTTCTGTCAAATGAATCCTATGTAGGTATGTATATTGATATGTATGTATTTTTACCCGCGAACAAAGCATAAACGTAGATCTTGCGTTACAGCAACAGAAACTCGTTTAACAATAATGCAAACGTAATTTTATTTTCAGGCAGCCTTGTGATCTTGGAAACGAACCACATGGAATTATTGTCTTTTTCGCCTGACTGGGAGGATATTCAACTATGTCTTTATGATACAATGTGGTCCAGTGCTTGCACAGAAATAACCACCGTCGAAGTAAGTAGGTACCTATGTTAGGAAGGGTTAGGTATGAAGCCTGCGGAGCTCCGAATGTGGCAAAATCTCTATCTCTATCTGTTTGTCTATCGTGTCTATGCACGGCCAAACGGCTGAGTGGCGGAAGTCTACGAGTGGGAGTATCTTCTTGGGATTTTCCGGAATAGTGTATAAGCAATTTTAAAATTTTCTAATCCCACCCGAACGATGGGCTGGAGGTCGGGAGGGGGGGGGGGACCCGGTTTAATGCGCGCTTTTTCCACTTCCCTGCTTCCCCTACCCCTCTAAACCACTGTCGAAAATTCCTGAAAAGTACTGGCTTCATAGGTTTTTCTACGAGGAAGACGACGGCGCGATCGGATCTCGAAAAAAGTATTGGGAATGCGTCAAAAAAATTAAAGAGTACGGACCCATTTTCTCGAAAATTCCGACAAAAAACATGGTTTTTTTTGTTTTTTTTTTAAATTTATTTATTTATTTTTTTTTAAATTGAAATATACCCCATAAAGGTACGTTTTTCGGGACGGTGTTCGCATTCGAAATACAGGTTTGATTCCGCCGAATCTGAATCCGAAATCGGATATCGAAAAAAGTGACAGGAAGCTGGTCAAAATGCGAGGGGAAGCGAGGCAAAGCGATTAAAATGACTAGTTACCTAATTGAGCCCGCCGCCGTTTCACATTGTTGCGAGCATAAAATAATGGCCTAGGTACCTTTAGACAAATAGAACTGGAAAACAAATACGTACAAACATTCAACATCAGACTTTACTGTTAGTACTGAAGTGTTCTTAAAACTATACATTTCGTGGTTCCACATAATGTGCCGCGTATGATAGTAATTTCAAACAGAAAAAAACGTCTGCCAAGTTGGGTGGGCAGTATAACTTCCTCAGTACTTAATGAAATATGAACTGTTCGTCACTTGTTTTATGAGCTTGCCAGTAAAATTTCAAATAAATAAATAAATAACCACTCTAACCACTATGACCCGGTTCCTTATGATTATGAAGTATTGAACTCCAATGAATCAGTGGACAGTGCTGGACATCAGGCGATTCAAACCAATTTGTTCAAATTCGGGGACAGTTACGTATATGTTTCAGGAAGATGGCCTATAGATTATATTGCAATTGGTTGAGCAATAACTATTACGTATGCGCAAAACTAAAATTGATTGGCACAGGCAGAACTTGGCTCCGACTTCAAACGTTTTTTGGCTCTTGGAACGATTCTTATGAAATATTCAGAGATGATACGGGTTAGCTACTTGACAGTCCCCTATAACTTTAATTGCCGTCGGATCAAAAGAAACCCGTGCATATGCGCAAACGTACATAGTAGCATTGAATTTTTCATCATTTAGGAATTGGTCCGATTTCATTAAAGGTCAGGGGGTTGTATATGCTCCAGAAAGATACCCGTTAGATTATATTGAGATTACTTGTATAATGACAATTTCGCATGGGCAAAACTAATATTGGTTGACACTCCAAGACTAATGGAGCTATATTGATTACATTTTCAACGATTGTGCAGTTACTCCAATTCCATCACCTAGTAAATACTTTTATTGATAAATGTCGTTGGATTGATGGTAGGTACTGTATGAGTATGCGCAAAATGAATAAGGTTTACGTACCCTAATTTGTATATTAGCATGATCAGGCAAAGGAATATTACTGTTCTATTTTGCTTTCAATCATTTCGATGCTGTCATTGTTCTTCAACTAATTCTATACGTCCATGTTACAATATGTGAGAAAGCATTATTGCTCACACAACAGACGTTGTTGTGTTGTTGCAGACGTTTTTGCTTCCGCACCACCAAAGGTAGAAAAGTTTTGTGTTTGTGCGAGAAATTGATAACATTTTTGTTTTCCAATATCAAAATTTCCACCTGCTTTTTGCTTTTCAGAGCCTCTTGATCAATTTTCATCCCGTGTCTGTCTTTTTGTCTATCTGTCTGTCTCAAATTTGTCTGTAATAAAGCGAGTGAGTTCTAGTCCGATTTTGAAGCAATTTTCAGGAATTGGGAGTGCTAGATCCTGGACGGTGCCCTATAACTTTTATTGACGTCGGATTATTTATAACCTGTGCGCATGCTCAAATGTGAATTTCTGATTACACCGATTTCTCATCATCCTGTGGTATGATTTCGTCCATACTCAGGAGTTAGTTGGGGTTAGTAAATGTTTTTGGAATATGCGGTATGAATTATATGTCCAGGAATATGCTACATATATGTTCAAGGAATATGTCATATGTACTATGTATGCTATATATACTATGTATGCCATATATACCATATATCCCAATCATTATACTATATATGTCATATAAATTATGTTCCTGGAAAATGCCAGTATATGTTCCAGGAATATGCCATATGAATTATAATTCGATTGGTAGAATAATAACTACTGTGCATGCATAAAACTGAATTGACTGACACAGGCAAAACGACGTGACTAATGGTCCAAGTTTTATGAAATTATCAGGATTTTTGCGGGTTATCTCTATCTCTCGGGATGATGTCCTATAAATTTCATTGCCGTTGGAATAATAATAATCTTTGCGTATGTGCAAACGTTAGTTTCTTATAACGTCAATTTCTCATAATTAACTATTGGTCCGATTTTTATGTTTAGCCAAGTTCCATAGCAACTGAGCCACAAATCAATGAGTGCCCTTGGAGAAGTTGAATACTTGAGCTCATAAACTACGAAAATTTTGAGCTGATAGGTTACAGTTACTAATAGCCATGTCGACACGAATTATTACAAGTCGAACATTTATTTTACAGCACACTATAACGACAATGACAAATTTAACTTATCTAGAACAACGATTTGCTGTTGGGGACTTCGTCGAGTTCCTGACGCATTCAGTTCTGTATCTGTATAACGGATTGACGATTGAAAAATCTGGACCACTGAAATGGGCAGTAGACATCGAAGATAGAATAGAATTACTGCAATTCTGGATAAAAGTAAGAATCCTTGCTTTCACTTGAATAAGATGTATCAGAAACCAATTGCAAAATGCTGAAAATTATTACTAAACGTTTATAATTTATGTATTGAATAGGCTCATACTCAACGTGTTACTTCTATTGGGAAGACCCCCAAAAGCCTTGACCCGTGCCTGGACCATCTTCATCCCAAAGAAAGGAGGAAGTGGGTCTGGGGGCTACTGCCTGATTTCTATATCATCGGTAGTCTTCTGCCACTTTCAAAAAATTCTGGCATCTCGCTTTCAAGTGGCTGGTGTCATAGGTGACGTCCAGAGAGTATTTTGGCCAGGGGATGGCACAGCTGAGAATCTAACAGTCCTCCAAACTGTCATTTCGCTGGCTCGCATCAAAAAA
This sequence comes from Adelphocoris suturalis, assembly GCA_030762985.1. Lineage (NCBI taxonomy): Eukaryota > Metazoa > Arthropoda > Insecta > Hemiptera > Miridae > Adelphocoris > Adelphocoris suturalis. The sequence continues at coordinate 64,560,086 of CM061040.1, read as the reverse complement.
CGGCAGCTCCACCTTGCCACTCTGGCACCTTTGACACTGTAAGCCACTTTGCCCTGACCGATTGCCATCGTGGTGTTAGGGCATCTGCTCGTTTAATTGAGTATGTTACCTGTCAGTAACATGAAGGTGTGACGGTCCTCAAGGCAGATGGATGTTGTCAGGGGATGTTGTCATTGGGGGCGGGGTACCCCAGGGGAATCCTCTATCACCACTCCTCTGTAACCTGGTCGTGAGTACAGCCTTGGGTAAGCTGCCGGCTGAAATAGGGTTTGATCTCGCCTCTGGGGTTTGAGTTGGTGCATTGGCTTGTGCCGATGATGTCACCCTACTTGCAGAAATCCTTGAGGGTTTGCTGATCGCCCTCAATTCCTTTGCTGAGAAGATAGCCAGGTGTGGTTTAGTGTTCGACCTTCTAAGTGTGGAATCAATCTCTTTGGTCCCGTCTGGTCACCAGCATCAGGTGAATATGGAGGATCAGGAGTGCTTTGTCTTAGGGCAGACACCGATCCCCACCAGATCCGTGTTGGAGGTCCGGCGGTACCTTGGGGTCGACTTTATGGGTGTGGACACTATAGCCACAAGCCGTATGGACCTTGTTAGAGGATTGGCTTGAGTAATCAAGGCTCCATTGAAGCCACAGCAGAAGCTGTGCCTCCTTCGCACGTACTTACTGCGAAAGCTAACTTATGGCTTTGTTTTTGGCAGGCTCACTGCAGGGAGGCTGCTTGAGTTAGATCGTGGAATTTGCTCTGCTGTGCACTCTTGGCTAGGCTTTCAACCTGGTGTCTCACGTGCCTACATCCACCAGTGCCCGTGGGACAGTGGGCTTGGTATTGTCTCTCTTTTGGACAGAATCCCATATTTACAACACCAGCGCCTGCTTGACATTAGGGGCTCAAGCTGGGAGGTCGCCCGCACCGACTGCTCCCAAACCCAAATCATATGCTGAGTTTGCTGCTGCTCTGCATGAGTTGGTAGATGGTTAAGAACTCTGGCAGTGCTCTGATTCTCCACTTTCTTTGCAGTGGGTAGAATGGGCTTCAGAGGCATTGGGGCCCGCTACCATCACCATTTTCATGCCATCCAAGTGGTAACATTAGCCACCTTGATGAGGTGTTCAAGGGGTAGTCACAGGACAGTGGACACCCTTTGTAGTGCTTGTGTCTTAAAATGAGAACCTATACCATGTGGTGCACCAGTGCCCTCGTAATCACGATAGCCACATACAATGTCTTGATGAGGTTGCCTAGCAGATAGCAGGCGTTTTGTCATAAGGTGGCTGGGATGTAGAAAGGGAGAGCCTATATCACATGCCGAGTGACCAGGGCAAGAAGCCTGATATCGTTGCCATCAAGCCTGATGGGTCTGCAATATTCCTGAATGTCAAGGTTGTCAGTGGCAGAATGGACATGGAGCAGACCTGGCTAAGATAAACACGTATGACAGAAATGACCTGTGGCAGGCGATTTCCGAGCTAAAAGGAGTGGCAGCTAATTACATCAATGTCATGGTCACCACCATGTCATGGCACAGGGTGTGGTGCAGGAAATGAGCCTCAGAGTTCCTCGAGTTAGGCCTTTTGGCAGGAGTGCTCCGTGGTATCACCACCCGTGTCCTGAGGGGATCTTACTTAGACAGGTGGTCATTTTATAGGGGCACTTCCTTTCATCTCTCTCTTCCTCCTCATCTCTCTGCAACTTTCCTTATCCCTGGAGCCCGCATTGGGTTAACCTGGGCATCCTCCCCACTTTTTTTTGTATGTTTATTTTTCAACATAATGGTGTTACCCCCTCCGCCTTTGAGCGGAGTTTCGTTAAAAAAAAAAAAAAAAAAAAAAAGTGTATGTCGTGTGTCCACAAATCCATGCGACAAGTTTATTCTCCACACTTTTCAATCGATTTGGAATATGCGGGCCATGGTGTATACCGTCTCTTATCAGTTTCTTAGTTCCCAACTCAATACTTCACTCTGCGTATGTGCAAACGTAAATTCCACCAAGCATCATTTTGTCGTCCGATTTTGCTTAAATTTGGAGTATGGTTGGAGATGGTGATTAGATCATCCCATATCAATTTCAACATGATTGTTTCATTTATAGGAACTGCGCATGAGCCAATATGAAATCCTTGTAATAGGCTTATTTTACACAGTTTTCTTCTGATTTGGATGACATTTTCAAGGGATGTGCTGGCTTGGGTGTAGGCGGTCCCCTATCAGTTTCATTGTTGCCAAATCAATACTTCATGTCGTCCATTCTTACTAAAATTTGGATGATAGTTGGGGGATGGCAATTTGATCATTGTGATCAATTTGTGATTGTACTCACAATAGGTGCAATAGGTACTGTGCATGCGGCACTGAAGAATCCTTGTATCCGATTTTGATGACATGTCAATGAATGCACGGGTTAGGATGGTTCCACACCTATTTCATTGTTCTCAACTCATCAGTTCATTCTGCGCATGCGCAAACGTAAATTATTATTTTTTCTTAATTGACCAATTATGACGGAAAAAATCGATATCCGTGGGGAGCGACGCCGACGGTAGTATGTCACAGGAAGTTTAGAGATTCACTTCTGGGATCATACAGAACAATATAAACAAATCTCCTTTGTATCGCCGGAAGGCTTTTACAAATAAACAATTTCATTTCATTTCATTTCATTTCAACAAATCTCACCCAAGTCAGAGGCGTTAATATCACCCCTACTAAAGCATTGCACTGGCAGACACTTTTTTGACATTTTAATTCATTTTTTGGAGGGCGGAACTCATTATTTAGTAATTGACCATTTACACCAAAAAACTAAGTGTTCTGCCATGATTAGAAACAATTCAACGACGATCTGTATCGAGAAAGACGAGAAATGATAAACTTGTTTTATTTAAAGACTTGTTTTACTACCTATTTTACTAACTATTAACCTATTCCTACAAGTACATTCAATTGAAGTAGTGTTGTTCAAAATCTGAGTTTTCACATACTAACTGTAGTATACACCCGGACCCGTGGAAACTCGTCACCCTTATCTGGCCTGGGAGGTGTCCCCCTTCGCCATGCCAGCACCTATAAAAGAGCCAAGAGGGCCACTGAAACATACCAATCTCAATCAAATCTACACAGAGTTATTATTCCAAGATATCCTGCATCCCTCACAAAGCTATCATTACACTGGCGACCATTCGACGTGATATTTGCGGCCTCTCGACGTCCACAACAACCCCCCTGTGACTGAGTTGCTCTGTAGCATGGCTAAGACCTGGTGACCTCGAAAGCATTCTCCCACTACACGGCGCTGTCTTCCCTCTCCACTAATCTTCACCCACACTCGCGACCAACCTTGCTACTTCCCCCACTATGCATCGCTCCCTACTGCAGGACCTGATCCCCACCTTCGTGCCGTTCATACCCAGGGACCTCTACCATTGCTTCCACACCCCAGCAAGGCCTATAAAACGCCAAAGGGTGCCTCTCTTCACACATTCAACTGCACAGCCTCCAGTGGTTCACTTCCGAGCTCTCGAGCCTCTCTACAAAGGACAAGCGGACTCCCTGGCCTCCTCTCAAGCTTCCTGCCTTCTACATAACTATGAGGACAACCAGAGGAAACGGTCAGAACAAATGGAAAATCCTCTTAGTCCAGCTGCCCGCTCAACTTTGCTGTTTTGCAAGGTCTCCCATAATTTTCCGTTCAACTTAGCTGTTTTGAGAGGTCACCCCCTTCGAATTTTTTTCAAGTTTTTCATACCAAAAAACTTGTCATCTCCGGGCCTCCTCACAACTCGGTTACGAATTATTTCAAGTGTTTTTGGAGGAGACACTTGGAAATTTTCGATTCCCAATTGTAGAATGGGTGACTCGAGAGTTTTTTTGCTTTCTCCGGGGGATAGCTGTCCCATCCTTGGCAGTTGAGACAGGTCTACGACCGCACTACACCCACTAAGGTTCTAACAGGCTTAGAGCCTTCCTGCTGTGGATTGACTGAATAATTACTCATCAGTAATTTACTAAGTCAAGACCATAACCCGTACCCCTGTCTGTTCTTCATCCTCAGGCACAATTGTTCTTACACCCAGGATGGCAAGCAAGGAGACAATCACTCCAGTCAAGTTTCCCCCGTTTGATTCAGCCAACACGTCTGCATGGCTAAAACAACTTGAACTCGTCTGAATGACTCACGACAGAAGCAGCCAAGTTTCGTCGAGCTTTCCTTGCAATAGACTCAAAATCAGCTGATATTGGAGTGGATATCGACCCCGCTAGCACTCCAGCCTTCACAACCCTCTGCTACGGGCTATGTGCGGCCTATGAACCTACAGATGGCTCCGACTTGGTGAAACTTCTCACTATGGTTTCCCTGGACGACTCTACTCCTTCTGCCTACGCTAGAACTCTGTGTAGACGACCACCTGCAGTAACACCTTCCCTTTTACTCCGTTAAATGTTTCTACGTGTACTCCCTGACGCTCTTCGTCATAGGCTCATCCTCCGAGACAGACATCACTAAACTGGCACAAACTGCGGAACGTCTTCTGCCCCTAGCCAACGCTACTTCTTCTGATAATGATGTTTCAAGGATGCAGGATATATCCGCAATAACACGATCTTCTTACTCCTCACCATCAGCCAAACCACAGGCATCTTATTTCACACCTTCAGCTTCTGCAAGACTTTAATTCTCGCCTCCTCTACCATTTTCGAGATGTATGTCTACTTCACTTTGCTCTAGACAACGGTACCGATGCAGATCATACTCTGCCCCACCTCCCTCAACCGGATACTGTTGGTATCACTTCCAATGGGGTTCTAAGGCCCGTAATTGTCTACCACATTGTGCCTGGACACGTAACTAGCCTTTGGAAACCATCTCTGCACAGTCCGATCGACGGTAAAGCCTGTGCCTGATAACCAATTCCGTCAATCTACTTCCGAAATCTGCTGGTACCACTCCCGTTAGGCTTCCTGCACGAAATTGCTGTTTACCTTGCGCCTGGCACAACCCACATCTTTTGAAGCCACGACTTTGCTCGCCCACTTTTCAGATGTCCTCAGGCGACACTTCGTCCTCCTCTTCACTCCAAGAGCTCCAGGACGCTCTGCTACAACACCCACTTCGTACGTCCACCTTCTAGACGTCCTCAGTCTACTCTCGGTCCTTCTCTTTGCTTCAAGAGCTTCAGGACCATCAACTGAAACACACTGGACTCTCTACGCTACATACAGCTCCGGTGTCCTCTACTATACTCAACCATAGGCACAACATAGCTCCACCGGCCGTCTCACCTAACAATGACAGTGAGCACGTGACCAGAGCCCCCGCAGCTGAACAGGCTTGCTTCAGCCTCCAGCCTCTGACACTATTTCCAGCGTCATCATGACCACCTCGGCACACGAGAACACACATACATATCTTAGCTACCAACAAAGCTCTCCGGCTCTCGGAACCACCAAAACGACTGAATCGTGACTTCTCTGCCTTCCACCTTTGGCAACGCTTCCCCGTTGGCAGCAAGAACTCTATCTACGAGAGGCCCCAACACACCGTCTCTTCACACTATGCCTCTCTCATCCAATGGCTTATTTACATAATGAGTTTTTCACCCAATGACTTTCTATAGGTATGTTGTTTTAAGAAAAACGAAACACATTTATTGACTTTTCCAGTGAAATTATACTATATCAACATTACTATCACCATGTACTCAACTTTAAGCAAACTTTGCATTGTACTTTGCAATAAACACACCATTTACAGCTACTAATAGCTCTCTCTTTTACAGTTGTTCTCTTGGCTCACCCTTCCACGGATCCGGCTCCTCCTCCAGGAGCACAACTCCTCTGCTGCATCACACTCCTCTTCTGCAGTACACCATCCTTGCTACACACATCTTCTTCATTATTTCTCTACTCAACACGTCGCTACAACCCGTTCCAATTGTAAACGCGCATTGCTAACAATCCGTCATAATTGTAAAATGGTCAGCAAGAATAACCCAGATTTTTTCGCACTCATGTAGTTCGCAGCTAAAAAATCTCATAAATGGGGGAGGGGGTGTACACCCAGACCCATGGAAACTTGTCACCCTTATCTGGTCTTGTCCATCCTCACCAGGCCAGTACCTATAAAAAAAGCCAAGCGAGCAACTGAAACATACCATTCTCAACAAAGTCTTCACAGAGTTATTCCAAGATATCCTGAATACCACACGAAGCTATCATTACTCGAACAAATAAATTAGGTACCTAATCTGTATTAATACGGATGAGCTTTCGAAAATTTTCCACCCACTATCACATAAAAACTTACCATAACAGTGGGTAGAACACTACCAGTGTCGAGGGTGTTTGAGTGAAGGGATAGTGAACTGACTGGCGTCACTTGCCTCCGTAGCAACGGGCCCAGTTGTCGCTTCTTGTTGTTTCTATGTTCTGTACCGGTAACCTTGTATCAACAGTCTTATAATACAAATTATAATGACCTTTCACCAAAGTTTTTTATTCTATAGCCGACAGATACCCGAATACGAGATTTATCTGCCGTCGCCAATGGAATATCAATGTTATGCTACTCAAGAGAAGGAAATGCTGCTGAACAATTACACCCGTTTGTTGACGAGATAAATGAAAGCAGTAGTTTCAATACAATACTGAAGTGGATGAAAATGAGAAAGCTAGCAATGATTGTATTACTCAAGGTTTCACGTCAGCTGGAAAGATTTGCTGCCAAAAAACAAACTGTATTATTGAAATATTTCTTTGGCGATGCAGTGGAGTAAGTTTTGATAGTGTTTTCCTCCTGAACCTTGCACGCTTTGTTTTTACTTAATATTAAGGAAAGTGGGAATTTTATTAATGAAGTTGTTGCCTGATAATCCAATCATCTACGTAGTCGGTACCAATCTATATATTATGCTATGTATCATTATCAGCTGATCAAGCAATTGGAAGATCAGAACGCCTTGCCATTGTGACTTCGCAGTCTCCAAGGGATTTTTTCGCAATTATAAGTTTCATTTATGCTCTATAATTAAATTGATCTACCTCGGAAATCATTGACCGAATTCGGCAGAAACCAAGAGCTTCCATTTCACATTTCAGCATTGTACGTTGAATACTCACGAAAGAATTAAGCATCGATGCCACTGCCAATGATTATGGTGTCATTTCACGTAATTATTGTATTCCAGAAGGTTCAATTTTCAATTTTAGCATCGTAGATTGAATGAGAATGAAGTGGTTGGAAGTGGAAAGACATTAGGTTACTGGTTTCTCAACTTGTAATATCCTGCCATACCCAAAGAGATCCCGTCCCAAATCAGCATGTTAAGTTGAATGAGAACCAAATTAGCTTCAGAGCTCGCTCTGCTGATTAGAATGATTCCTCAAGTTGCAGTTAAATACTCTACCTCTCCCAGAGGGGCGCACAGCCTGCAAGCCGACGTCCTGCAAGAATAAGAGAATTATACTTCCTCAGAATCTCAGCTTTTCAATGGTATAGTCAATTTTACTTTTACTTTGCTAATAAGGGGAGAAAATAATGTTTTAATATTGAAAAACATGAGTTTTTCAATGAAATCGAGGGCTTACTTGAAAAATGTTGAACCTAAGAAGTTGCGACTGGTCCAATGACTCGGACAACTTCCTCACTCATACACAAGATGGTCGGAAATGAGATCATAAATTTTGCCTGTTTGGCTTGCCAGCTTTTAGTTCACCTTGTAAACAGTAAAGTACGCGGAGGGTAATGTCACACTTGTAGTCGGAGAGGAGGTGCTAATAACGGTAGGGGAGGCGAATTCCTTTTGCTTTCGTTAGGTGGGGAAAGTGCTCCTCTTCTCGTCGTACGACACCCCCCCCCCCCCCCTCCATGAGTCCCTAACACCAGGAGCGACGTCAGCATCAAACCCACTCCTCTCGCCCTAACGAAAGAAATTTCGTAGTATGAGAGCGCTTTCTCTCATACTACAGGAAAAATTTTTAGGTATGCTACCCAAGAGGTCCTCGTCTCCTGGGAAACATAAGGCGGTAAAAGGGCCTGCACTATAGCGTGTCAATATTGGCTCTTTTGTTCAGTACGGGATCAGTTAATTAGGTCAAACACTCACTATTGCTCGACATGCAAGAGGCATGGCCAGGAATCAGGTTGGTCTAGATTTAAACGACTCACAGTTATGGAAGTGCCATCTCAAGATACCACTTGAGGGAGGTCACCTAGTTACGGGTTAACTCGCAAGTACCAACTCCAGTGACCTTGGTACGGTAAAGTTCAGGGGAAAGCCTTGCTTTAAGGGCGGACTCTAGGGAAATGATATTAATTCCTGCACTGAAATCAAATAGTGCTCGAACATGGTTTTGCGGGAGGTATAGGTAGGCGATAACATGCCCAACACAGCGGGAAAAGGCTTGGTTCCTCGGATCTAAGAGATTGATTTATGGGATTGCTCATTGAGGGGGACTTGGAGGATAAAGTCAGCGGAAGATCAAGGCTGAGTGGAGGGAAGACAATCTTAGTCAACACATATTCATGAACGGAACAATGATAATAATTGTAAGGGAACTCACCAATTGCAACTTGAGGGCAGACAAATTTTCGAAAAACACCTTTTTCACGCCTGAAAGAGGCGTGGCCTAATTCTCAGTTAAGCAGATCACTTAATTGCGGGCAACTACGCGATTTGAGCTCACGGGGTGACTCACTACAGGCACTTGATTCACTAAATTCACTAGGATCACAAACTGCACTGGATTGGCCTCGGGAGTTGACGGAATGATGTTGCTGTGGCGGTGATGTAACTTCAGAATTAATTTGTTTATTAGCGGGAAGAGTCGGAATTTTCTCGAGGCTTGGTCTGTGTCGAGAGTGTGAATTAATATCGGGATGGCAGATTGAGAAGCAGTCGAAGTATAGTCTCTCACGATTCCTTACTCGTCTTCTCTAGACCACGAAAGACTGTCAATATTGTTGACAGCGATACATGAAATGGCGGCAAAGTCTTGAGTTGGCGGGAACACTTGATGCAGAACTCGTTGCAGCGAGAGTGGGGGCTCCCCCGGAGCGGGTAGCGGGATCTGGCGGTGCGAGTTAAACGTAGGGACGTTCCAAAGACATTGTAATAGTAAACTAGACCCACTCGTAGCGCTAGTGTCGCGTTGCAAATTGAACGGTCTATAGTCGGCCATATTGGGGGCAACATCGTTTATTTATGTGCAATGAAGATTGTATTATTATAGTTTATCTACTCATGAAATTTCTTTGATAATGCACAATGGTTAAAGTGTGTGCGGCATTTAACTGCATAAATCGCAAAACTGAGTACTGCACACTCTCATTTCACAAGTAAGTATAGATTTTCACGATTTCCTAAAGATTATTTTGGTCTGTTGTAGGCCTCTTGATGTGGTAACGCAGTACCTATTAATCGTAGTTGGTAATAATTTTCTTTTTACTAACTTATCTATGCATGAGCTACAAAGTTTCAAATTAATCTAAACGTTGTTTTGTTTTTTCCACAGATTTCCTTTAAACAAGAAATTGAGAGATGAAATTGTTTTTTGTATTGACATTGTATTGTACTATTGTATATTGTATTGACAGAATTGTATGAAATTGTATGTAAAATGAAAATAATATAATAACATAGAAAGTGCCATGATGTAGGTAGTTATTCATTTACTTATTCAATTGTTCAGCTCCTCTGATCATACTCCTTGCCCCATCTAGGTGAACCCATGGTGTTTGTAAAACTGTGTCTTATGTACAAGATATTGTCTCAATATTGAAATGCAGAGCGATTCTTCTGTTACTTTGGAAGAATGGTTCTGAGATAATTGCTTTTGAATAATGGAAGGATCTTTCACTTTAAAATACCTAACTAACTTATGCCCTAACTATTATAAGTACGGTATGAAAAGTACAATATCGCCACTACGCGAAACTACATGAAATCAAATTGGTAAGTAATGCATGCATTACAAGGACGTCCCTATGAATGGATTTTATATATATTTGGTGAGAGTTAAAATAAGAGGAAAAAAAAAAAGTCCAGTCATGCAGCATGACCCTATGAGCGAATTTTTGAAGAATTCTTCGACATTTCAGTCGCTATTGATCGTGTTGAGAAATTTTAGTTTATGATTTTGATAGACAAACATGGAATCAATTTATTAACACATGCACAGAGTAAACTCATCAGTTGTGATTACATTTTTTTTTTTTTTTTAAGCACCTACTACCTACGTTTTAAACAGCATGGTTCTAGGATTGGTTATACAGGGATACTTCCATAAGAGTAGTTCAATCTGAATTTGGACAATGTTTCATGCAAATATTACCAATTTTTACAACTAGCGAACGGCATTATTTCGATTTTTGACTGATTTTTCAACTTTGAAATTTTTGAAAACTTGATACATATTCTTATAGGAAATTTTACGCTGATTCCGAATATACCACATGTTAGTATGCTGAAAAAATTATTTCGCACAACAAATCGCAAAAAACAGGCTATCTTGAAATTTTTGACTACATTTTTGAAAATTTCAACCCGAAGATGTAATCCGATCATGCTGGCCAACAAACGTGTACTTTCGTTTTGTGTCCTTAACATTTTAAAATTTGTTTGAAGTTTCTAGCACAATTCTACGGACAGTTATCGTCTGGAATGACACATACATACATATATACATACATACATACATACATACATTAAAAAATGCGTTAAACTTCAGAATATGATTCAGAATAGCCTGAAAAGGATTTCTGCATAAATTTTTTTCAAAAATTCACATTCTACAAATTTTGAGGCGAGAGCAATAGCTTAATTTTCTTCAAAAATTCGCTAATATATATATCATGACTTCTCAAACCCCCCCCCCCCCCCCCCCCCAATTAACTCCCTCCACCGACAGCAAATTCAAATAATAAAACTGAAATTTGAAGCTCCCGACATATTTTTATAACCTAGACCGAATTTATAATCGAATTTAAAAAATGATCTCGAAAATCTGACTTGAATAGTTAAAACATCATGATTTATTACTATTACCTCCTTCAATCTTCCTCGTCCATAATGAAATTTGAAACTTTTAATACACCTTCCAAAACTAGACAAAATTCTTAGTTGAACAAAAAAGAATCACAAACATCTGACGATATTAGTTGAAACATCATGATATTTTACTGTTACCCCCTCCATTCACCCTTTTTCATAATCAAATTTGAAATTCCTGTTATAAGATCTGTAGTGGATTTGTTGTTTGGTTATGCGGATCCACCCCTTTGGGTGAATTTACATATACTTGGCTGGGAGTTGGTACTCCCAGTGGACAGTTTTAGCTTGATGTTTGGTGGCCCTTAAAAGGGCCGTCGAAGTGTGTGGTGTGAAATTCACCACAAGATCCAAAACTAGACCAAATTTATAGTTGAACAAAAAAAGAATCACGAAAATCGGACGAGAATTGTGGCCTAAATAAGTTTGTAAATCGTCATATTTGGTTAGATATTCCAAAGACAAGCAGCTCCCACAGTTTGTCTCTGTTGAAAATATTGCATAAAATTCATTAACAAACTGTGTTGTCATCATAATAATTGACGTTTTTAATGATTTTAGATTAGTTTTCATCAAGATAATACAAAATATGTTTTCTACGAACACTTATACACAAACTAGCTAGCCTTACAATTCAAAAAGGGCGCGTGAAGTTGCCCCCAATATGTCCGCCAATGCTCTCTTCAATTTGCAGCAGGCGGCGTCTGAGATCCACGTACGGTTGTAGGGCCTTGGGACGTTCCGATACCACTTTCGATACGATATTTGGTATCGAATCAGTATCGAATCAATGGTATCGATATCGATAAAGTATCGAATGAAAAGTATCGATATGAGTAAGTATCAAATGAGTACCTACATGGTCTTGATACAAGCTTAAAAAAAAAATCTAAACAAAAGCTTTATTGTAATACAAAATGTAAAAAATGCAAAGATAATATAATATTTTTTTATGTATTATTTTATCCAAACCAATCTCTGGCACAGAAACAGAATACATGAGTAACACAATGTGACCGAACAGTGGTAACTTCGTGACCGAAGGACCGAACTTGGTGATAACAGAAAACCGAACAATCTCTTCTTCTTCTTCTCAGTGTCGATATCGACCTGACTTGAATTGAAAACACAACCACCACCATCAACCATACGTGTTGCATCTTCTAAAGCATGCTATACTACAACTGTATTGACAAAACTGAGCACTCGTAATTTCAATATTGTTGAAAAATAAACCTAACGAAAAATTAAAATTATGTTAATCTAGAAAGGAAGTACTCATTCGATACTGCGGATTTTCTTTCGATACCACTCTAATATCGGATGATTCGATACCAATACGATACCAGTAGTATCGAAACAAAAGTATCGATACCTACTCATATCGATAGTATCGGAACGTCCCTAGTTAAACGGTTGGCACCCCACGGTTGGCACCACTATCTGGCGGTACGAGTCACACGGTTGGCACCCCACGGTTCGCACCACTATCTGGCGGTACGAGTTACTCGGTTGGCACCACTCTCAGCTCCCCCTAAAAACTCCAACAATCGCTCGCAACTCGAGATGAAATTTTCGCTCCCTGCTGAACTTCTGGAGACGGAAATTGACTGATATTCATTTGCCTTCGTCGTCCGCAAGACGGGAAGGGCGCTAGTGATCATTGCAGTGCTTACAAAATATAAAGTTCTCGTACAATTTACAATTAATACTTCACAATTTCACTGAACCTTCGGGAGCTCAAATCGTATTATCATTACTGGATGATCGGGAAAAACTATATATTATCAGAGTTCCATCATTAAATATATGAAAAGCAGGATGAAAACATTGAACGACTTATGCGCTCTGTCGGAAGTTTGGGAAGACAACATGTCAACTACATTTCAGCACTGGCGGGAAAATTCGAATTTTGTTCAGGGCTGAACAGCTGCGTTTTTTTTTTTTTCTCTCTCTCTCTCTCTTTGTTTGTTTATAACCTTCCTAGGTAATGAAAGAGCGTGAGCGAACATAAAGACAACGTCGAAAAACTCTCTCTCTCTCTCTCTCTCTCTCTCTCTTTGTTTGTTTATAACCTTCCTAGGTAATGAAAGAGCGTGAGCGAACATAAAGACAACGTCGAAAAACTAGGTTGTTTATCATATTTCAGCCATCATCGACCTCTACGTCAACTCGCCACTAAATCAGCAACACCAGAGAATATGATGATGGGTGTTACACAAAACATGGAAATGTCTTCTGGTGTTGCGGATTTATTGGCGAGCTAACTTTAATTGTACTTTTGATTAGTTAACGCAATTAATTAATTACGACGCATCCAGTTTAAGTATGTGAATCTGCAAAGCGAAGATCATTTAAATGTACTACTACGAATCTGACATAGACTTCCCTGTAAAATGCACTAATTTCTTCCATTATGCTTATTATGTGTTTTTATTAATTTTGTATCGTTGTTACCTACATAAACGATTTTCTATTTATGATGTTCAACAGCAAATATTTATTATCATCTGAATTTTCTAGCGAAATTTTCCTAGCATGGAGCCTAGCTCATGTTCAAAGTAACTTCGTGGTCCAATTTCAAGAAAACATCCATTCAAAGTACGAAGATTTCCTATATGCGGATCTTACATCCATTGTAAGTTTCAATCATTATACATCAACAACACTTTTTGTAGAAGTATACGGTGGTTACCCAACAAAGTTACAAATATAGGTACCTAATGCTTCACTGATGTTATGGCAAAGAATCTTGGTAAAGTTGAAGCCTTTATAGAGTACTCTGCTAATACCCGGTTGTTTAGGACCTTTTTCTCAAACGACTAGACGATTTTGATTGAAGTCAATCAATCTAATTGACTAAAATCGTACCTAGGTAGGTAGGTACTTTTCTTTTTGACATGGATATGTCTTTGCTCTGGGGGGTCAACAACAAATTTCCGTGAAGCAAAATTTGTGTCACAATTTCAGTGTTTTTCACGTACAACCCAGCCGTTGCTAGGGGAATGGAACTTCCGCAGTTTTCATCGTACAAAAATCGTTCGCCACTCGTTGGAAAGCGCTTGATTTATGTGACATTTCAAGCTACCAATTTCCCCCTCCTTACGTACCTGGCTACATTCCAAAACTAAGTTGATTGGACTATAAACAATTTTAATAAGCCGGTTACAATATTCTTAACGTAAAGCAATAGCATCATTTACTCCACTCCATAGGAAACATTTTCATCATCTTGACAACAGTCGAGGACAACCGTTATGAAATCCCCAATCAAAGACATATCCATGTAACATGGTATCTGCTTGTAAAGCGGATAGTGGAACTCGTTTACGAGTTTCTTTAAATTGACGGTCTCTAAGAAAGAGAAGAGGGTTTTAAGTAGGTACCTCCTCATCAATACGTCCAGTTTCCTTCAATATATTCACAAGGATTTCGGAGGTACACAATACACGTTTATGCCCCCCTGCCCCATTAATCCAATAAGTTTATACGTATCGGCCTAGATTGTTTGGGGAAATAGTATATATGTAGGTATGAACTCACATGGTTTGAGGAAAACGTTGTTTCCCAGTTGGCAGTCGCTCTCAGTCCCGAAGTTCCTTCCAAAGCTATCGGCCTCGTGAAATCTACTGCCGAATTTTTTATTTGTTGCTTACCTATATCATATTTTAAAGCCCTATTTATGTTTTTTTGCGCGATTCCTCGATAATCAGGTGGTCATAATTTTATTCTTACTGGCTTTAATTTATAAGGGGGTTCAGTACTTCCCAGGGATTTGGTGTTTTTTCGTTACTATTTCTGTTATACAATAAAAGAAACTGGAGGTATTGATGAGTAGGGTAAGGTGCTGTACCTAGCACATGCTTGTACCTGTAGCCATCCTTGACTTTCTGGCCTGGGAGTGAAGATAGAAACTTATTGAGGCCTCGATTATACAGCCTTCCCAATGTTATTAAGCAGGAAAATAACTTCCAGAAAATTGACGTAACTGTTATCTTTTTGGAAGTAAGTTTTCATGGGGCCCTGATGGTCAGGTGAGGACAGGTATGGAAGGCAGTCCGGACCGAAGTATGCGAGCTATCTTTTGTCAAATTATCGTGCAGCGCAAAGAGAAACATTCTCTTAACAGATAATCAAGTCATTTTTCATGAAGGTGTTCTACTGCTGCCTGTTGTTGTCTATTGGTCTTCTGCTGCCGACTGGTCTTGCAGTGCCGAAGAGAGCTCAAGGGGTAACAAAGGTTAACCCTCTGGTGATTCATCCAAGAAACATAAGATAGATGAAAAATGTTTGTTTCCTCACTACCGAAGGTAGGGAAGCTATTTGTTCGTGATTGATGTTGAAAAAATTTGTGTCTTCCAAAATCAAAATTCCACTTACTTTTGCGTTTCAGAGCTTGCTGATCAATGTTCTGTCTGTCTATCTGTGTGTCTGTCTGTCTATGGTAAATCTTTGTCACGCTCAAAACTA
Source organism: Adelphocoris suturalis (assembly GCA_030762985.1). NCBI lineage: Eukaryota > Metazoa > Arthropoda > Insecta > Hemiptera > Miridae > Adelphocoris > Adelphocoris suturalis. The sequence continues at coordinate 64,544,565 of CM061040.1, read as the reverse complement.
CACCAAGTTTCGGTCCGATTCCAATGCAATTTTCAGGGATGGTGCGGATTAGCTTCTAGACGGTGGGGGTTCGCCACGAGCGAGTGAAGAAGTAACATCGTGTCCGTGTGTTACGCAAAAGTTTGATTGGTTTAAGGCAGTGAAAGTGTACGAAAATCGGCAAGGTGATGCTATACTGACCGGGATGGAATTAGTGAATTCGAAAGTGCAACCAAGTGCGGAGTTTTCCTGGTAAAATAGTGAAATAAAGATCCATAAGTTTGTGGAAAGATAAGGATTTGGTAGCGGCGTGACAGCGAGCCGGACAGCAACGTGGGACGTGCGGAAGGGGAAGCGGTCTTGCGCAATACGCCTGTAAGTACCCCCCCACTTTGGCTTGTCAACTGTCCCACTCTAAGTACTGTGCCAAAAGTTGGGACGAGGAGGAAAGCGAACGATTCTAAATATAGCGAATTAGTAGGCCTAGGAGGCTATAAGAGATCATTAAGGAGGAGTAGCGTTTCTGGCTAAATAACGGGCAAATACACGCGTACAATCACCAACCAGATCTCGCCCGTGATATTACACCATTAATGTCAAGTCGAGCGGGAGGCAACAATCGCCCACAGCAGCCTCCTGGGAGTAAACGGGAAAGAACAGCCGATTCAGAGGAAAGAGAAGCTAAAAGGACAGTCAATATGAGTTTTTCAATGGAAGAGTTATTACATAAGATGGGTACCCTGATTGATTCCAAATTGGATAAAAAAATTGACCCTATCAATACGCAAATACGGAACCTCGCGACTGTAGAGGATTTTCGCCAAACCAGCAGGAAAACGTAGCGCTGAGGGAGGAAAATGAAAAAATTAGAAGCAAAATACAAACGTTGGAGAAAGAAGCCAAAGCCCGAGACTACAAAATTTGTCTACTGGAAAACAAGATAAGAAAGAACAATATAATTTTAGGGGGACTAATTAAAACGCCAAACCGCAGTCTGAAAGAGGAAGTTAATGAATTTTTTCAGACACCGTTTTTGGGCTTCGAAAACGGTGTACCTAGGGTGATATCGGCAAGGACCCTTGGGGGAAAAGGGGACGGCATAAAGCCCATCTTGATAACTCTAGAAGGGCAGGATGATAAAGACGAAATCTTTCGGAGATCATCATCGCTGCTGAATACAGGATTCTGGATTAGTTCTGATTATACCTTTGAAATAAGGGAAAAACGGCGCCAGTTACAGACTATCAGGAAAATATTGCTGAGACTAACGCAAGGAATAAATGTCAAGGTTACATTTGATAAACTTTGGATAGGAAATGAAGTATTTATATGGGACCAGGAGAGAGGATTAATACACCGACAGGGATGCGGCTACGCGAAGATCAAACAATGGTTGGAGTTGACATAGAGGAGGAACTGGAATAAGTTGGCCTAGCAAACCGAACAGATGGAGAAAACGGCGAGGATAGCGGCGTACAGAGGGGAAGAATGGGGGAGCCAACGATTTGACTAGATGGCAGTGAACTTCCAGACCCAAAGTACTGCGAAGAACTCATTAAAATTATGTCTCTGAATGTTTATGGATTAAAAAACAAGATTAAGGATAGCCAATTTAACAACTTTATATCAGGATATGACGTGTTTATGCTTTGTGAGACATTTTTGGTGGAAATAGAGGTCGATAAAATAAAAAATATATATCATGAATTCGGATTGTACTGGGAAGTAGCTGTTAGACTTAGTAGTCTGGGGAGACCCAGCGAGGGAAGGTTATTTGGAATTAAGAAGAAATGTTTAGGAAGTGAGCAAATTTTGATATGTTAGAGAGTATGAAGTGTATAAATATTAAATTGGAGGAAGGTGAAATTGTAATGTTGCCAGTATATTTAAATTGCACCAACTGGGAGGCAATGTTTGACAACGTTAAGCAGGTAATTGAGAAAAACAGTGAAAAAGTATTTATAATAATTGGGGATATGAATGCCAGGGTGGGTGCCTTACAGTATATGCCGGTGGACCCGTATAGACACCTTGATAAAATTGACAACTTGAGAATATCTAAAGATACAAAGGTATATACTAGAGGTAGAAAATTGGTGAGTTTGTTGGATGAAAATGGGCTAATTTTACTGAATGGTGGGGCAGAAGGAGACAAAGATGGAAATTTCACTTACATGGACTGGAAAGGCTGTTTAGTGATTGGCCTGGCAGTGGTGGCGGGAGAAGCATTGGAAAGAGTTAGGTCCTTCGAGGTGGTACCGGAATTGTTCTCAGATCACCAACCTATAGCATTAGTATTGGCGGTAGGTATGGGACATAAGAGTACTGACACATGCCCACTCATCCCTAAGTTGGTTTGGACGGAAAATGACAAAAAATGGAACAAACCAAAGATCACTAAGCTGAAGGTGAAAGGAGAAGTACGGGGTGACGTGAACCAGGAATATCAGGGAATTATTAGTTGTATAAAACAGGCAGCAGATCTAGGAAATAGAAAGTTAAGTCAAACCAAAACTATGTTCAAGAAACCATGGTTTGATATCACCTAAAGGTATGAATGCGAGAAAATTGAGCATGAAAATGCTGAAAGAATTAAGAAAACAGGATACTCGAGAAAATAGAGAGAAATATTTTGAGACGAACGAAAGATACAGAGAAGTGTGTGCGTTGAAAGAGAAAGAATATTATGAGGAAAATGACTAGGGATTACGCACGGTTAGCGACCCTATGACATTCTGGAAATTGGTGAATAGAATAAGAGGAGGTGCGTCTTTTCGAATGCCACAGGCCAACGCTTCGGCTCTGGTTACCCATTTCCGAGACCTTCTAAATCCGGCCATTGAGATGACAATGTCGTATACATTACCTCATGTGACAGATCCGGAGTTGGACAGGGACTTTACCATGGGGGAATTGGAGAGGGGGATGGCAAAATTAAAGGGGAACAAAGCACCGGGACCAGATAGGATAGCGAATGAATTCTACTCAAATGCCCCGGGGGAACTGAAAAAATGTTTGTTAAACCACTTTGACGCGGTATATAGTAAAGGTGTAGCTCCGGAAGGCTATAAAGAGGCAATTCTGTTCCCCTTACACAAGAAAGGGGAAAACGGTGATCTGGGAGATTTCCAAGGGTTAGCATTTATGAATGCATGTTCCAAACTATTCGCAGGACTAATGTTGGAGAGATTGTCTGGATGTATAGATGAAAGGGCGCTATTGACGGAGTCGCAGGCAGGGTTTAGGGCCGGGTATTTAACCGTTGACAACGTGTTCAGTCTCATGAATATAATAAAATTACGAGAAAAAGAAAAGAAAAAAACCATACGTATTTTACATTGATCTCAAATCAGCATACGATCACGTAACTAGGAGCGGTCTGTTTTATAAATTGTGCAACTATAGGATATCAACTAAGATGGTGAGGATGTTGGAGAACCTGTATGAATGAATGAATGATGGCCAACACCTTCAGGTGTCTTTGAGCCATCAGTGAATAAGTGAGTGTGTCCAGTATATAGTTGGATTGCCTCTGAGTAACGACATCTGAGGATATGTGGGGGTGTATTGCCCTTGACCCCAACCCTCAAGCAAAAATCAACACGCATCCCAGCAAGGTTCATGGGGGAGGGGGGGGGGGGGCTGCAAAAGGTACCAGAGGGCATCTCTCTATGCAGTTCCCCCAGGTGAGCTCCTGAACTCTCCCCTGATGGGGGAGTTCTAGTCTGGAGCCTGGAAAATGTTTCATCCAGGGGTGGTAGAGTTACAGTGGAATTCAAAGGGTACCGTCAACTCATACAACTTTGTGCACCCCGTTCAACATTGTGCCAATCTCGTTTTTTGAACCTTATGCTCTCTAACGGTAACAAACTTGAAGTTATTAGTTCGAAAAAATTCCCACGAGCAGCGGGATGGTAGAAGAGGATGCCGACGCTTCCACAAGTCTTCCCTGTGGATTTCAGTGCCGGCAAGGTAGCTCTTTCTCTAGTCCACTAAAAGGGAATTGTTCAGTTTGTGCTGGGAGTCTCCTTTGGATGAGTATGCTGCGGATTTCTGAATAGTCTGGTAAGTTCATATTTTCATCCCTATACTGTCAGCTACCAATTACAGTATTTGGTGTTATCAGAAGTTTGTTTGTTTCTATGATATGACCAGATATGTTAGAAACGGGAACTTAGGGGTACAACTTTGTGCCACCGTTTTTTATTATTTCTGCAATAAAATTTAATGCTTTCTCGTTGTATTTTTACAAAAAAAGGGTGCTCAGAATCGGAGAAAGGTGGCTGGACGAGTTGAACATTTGTTGGGATATTTTTGTATGAATTGTTAAGATTTTATAATAAAAACGAACAGAAAGTTGCCTTGCATTGATTTTTATATTCACCTTGTTTAAAAAATCGAAAAAACACTAAAAATTCCGAGGGCAAATTTTTTTTTGTATTACGTTGCAAAGTCAACATGCTGATTAACAAGATTCAGACCGCCACAATGAGCCACATTAGGTTTTTCATTTCATTATAGGCTAAAAAAGATGGTGGCTCAAAGTTGCACCTTCCTGGGGTAATGAATGTGCCACGAATAAATAGTTCCCATTCTATTCGCTGAACAGATGGAATTTTTTCCTTTGCGACATTTGATCACTGAGATGTGTAAGTATCTTGGGTAAACATTTCAACGAAATACGACGACAAATAAAGTTCTGACGCTCAAAAAACCAAAAAAGTGGCACAAAGTTGTATGAGTTGACGGTACCCAAGAAAATAACGAAGGCGCTCTGCATAACGGAGTGTCAGCAGATTTTCCCTAATCTTTAGTGCTGACTACACCCGAGCACCCGAAGGTGCTATGTTACCATGGTGCGCTATGTTTCCGGCCAAGGAATACTGTTGGTGTTTGCGGATCCGTTGTCAGTTTCGTGTCACTAAAACTGTCTATTATTGCAGTAATGAAGAACCTACTCACATCAGTCACCACACGAAATCTGCGGCAGGCGGACTGCGTTAACCGAACGCTGTGACTCGTGGGTGGGGTGAGTCAGGTCACAGCTCAATTTGCGCAGTCTCTCTGTTATCTGCTGCAATTAAAAAAAAAAAAAAAAAAAATATCACTTCGGCCCACCCGGTGTCACCTCACAAGCCTGCGTTTCTATTTGGGCTCGGCTTCTCTGGTCGTGATCCACTGTAGACATGTGGCACTCGTTTTTGTTGTTTTCTTCATTGTTCAACTTCGAAAAATAATGAAACAATTTTAAATGTTTTACCATGGAAGAAGAGAAGATTCACTTCTTTCATGGTAAAACATTCCCAAAGATTATGTATAAGTAACTTCCCGTTGTTACCCCAAGTTTCTTGGTGGAAAGCCATATGCTGTTCCTTGGTATGGGTGAATATTATCCAATGCAAGAAGTTTAATCCATGATTGTTCATTTCCCACGACGTTTCAATCATGAATGTTAGTAAAAATCGGTGCATCACATGGCCTTCAGTCCTACCTATGCTTACACTAGCCACCACAGCTAGCGCAAGGATACGCTCAAAGCCTAGACCTACATTTTGACCGTGATATTGTTCGATCTAGGATCAAGCTTTTAAGACTTTGGAAACAACACATGGATCTTCCATTTCTTGCTAGTGAGTGTTCTATTACTACATTGTGTTGTGTTAGAAGAAGGTAAAGCTCAGGCTACCTTCAATCCATCGATGTCCCACTTGTCTATCAAGGTAGCTATTAAGTTGAGATCAAACATCTGTGAGCGTATTTTCGGATGGATACGCACTTGGGGTGCACCTACTTTCGACCCTTAGGTCTCCCGATCCGAACCAATCCGATGACTCCCAAAAGTCCGACGACGCACAGTGGGCAAGATTTGTGATCTGTTTTGATTTTATTAGCTATTCTTATAGGAAATTTCACGCTGATTTCGAATACCTATAACTACCCCACGTTCCTGTATCTAAAATTGACGGTTCTGGCGTTTTTTTTTTTTTTTTTTTTTTTTTTTTTTTTTTTTTGCGAAAAAAAAGAAAGTTTTTTGTCGTATTTATTTATGTTTTGTCCATTTAAGCACCTTCCAAACTATTTTTTGTAACACATGAAAGTCGTAGAGATTTAAATAGGTTTGGCGTTGATTGATCACCAAGAACAGACCAAAACTATAGAAATTAAGGAATTTATGTCATTTTGAAATATGACCTGTAAAAAATAAGGTTTTTTGAGGTTTAACATATGAATTAATGATTCTAGAGAATTTTCTTCCAGACCATAGTCGTAGAGGATGAAATTTCGCGTAGAATGATTACCAAAAACATCAAGATACATAGGCAATTGAGGATGTTATGATATTTTGAAGTTTCGCTATTATAGCTACATTTCACGTTTATTCACTTGACAATCTCGGATCCACATAGAAGCACCTAATACAACTATGAACTTCTTCATTAGCTATGCTAGATCATGGAAAAATTAATTGTGTTCACCAAAATACGACAATGGTTAAGAAATAAGCTATAATTGAGGAGATGAGGACTAAAAATATCATGTTTTGACGTCTGGTCGAGCGATTGAAGCCCAGATGGTCATCCTATCGAAATAATGGAATCGTTTGTCCACCGATCAAATATTCAAGTTTTGCTTCTATTGAACACCAAATTAACAAATAACATCAAAAATAGAAAATCCGCCGGATACCAAAGCTTGCACTTGTTGCTTTTTCTAGTTAATCTGCTACCTATAAGACTTTTGTATGTTGAACCTTAAATTAAATAATATACGCTTGAGGTAAATAATCAAATTGTTTTTAAATGAATTGACTCATTCACGAGAATTCTACAAATCAACTGCTGCTGCCATAGCTCACTAGTTACTATATTTTCTGTTTACAATAAAATTGTACATTACCCACTTTGTATGGCGAAAGACGTCATCTTATCTGATCAAATATCCATTGAATAAATTTACTCTGGTTTGGTCGAATTCCACTCTGGTGGAAAAATAGTTGAATATGTTCATAGTAAAAAACAAACGTTTAAATAGAATTTATTGGGAGTTTAAGAAAATGTGTATATATTGTGAAAGGATATGTAAATATTTTCTGGCAATTGAAAAAATGACTTTTCTATTTATTGTTCCGACGATCAATCACTGATTGGCATATCACTCAACTGAGTATAATATGTATCTTCTTCTGAACTATAACTAGAAGTGTCACTTTTACGATAGCAAATTTCATGGAGCATATATTGCTCATTAAGCAAATTATCTAATTTGATGAATCTACTGAGTAGTAAATATCATAATTTGTTTTTTAATAATATAATTTTTTTTATTTGTTGGTTATTAGGAAAGAAGGCAAAAATTATATTAAAGTAAAAAAAATTATAATCTGATTATCCAAACCAGAGTTATAATTTAAAAAAATATTATTGTGCACAAGTGTCTATTGTCTGAAGGCCTCCAGGAGCATGGAACCGGATCATTTGTAATCTTCATCAATTAGGTACATTCAGAAGTTATACAATTCATGGATGAGTACTGAAGTATCCATATCACCAACATCGAACTTCCTAGAAATGAAATGAGAGAGAGAGAGAGAACAACACGTTCTGACCTGACAAGCGGCAGTTGTCGAAAAAACCGCTCTCCTTAAAAATTAATTATCTGCTAAAAAATGTTCCTTTACCTCGTTAACTGTTCAACCTATTTCCTTCTAATTTTCAAAAGATGCACTGATAGATGTAATTTAGAAGTGATGCCATGGGAATTTTGATTACCTATTACATTTTTGTTGTTGATACAGAATTTTATGCAGTGGTGGCTGTTCAGGGTAGGCAAGGTAGCTGTACCGCCTCACCAGCAATCTAGGCTCTCAAAAATGGGAAAAAGATGATTTGCCAGATGTCTTGTTATTTTATCCTTCAATTTTTTCTTTGTTTTAATTTTTTTTTTAAATTTAAGCCGCGTCTTAACTGGAAGCGTCATTAGCGGGGCAATAAAAAAGGGGGATGTCAAAAGGACACTGCAACAGGTACGATTCTAAGGGGGCGCCATGCTGACTGTCCGTCACTAAACGGGTTGCCATCAAGGACTCCACTGGCAGAGTGGAGGGGGAGAAATAATAATAATATTAACCCCCAAAACGAGGTGTTGCCGCAATCTGCCTCAAAGTGTCAAACAGCAAGGGTCACTGCCCACAGCTCTGCTGTGAACACAAATGCAACAGGTGGTAGGCGTCTAGTGACTTGGAAGTGGGGCTCCAAAGAGCAAGGCCAACACGATCCAGCATATTTGAGCCATCAGTGAATAAGAGAGTGTGTCCAGCATATCGCTGGACTGCCTCTGAGTAACGACATCTGAGGATATGTGGGGGTGTATTGTGCAAAAATCATTGCACATCCCAGACAAGGGTCATGAAGGGACAGGGGGGACTTTAAAAGGAACCAGAGGGTATCTCACTATGCAGTCCCACCTGGTTAGGAAGTTTCCAAGTTTCCATAGAGCAAGGCCAACACCATCAGGCGTTTTTGAGCCATCAGTGAATACGATAGTGTGTCCAGCATATCGCTGGATTGCCTCTGAGTAACGACATCTGAAGATATGTGGGGGTGTATCGCCCTTGACCCCAACCCTCAAGCGAAAATCAATGCTCATCCCAGACAAGGTCCATAGAGGGACGTGGGAGGAGGGGGGGGGGGGGCTTCAAAATGGACCAGAGTGTATCTCTCTATGCAGTCCCACCTGGTGAGCTTCTGAACAAGAATGACCAATGGGCGAGTTCGAGTCTGGAGCCTGGAATATGTTTCATCGAGTGATGGTAGAGTTACCATGGTATGCAGAGGGAGCCCTGGGAAATAATGAAGGTGCTCTGCATAACGAAGTGTCAGTAGATTTCGCATAATCTTTAGTGGCTGACTACGCCCGAGCACCTGAAGGGAGGCTGTCGGGGTAGTTTGAAAGACCCCAGTGGCCAATCATAGACCCTTGTTTAATATAGGTTCCAGCTTAGGCAGCAAGGACTTTCTTGCTGATCCATAAACTACAAACCTATAATCAATTCTTGATTGCACCACAGCATGGGAAATCCTTAAGAGGGCTTCCTGCTGGGCGCCCCAACTATAGTTAGATAGAGCCTTGAACAACAGTACATCCTGCATAGAAGCCTGGCACAAGTACTCAATATGCTGGGTCCACCGCAGCTGGCGGTCAACTATGAGTCAAATTGTGAGTGGATACTCATCATGTGCTTTGTGCTTTCTGTAAAAATGAATGAAGGTAGTTTTTGCTGGTGAAAAACTAAAACCTCGCATCCGCGCTGTTTGATAGATGGTTCAATTGAACGTTGAAATGTGTCAAATTTCTCAGATTATCACCTCGCAGGAGGATAGTTAAGTCATTAACATACAGTAAGGGACGAATATGTTATCAGCGAGGCGTGGTTTATAGACTATAAACACTGTGCAACTAAGCATAGAACCCTGAGGGATGCCATTCTCCTGAGGGTGGAGATCGGAGAAGACATTCCCAAGGTGCACCCTGAATATGGGCCCTCCCGCTCTCCTCTGCTGCAGCCTTTGCAAGATATTATGACGCCAATTGGTGTCATAGGCTTCAAGATCAAGGAACACACCAATGGTGTCCCCCGACCAAAAAGGTGTCCTGGATATCAGTCTCAAAAGCTGAGAGTTGGTAAACTGCTGAGAAGCGTTTGCGAAAACCAGCCTGATATTGGCTGATGAGGCAGTTGCGCTCAAGAAACCATACCAGGCATTAGTTGACCATAGCTTCCAGGATCTTGATCATGCAGCAAGTAAGGGAGATGGTTCTGTAACTAGCAGCCTCACAAGGGTCTTTGCCCTCTTTGCGAAGAGCGACAATGACAGCCTCCCTCCAGGAGGAAGGATAGTTACCTGCGTCATATATATAATTATACAGCCTCAGGAGAGTGTGCTTTTGCTCCTGTGGGCGATTGATTAACATTTCATAATGGATCGTATCCTTCCCAGGGGCAGTCCTGTTTGATTTATTCTTTGCTGTCTCTAGTTCACCCATTGTGAATGGTATATCAATTGAGGGAATGGATGACGGCACAAGCTGAGGGAGAGGTGCCATCTCAACATCCGCCTTGTGTTGCTTAAAGTCATCCTGGGACGCTTCATCACTGGACACATGGGCATAATGAGAACCCATTGTGTCAACAATGTGCTTGAGTTCCTGAGCCACATCACCCTGAGGTATGGTGGAAGATGGAATAGTTGATGGCGGGGGACCCTTCATTGCATGTACCTTTTGCCATAGATCTTTAGGAGGAGTACCATCCTTAATTTAACTGACATTTGAGCGAAAGGAGCTGACTTGGGCCTGACGCTTGAGCCGATGCTCACCTGCTCTGGCTCGCTTGAAAATATTGTAAATTTCAGTAGTAGTTTCCTATGTCTTTGGCGGAATGTATTCAATGCCTGACGTTTGGCCCAGTTGGCTTCTCGCACTTCCCTATTCCACCATGCGACATGATTGCGCCCCTTGGTGGGGTCAGTTTTTGGTATAGCAGCTGATGCTGCTTCAAGCATAGCAGAGGTTTCCACTGAGATTGATGTGCACCATCTACTCCCTATAAAGAGCCCAGTCAGGTTCTTACAACTTCCTGTGAGGAAGTGGTGTGAAAGGTGAATGCCGACTTTCTGTATCAATTTTGATAGGGTAGTGGTCTGAGTGATGAAGGTCCGACAAGGGATTCCAAGTCAATGTATCCCCCAAGGAGGGAGAGCAAATGGCAAGGTTGATTGCAAACATTGTACCATGGATAGGTGACAAGTATTTTGGGCAGCCATGGTTCAGGGGGAGGAGATCAAATTCCCTGAATGTGGCTTCAGCAGTGGTATTGTCACAGCCCCATAAGGTGTTATGAATGTTAAAATCCCCAAAAACTAGCACAGGGCTAGGAACCTGATGAAGGACGTCCAAAAAAGTGGCCTCATCTCACACTCCACCTGGATGATAGAGGGAGACAATAGTCAGGGGGGTAGGGACTGCAACTCTGGCAGCCACTGCCTGGATTTTTGTGTTGAAAGGCACTCGACTCACACATTATTTCTTATCATGATCATGATCTCACCATGGGCCCTACCATTGGGTTGGAGCGTCACTTTTTTTCTGAGGGTAGAGTAGCCACACATACTGAACCCATCAAGTGGTTTCAGGTGCGTCTCTGGCAAGTATGATCCTAGTAGGGTTCTAAGCTCATCACATCGTCTATATATACCATTGGCATTAAATTGAAGGAAGCACTCAGAGATGGTGTTATTAGGTTGAGTGGTCATAATAAGTATCTATAAATTATTTGGAGAGAACAATGAAGCAGTCAATGCTGCTTTCTGGGCTTGCCCTTTAGTCAGCCCTTCTTTTTCTTAGAAGGGGCCCGAGAGGGTGGTTATGCAGACCCCGATCGCGCGTCATTCCTCTCTAACCTGGGTCCAGCCACCACTGGCTGGCTCCTGATAGAGCTCCATTTCGGAGCCAGAGGAGTTGGGGGAGGAGGAGGCCGACGTAATTTGTCGCCTCGTCCGGAATTTTTTTGTGAGGACCTCAGAAGCGTCCTTCACATTTTTCTCAGAGCTATCCCCCTTTGTTGATGTGGTGGGTTTAGAGAATGGCTTAAGTTGGTGGGAGGGGGATTGTTGTGGGAGGGTGGGAATAGTGGTGGATGGGAGAAAGGGGATTGGGCCAGCCTTGATGGCTGAGGAGAAATTGATTAGCTGGTCTTGGGCCAGTGTCCATTCAATGGATTGTTTTAACTTGGAGGCATATGATTCATTTTGGAAATAGAATTATTGCAAATTCTATGGGCCACAGGATAAGGAACGTTTTCAGTTGCCATAATGGATTGGATGGCAATTTCTTTTTTAAAGATTGGACACTCCTCATAAAGTGCTCCATGCAGGCCATTGCAATTGGCACACTGTGGGGGCTTTGAGCATGGTGTTTCCGCCTTATTGTGACGTGGAAGACCATAGGCGCACATTTCATGCTCAGCCTTGCATCTGCGGATAGTATTCCCAAATTTAAGGCATTTGTAGCCTCGCATAGGGGGGAATAAAAGGCCGACCCTGCAGGTCACAAAGCAAGGGACCAGGTGACACAGTCTTTGGAGGATTTTTTTTACACAAATGTGAGCAAAAAGGTGTCAGATGACCCATTGATGCGCCTACCACATTGAAGAGCGATGACTTCAATGACTGAATCCTCTTTGAGACTCTCGAGGATCTCGTCAGCAGAGCACAATCGAAGATATTAGCAAGGGATCGTGCCCTGTGAAGTGTTTAGTTTCTGGTTGCGAGTGACTGTTACTTCAGTCTCTCCCAACTTTACAAGTTTGCCCTGGCTACTTTAGCGTGAACCTTGGAGTTTGCAATGATTTTCATCTCTGTTGGTCTGCCTATCTGGCTTACCAATGCATTTCCGATCTTTAAGGTACTGGAGGCTTTAAAACCATCTCCCTTAGTCTCAACCGTATAAAAATGTGGGAATCCGGACTCCTTGAAAAGATCAAAGAAGTTTCATGTCCCTTTAGGTATTTGGCCTTCGTCATGCTGGTTCTTCGATGAGCTCAGAGGCTTCACAACAGCATTTGATTGTTCAGTGGGTGTTACACTATTGGGGACTGAGCAACATGTTATTCTTTTTCCTGTTAAAGGAATATTCATATTTGCACCTCCCAAAAGATAGGTAGCAACAACAGGGTTTGCATCTCCATGGTGAGGATCTCCTCCCGATTCTTGGGTGCATCCACTGCTGGAGACACAGAGCTGTCAATGTTGACAACAGAGGCCGTAGTCTCTGTATTCATGGTGAGGGGAACCTCGCCATTCTTGGTTGCCTCCACAAAGGAAAGCATTGGGGTAGAAGGTGGAGTTGGGGGAGGCGGAGTGGAAACTTCCACAGCTGGGCTGGGAGCCCCGGGGGAGTGGCGGGTGGCACTTTTATTACCCGCAATAATTGTTTTGGACATTTTCATGGTGTTTTTTGGGTGAAAGGTGTGTAGGTGTGTGTGTCTGAGTGTATTGTTTTACGTGTAGTGTACAGTGGTGTCGCTTACGACATTGGGGCCAATGCTACCTCCACCGGCCTATTGATTATAGTCTCTTCGCTGGTCTGTTGTGGGTCAAGAGGTGGCCCCCGCACGCCCTGTAACACCCCGACCCGGCTGCCAACGGGTACTACAGGACATGGGGACTTTACTTGGGTCAGCCCATGGACCACTAGCAAGGCGGTGTCAGGACCCACGGCTACTACTGCCATCAGGTTCATACACTTACGGGCGTTGTATTGAAGACGAGGACGTATTTACTACTCAGTCTTGCTTTTGCGTTCTAAATCAAGCAGTAAGAATGGGACTTCAATATCGATCTTATATCGATATTTTCTGCAGGTTCTCCAAACCTGCTGCTCCCTCCTCCACATTACGGGGGCCACCACAGGTTGTAGCACAAGCCTCACCCCTATGTGTAGTGTGAGTGTTTTGAGTTGTGACATGTGTTTGTGTGAGGACTGTGTTGGGAATGCTGAAGGGAGATCATGAAAAAGGAAAAGAGAGCGAGGGAAGAGTACTAGACCTAACACGCTTTTTTCCTGATGCCCGAAGATCAGACGAACAAACATGGAGGGCATGTTGGATCAACGTCTAGGCCATTCACCTAGGGTGAACCAACGCTAGCTCGGGGCCGCAGGAACGCCAACCCTGTAGGACCTGAAGCCCCCCCCCCCCCCCCCCCCCCCCTACGGAGAAATTATTTTTTTAAGCCCAACATTGTTCAAAGTGGGCTGATAATATATTCAAAACTAAAAATTACATTCCTAATTAGTATTTAGTTTATGGCAAGTTGAGAGTTGAATAAACACGTAGTTTGTTGCGAGAAGTTTCTTTGAAGATTAGATGAGGAACTAGTAACAATGAATCCAAAAACAGCGACAATGGAACAGGAGAGTTATAAAGTAACGAGCTGTTGAGAACGCTATACGCTCCAAGCATTCTCCTGGCTAGGTCAGGCTGTAAATGACTTCGATGCCCATCGCCTTTGAACTCCCATTCAAAAAATTTCTTTTCGTCTGACCTTGAACAAACTTCATTCATGATCAGCCTAGCTTCCCCCTCCAAAGTAACGTAATGGGGTAGGCTATACCCTCCCACCCGGTGTATCGCCTGGTGCATGTTTTCTTTGGTTTCTTCCAATCAGCAATTTTCGGGAATTTTCGGCTGAACAAACTCGTCTCCACCACCACTCCTGAACCTCCATCGCTCACTCTGCACGTCCCTAATGATTGAACTATTATTTTTGCTTTTGCATGACGGTGCAGTTTTTACAACTCTACACTCGTCTTCTCATCCATTTCATTTTATAATCACTTCTCTGGGTGGAAAATGTAGGGCAGTGTGAAAAATAACACAATAATTATAGAAAAAAAGGTATTTTAATAGAATAGAAATGATGGCGGTAAAGCGCAAGAACGGGAACTGTTTCCCAACCAAGGGGGAAGGCTCTGAGGAGATGGTGAGAGGTGGGGATGACTAACTGGCTAGGAATAGCAAATGATGCTAATACAGAATTGTTTACCAACACCCCGCCTCAATTCTGGAATGACATAATCTCAGAAAGAATGCAAAATTAAATATGCCGATTCAAAGTGCGAATTGAAATCTTTATAATCAATTTATAAACAAATGGTATATATATCTATAATTGTCCATCGGATAATGTAGTGGATTTATATATGTTTTACTTGGTGTAGGTAGACCAAGTGGGACATTTATATTCTGGTTATGCGGGTTAGTCCCTGAGGTATTCCTGTAAGGAATGTGAGCGAAATCGCCAAGGTCAGCTTGCTTGGCGGGAGGAACTGAGGGGTAGTTCGTGTCGCAGCCGCGTGGAGCACTGGGCTCGCATAGTGGGTGCTGGGTTCGATCGGTTTGGTGCTGAGCCGTTATGTAATATTCCGGCCTAAGATTTATATCTGTAGGAGGAATATGTTGGGCTTGGTTGAGGTACTGAAAAGTATCCTTTGTTTTTAGCACATTTGGAGTGTATTTGACACTCGGATCGGCCGGGTAGCCTTGTGTAGAATATCGTGGATATTCGGAAATCTTTGTCGAATCATGATGATTGACTTCAGAGCGGGTCTGAAAGGTATCCTCGAACTTTTGTGTGTGTGAGGCTTGATCTAACGTTTCCTTCATGAATACGTTAGGTGAGAAGGCGATCTCTTCGCGAGGATCGAGCCTTGGGCCGTCGCTAGGAACAGCGGACGAGTCGAGCAGCGGGTAGGGAGCGCTGCGTGGGCTAAGAGGCCCGGCCGCGCCGTGTTCCGCCTCCCCTTGCATGAGGAAATAGGACGGGCGGCGCTCCATCGAAATATCCGAGTTTATTAACTCGTTTTCGATACCTCTACGTATAGAAATAGAGGGTTTGGAAGGTGGACTCGCTTGACAGAGCTTCTTTCCTTTGCTCGGATGTCAGGGTCCTACCTTGTAGTCTTGAAAAAGACTTCCTTGGACGAAAAATTAGAGCGGATGAGCAGAGTAATTTATCGGCGTGCCCACAGCGGTCGGTAACGAGCCTAGTGCTACGAAACCCGGGCGACACGTCTCAGAACGTCCCAGCGGGCGTACGATCTAATGAGAATATCAATAGATGTACCGGGTGGCGTCCTGACAGAAGAACTACGTTGGGCAATGAGCAGGATGAATAATCACTGGACTCGTAGATGCCAATGCGAGATCTGTGTGGAGAGAAGGTATGCCTTGTAGAAAGCAGTAGAAAGCCGTTCTGAGATGAACTCGGGAGCAGAAGGATCGTCAGCGTAGAGCGTGTAGAATCTTCGTACTTCAGAGTGTAGTCGTCGAGAGCGGAGAGTGGAATGAATTTCGGAGGGCTCCGAGCGGGGTAATTATAGGGAGGTGGCCGCCTCCTGCCGCCTCCTGATTGGTCCGCTTAATTTCGTTAATTCAACTGTGTAATCTCATTGGCTCGCACATTGTTTTCTCAGTATCTGCGAGTATGATAGCTGAGCTGGTCCTCCGGGGTGTTTTCCCCACGTCCGTCGCTGCGACGGGGTCCCCAGAGGTGGCTTACGAGCGTCCGTTGCGGAGACGACGACCTTGAGTTGTCTTCCCTGCGTCCGTCGTTTAGACGGGGTCCTCGGGTGGTTTCCCTGCGTCCGTTGTTCAGACGGGGTCCCCGGGGTGGCTGCTGGACCAGAGGTGGTTGCTTGCCGCCTCCTGGTTGGTTCGCCTATTGTCTCTCGTGTAATCAGTGTTTCTGATTGGCGAGTAGGCTTGTTAGAATTGTCCTTGTTAGTTTTAGAGGACGTTTGATTTTCTGTTTGAGTTTTCTCATTCAAGGCGACTTGGTTCGAGATACTTGTCGCGTCTCTCTCGCCCAGTAATTGTTTAGGGAGGTCGCCTTGTATGTTATTAGTTAATATTTCACTTTTGAGAGAGAATTTCGTATTTTCTCTCTGGTGAAATATTTTGTTTGACGGAGTTATAACTCGACGTCTTATAAATATTTGTGTGTCGTGTCTACCTCTTTTTGGTAGCCCTGAAAAGGGCTGTTGACAAGAGGGGGTGGTTTTCACCACAGGCGCCCCCCCAAGACGTTGTGTTATTAACGACGGCGCCGGCTGGGGTGTTTCGAGCGCAGTCACCCAACTCTCGTCGAATTTGGTAGAGGGGACGTGTCTTCTGGCGGATTTTCGGGGAGTTTCCTCCTTATTTTCTGCCTGATTTTTGCTTAGTGACACAGCTTCGTCTGTTTTTAGAGTGTAAGCTGGTTTTATTTGCTGTTTGGGAACTTTTTTTGTGTGTTCGCCAATTTGTACTGTAACCGAAAACTTATCTCTTTTAACAACTTTGAATGGTCCCGTGTAAGGACATTGCAAAGAGGTGAGCTGTGTGGGCACTCTGATATAGACATGTGTACATGTATCCAAATTTTTGGGCATGTTGACGGCATACTTCGTATTATTATGTTTAATATGCGTAGGCCGGAAGAAGAGAGGCTCAGAAAGGTTTGTAGAAGTTACGAAAATGTCTCCTGGGAGTGGTAGGTACGTCAATTCCGTAAACTTTTTGGAAAGGTGTAGTTTCCGTTGCTGGGTCTACTGCCGTACGCATGGCGAGTAGTACTTTTGGAAGGGCGTCGAGCCAATTTTCGTTTTGTGCTTTGAGAGCCTCTTTCAAAGATCTATTTCTGCGTTCTACCATTCCGTTTGTTGACGGTTTGTATGGTAACGTGTGAGTATGTTTTACTCCGAGACGTTCCATAATGGAATTAAATAGATCTGATTCGAATTGTGTGCCCTGGTCACTTGTGATGTATTTAGGTACGCCTTTTGAAGCTACCCAAATATTGATAAAGGCGTTTGTGATCGTGGATGTTTCGATGTTGTTAAGAGGGACTGCCTCTAGCCAACCCGTTGCTCTATCGACCATCATTAGAATGTAACGTTTCCCTCCTTTAGCTAAAGGTAAGGGTCCGGTAATGTCAACGTGTACATGTGAAAATTTGTTAGCCGTTTCAAATTCGGAGTAAGGGAGCTTCACGGAGCGAGTGATTTTTGCTCGTTGGCAAGTCTCGCACGCTCGGACCCAGTTGGAGACATCTGCACGAAGTCCGTGCCAAAAATATCTTTGTTTTACTTTATACACTGTGGAGTGTATGCCTGGGTGTCCCAAATTGTGAATTTGGCTGATTATTTCGTGCCTTATTTCGTTTGGAATATAAGGTCTTGGGTGTCCTAGGTCTAGGTTACACCAAATCTCTCCTTGAGGGAATTCAACTCGTGTGAGTTTCAATTTGTCCTCTGTGTTAGGAGGAGAACGAATTTGTGCATTTGAGATGTGCAGTAGAAGATTGCACTCTATTGCAGCCGTAATTTGCGAAATTTCGGCTATGGGTGGACCCTCGTCAGTTTGGGTTGAAATCGATTTTGTTTGAATTTCAACTGGATCGAAGGGTCTGGAGAGTGCGTCGGCAACGACGTTGTTCTCTCCGGGTATATGTCGAATGTCACTTGTCATTTGAGAGATGTATGTTAGCCATCTCAATCTCATTTTAGAAAAATGTGCATTTTTCTTAAGCATCGTGCCTAGCAGAGGCTTGTGATCTGAACAAATATGAAAAGATCGGCCGTCCAAGTCATTGTGCCAGTGAATGCAAGCTTGGTAAACGGCGAACATCTCTTTGTCGAATGAGGCTTTATTCTTCCATTGTTCCGGAATTTCTTTACTGAAAAATCCCAATGGTTGGTAAGATTTCGAGCCGTGTTTGTCTGTAATTTCCTGCTCCAGTGCCGCTCCGATGTGTGTATCGGATGCGTCGCAGACTATTCTCCACTCTGCTGTAGGGTGTGGATGAGCAATATTATGCAATGTAGCTTTTATCATTGCTTGTTTTAAGCTGTTGAAAGCTTTTTCTCTCTCTGATGTCCATTCGATAGGTGTTTTGTCATTTTTTTTGTTTGACTGAATGGAGTCATACAGAGGTTGTGCTGTGTGAGCGAATTTACTTGAGCAAGCTCGGTAAAAACCACACATACCTAGGAATCTGCGTAGACTTCGTACGTCTATTGGCCTAGGAAATTGTTCTATGGCTTCTATTTTATCTCGTTTAGGAATTATCCCTTCTTTCGAGATAGTGAAACCTAGGAAATCGACGGTAGGTTTTGAAAAAAATGCATTTATCAAAACCTACTCGAAGTCCGTGTTCTCCTAGCTTGTCGAAAATTTGTTTGAGGTGGTTCATGTGTTCTTTATAATTTTTAGAAGCCACCAATATGTCATCTAGGTATACAAATGCGAAATCAAATTTTCGCATGATGCTGTCCATGTATCTTTGCCATGTTTGGGCCGCTCCGGCCAAACCCATGCTCATTTTTTTAAACTCATAAAGACCGAAAGGTGTAATAATTGCTGTTTTATGAGCGTCATCTGGGTGCATCGGAATATGGTAATATGCCGATTTTAAATCTATTGTCGAATAGATTTGTGTATCATGTAAATTCGCTTGGAAAGAGCGAATGTGAGGAGGAGGGTAGGCGTCTTTCTTCGTTTTCGCGTTCAGGAAACGGTAGTCGCCGGTGATCCTCCATGACCCGTCTTTTTTTGGCACACAGTGTAACGGGGATGCCCATTCGGAATCTGATGGTGCAATTATGCCCTCGGAGAGCATTTTGTCAAAAGTACTTTTGACTTGAGCCCGTTTTTCGCCCGCCATGGGTCTTGCACGGAAGTGTACTGGTGTTCCTTCCGTGGTTATACGGTGGTAAACCCCGTTGTTTTTCCACTTTCCTTGAAGTTTGCTCATTTTATCATTGTATTTTTCAATGATAGAGCGAATGTTTTCGTCCTCCGTGATTTGCACGTCCTCTGGTTGAGGGCTGTTGTCACGATGAGGGATAGTAGCTGCTATTTGTTCGTCAGTGAATTTTTTGTTCATGACTGCAGCGATTTTTTGATCAGCATAGCTTTTTATTTTATCTTTATAGATGTATTTGTGTTTGACCCGTATTCCGATATCCCAAGACTCGAGGAATGGTATACCGAGGATCGCTAGATCAACTTTCGTGATCATAAAATCGGTGGTCATGTCTCCGAGGCCGATGTTAATTGTCGTGTCAGCACGCCCTAGTGTGTCTATAGGGGCTCCGTTAGCTGCTGTGAGCTTGACGTTGGACTTACGAATTTTTAAGCCCAATTTTTTGGTGACATTGTGGGGCAGAATGTTCACTTCTGCTCCCGTGTCGATGAGAAATTCAGTGCCATTTAGTTTGCACTTGAAAAAAAGCCTTTTATACTCATTAGTCTGCCGGTGTATAGGCTCAGATACACTGGCAGTTATTCGTTTTCCGAACTCTCTACGTCGGAGGTTGGAACGGTACTTTCTTGTACCGATCTCTGAGTATTTTCGCTTGAAAACCAGGTTTTAGGCTGGCTTATAGGCGCTGCCTTTTTGCTAGGTTTGGAGGCAGTATTCGCCTTCCAAGTGCAGTGTTCTGGGTCTGCACACCTGCGAGTTTCGCTACCGAAACGTGCGTGGTTTCGACAGATATAGGCCGTCGGTTTGTGAGGCTTACTCTCTACTTTCTGGGGTTTGAACTCAGCTTTTTGTGAGAGGGCCTTTTTGAAACCAGTCTTCGTGGGTTTCGGAGTAGATTCTACTCCTCGTATGTTGAGAGAGGGGTTCTCTGTTTTGTACGCGTGTAGCGTATCAGCTAGGTCGAGCCGTGCGGTCGTGGTAGACTGTGCTGCGACCATACCTCGGGCTTCGATAGGTAGAGTTTCGATCCACTTTTGAGTGATCAGAGCCTCTGAGAAGTACCCAACAGCTTTAGAGTACATTTCATGGTACTTGGTGCGAGAGATGCGGGGTCCTCGAGTGCGAGGAGCCTGTCCTGTACGGACAACCCGTATTCTCGTTGTAGGCGCTGTTTGGCCTCTTCATAAGGTGCGTGGGGTGCCGTGAGGTAAGCTGAGTCGATAGCTTCCCTCATTTCCTCCGGTACCCACTTGTATATAGCTGAGAAGCATTCGTTCTGCGTTCTCAGGTGTTTTCGTACGCAGTATTGATCGAACTCGGCGAGTGCACGATCGATATTATTCTTTTGGAAGATTGGTCTTTGATAATCTCCCATTTCCTCCCAAAGTGCTCGAAAGCCACTTTGTGTAGAGGGTTGTTGATAAGAGGGAACGAAATGCTCCGTGTTAAGCCTGTTCAAAGGCGGGGTCACCATTTGTAGTGGATTTATATATGTTTTACTTGGTGTAGGTAGACCAAGTGGGACATTTATATTCTGGTTATGCGGGTTAGTCCCTGAGGTATTCCTGTAAGGAATGTGAGCGAAATCGCCAAGGTCAGCTTGCTTGGCGGGAGGAACTGAGGGGTAGTTCGTGTCGCAGCCGCGTGGAGCACTGGGCTCGCATAGTGGGTGCTGGGTTCGATCGGTTTGGTGCTGAGCCGTTATGTAATATTCCGGCCTAAGATTTATATCTGTAGGAGGAATATGTTGGGCTTGGTTGAGGTACTGAAAAGTATCCTTTGTTTTTAGCACATTTGGAGTGTATTTGACACTCGGATCGGCCGGGTAGCCTTGTGTAGAATATCGTGGATATTCGGAAATCTTTGTCGAATCATGATGATTGACTTCAGAGCGGGTCTGAAAGGTATCCTCGAACTTTTGTGTGTGTGAGGCTTGATCTAACGTTTCCTTCATGAATACGTTAGGTGAGAAGGCGATCTCTTCGCGAGGATCGAGCCTTGGGCCGTCGCTAGGAACAGCGGACGAGTCGAGCAGCGGGTAGGGAGCGCTGCGTGGGCTAAGAGGCCCGGCCGCGCCGTGTTCCGCCTCCCCTTGCATGAGGAAATAGGACGGGCGGCGCTCCATCGAAATATCCGAGTTTATTAACTCGTTTTCGATACCTCTACGTATAGAAATAGAGGGTTTGGAAGGTGGACTCGCTTGACAGAGCTTCTTTCCTTTGCTCGGATGTCAGGGTCCTACCTTGTAGTCTTGAAAAAGACTTCCTTGGACGATAAATTAGAGCGGATGAGCAGAGTAATTTATCGGCGTGCCCACAGCGGTCGGTAACGAGCCTAGTGCTACGAAACCCGGGCGACACGTCTCGGAACGTCCCAGCGGGCGTACGATCTAATGAGAATATCAATAGATGTACCGGGTGGCGTCCTGACAGAAGAACTACGTTGGGCAATGAGCAGGATGAATAATCACTGGACTCGTAGATGCCAATGCGAGATCTGTGTGGAGAGAAGGTATGCCTTGTAGAAAGCAGTAGAAAGCCGTTCTGAGATGAACTCGGGAGCAGAAGGATCGTCAGCGTAGAGCGTGTAGAATCTTCGTACTTCAGAGTGTAGTCGTCGAGAGCGGAGAGTGGAATGAATTTCGGAGGGCTCCGAGCGGGGTAATTATAGGGAGGTGGCCGCCTCCTGCCGCCTCCTGATTGGTTCGCTTAATTTCGTTAATTCAACTGTGTAATCTCATTGGC
The DNA here is from genome assembly GCA_030762985.1 of Adelphocoris suturalis. Lineage (NCBI taxonomy): Eukaryota > Metazoa > Arthropoda > Insecta > Hemiptera > Miridae > Adelphocoris > Adelphocoris suturalis. Next base: position 64,522,538 of record CM061040.1, on the reverse strand, counting down.
TCGCACATTGTTTTCTCAGTATCTGCGAGTATGATAGCTGAGCTGGTCCTCCGGGGTGTTTTCCCCACGTCCGTCGCTGCGACGGGGTCCCCAGAGGTGGCTTACGAGCGTCCGTTGCGGAGACGACGACCTTGAGTTGTCTTCCCTGCGTCCGTCGTTTAGACGGGGTCCTCGGGTGGTTTCCCTGCGTCCGTTGTTCAGACGGGGTCCCCGGGGTGGCTGCTGGACCAGAGGTGGTTGCTTGCCGCCTCCTGGTTGGTTCGCCTATTGTCTCTCGTGTAATCAGTGTTTCTGATTGGCGAGTAGGCTTGTTAGAATTGTCCTTGTTAGTTTTAGAGGACGTTTGATTTTCTGTTTGAGTTTTCTCATTCAAGGCGACTTGGTTCGAGATACTTGTCGCGTCTCTCTCGCCCAGTAATTGTTTAGGGAGGTCGCCTTGTATGTTATTAGTTAATATTTCACTTTTGAGAGAGAATTTCGTATTTTCTCTCTGGTGAAATATTTTGTTTGACGGAGTTATAACTCGACGTCTTATAAATATTTGTGTGTCGTGTCTACCTCTTTTTGGTAGCCCTGAAAAGGGCTGTTGACAAGAGGGGGTGGTTTTCACCACAGATAACTTACTAAATTGTCCGTACTTATAATTACACTGAAAATAGCGTATTCACAATTTTTCACAAATTAACGATTCATAAGTATAGCATTAAATATTTTTGTCTTCTAAGACATGCACAAAGGAACATAGTATGAAAGTACAATACGTTTTAAACAAGCATAAAGGAACATGATGCAAAAGTACAATTTATTAAATATCTATGTTTTTAAAGTAAGTACAAAGGAACATGATACATGAGTAAATTTTTTAAATATTTTAGTTTTTGAAACAAACGCCAAGTTTTTCTCTAAATTCAACGAATTTAGGTTTAGGTAATGCCTTAGTTAGGCAATCAGCAATTTGATTTGATGTTGCAATGTATGTTAATTTAATATTTCCATTCATAACGTGATTTCTTACGAAATGGTACTTTACATCAAAGTGTTTTGATCTTTTTGTCTCGAAATTTCTGGCTATTTTAATGCAGGACTGGTTGTCTTCGAAAATTTCAATTTTAGGATTCAGAGATAACTCGGTAAGTAGTTGCTGGATAAACAAGGTTTCGCAAACACAATCAGCTAGGGCATAATACTCACTTTCAGCTGAACTGATAGCTACGGATTTTTGCTTTCTGGATCTCCACGCTACGGTGTGTCCATTCAATTTTACAGCAAAACCTGTGGTACTTTTTCGATCACTGTCGTTGGCATAATCAGAATCAACAAATGCAGAAAGATAGAATTCAGACTTGGTACTATCTAACTGAGATTTTTCATATTTTAGAGCAAAGTTTCGGGTTTCTTTCAAATACCTAATAACATTTTTTAGATATTTCCAATGTTCGGAATTATAGGAATTTTGAAATTGGCTAAAATAAGAAATGCTAAAGCTGAGATCAGGTCTAGAACCCATCATCAGATACATGAAGCTACCTATTAATTCTTTGTAAGGTGCGTGAAAATTGTTATTTTCTGATTTATCATGATTTAGGTATAATTTTGGTTGCATTGGTATAGTGAAGGTTGGCAGTTTTTCATGTTATAATGATCAATGATTTTGTCAATCAACTCAGATTGTTTTATGAACAGAGCGGTTTTTGTACGTTCAATTTCTAACCCAAGAAACTTGAATTTTTTATTATTCGAGAGATCTTTTATTTTAAATTTTGAGCCTAAGTGCTTTTTGACTTCGGAAAGTTCGTTTTCATCAGGGGATATCAGTAAAAGGTCATCAATCCACAGGAGTATGAAACAGTTACCTCGAAAATACAGGCAAGGGTCTGCTTCACTACGCAAAAATTTCAATTTCACAAGTTCAGCGTTCAATGATTCGTTCCAAGCTTTTGGGCTTGATCTAAGACCATAGATGGCTTTAACTAGCTTGCACACTTTATTATGACTTTCGCATTGCAAACCTAAAGGAAGTTTCATATAAACTGGAATTTTTAAAAATGAATTCAAGAATGCAGAATTGAAATCAATAAGGTTGATAATAAAGTCTTTCTCCACTACTATTGAGAAAAGGATACGGAGAGTAGTCATTCGGGCGACTGGTGAGTAGATGTCATCTTCCAGAGAAGTCTCCTGCAGAAATCCTCGGGCGACAAGTCTAGCCTTCTTCAGTATTTTTCCGTTTGAGTATTTTTGCCGAAAAATCCACTTGGAATCGATAGGTTTTTCTCCAGGGGGTAAGTCTACGATTTCCCAGGTATTGTTGACGGTCATGTTTTGAAGTTCCTGTTGTATAGCCTTTTTCCATTCATTTGACTTCACAGCTTCATGGTAGGTAGTGGGAATTTCGGAAGGTAAGAAACCACAGGACAAGGCAGCAAAGTAGTTTGTTTCATCATCGGCAGGCAACGATCCACGATGGTACTCATTTAGGTACGAAGGAGTTTTCCTGATTCGCTGGGGTCTTGTATTGGTCAGTGGTTGTTCAAGTTCTTCCCTATGCTGGCTGTGGGATTCGATTCTATTCTGTGGGGATTGAGACTCGTCTTTCATAAGTGTTGGTTCATTTTCTTCATAATCGGTTGACGATTCTGCATGATCGTTATCCTCTTCCAACGACTCATCCTCAGAGGTAGACGATTCTGCTTCCGATTCCTGATTTGTGGGTAATTCCAAATTTTGGACTGGCAGGGCTTCAGGTTTTTCGTCAAAAACGACGTTCCGGGCGGTGATAGCTCGACTGGCCTTTGGGTCCCACAAGATATACCCATTTGGTGTGTAGCCGATAAGATAGGTAAGTTTACTTCTGTCATCTAATTTTCCATGACGATCTTCTTTAGCAATATGACAGTAGGCTCGGCATCCCCATGTGCGGATATTGGACATCTACTTTCCGTCCATACCATGGGTTAGCTGGGATTTCGTTGGGAGCTAGGGCTGACGTTGGGATACGGTTTATGATGTAGTTCGAGGCCTGAACAGCAAATCCCCAGAATTCCTTTCCAAGCGAACTGCCTGAAATCATAGCTCGTGCCATGTTCAGTAACGTGCGATTGTACCTCTCACATAATGAATTATGTTCGGGGGTGCGAGGAATGGTATACTGTATTTGTATTCCTTTGTTTTCACAAAAATTGCGAAATTTCTTGGATGTATAATCTCCAGCGTTATCACATCTTAACCTTGAGATTCGTGATGAGAAATGAGCGGTGACCATAGCTTCATATTTTATAAAACAGTCGTATACTTCCGATTTATGGGCAATCATATATACGTGAGCAAAATGAGTGAAGTGGTCAATAAACAATACATAATACCGCTTACCATCAAGAGTAGTAGGCGTGAGCGGACCACCGACATCGGAGCTAACGACCTCCAATGGTCTTTTCGGTTTCTTTGAAGGATCTAATGGCTGAAATGGTTGGCGAGTTTGTTTTGCCTTGAGACAAATATCACACAAGTGTTTTGGAGGAAACCTAGAAGAATGACCCATTCTTCGATGGTTAAGATCCGCATCAGATGTTACGAGAAGGGATCGAAAATGTAGAGGTCTCAATTTGACTTGGTATAAATTGTTTATATGTGTTCCTGTGGCAATCACTCGACCATTCAATGTTTTAATTTTGACAACGCCATCCTCAAAGATAACTTTCAAATTGCTAGCTTGCAATTGATGAACAGACAAAAGATTATGTTCGATTTCGTTACATACCAGAACGCCATTCATGTGGATTGGTGTTTTACCGCTTATCAAATCCAAAGTTCCGCGACGCGTTGCTGTTATTTGCTGTCCTTTCTTGGCAACATCGATTTTTAGATTCACTGATTCACCATTTCCGAGATGAATACTCGTAGCATTATTAATAATATGGTTCGTACAACCCGAGTCAACGTAGAAATCGATTTCATGTTCAATTTCCGATGAATTTGTAACATCAGACGTAAACAAACTTGTAACTTCGTCTTCAACTTCGCGTGTTTGTGCTAAGAACGCAATTTCTATATCTTCTTCTTCATCTTTACTAGTTGCCAGATTCGCTTTTCCAGTTTGGCAAAATGGCTTCCTTTTTCCACTTGTTGGGCGTGACCTTGAATTTCTCGAATTATGCGAATATTGAAATGATTCCGCAACTTGAGATCGTTTATTGGGGCATTGATTACGAAAATGACCGGATTCTCCGCACGCATGGCACTGATATTCACGTGTGTTCGTAAATTGTCTATGGTTACCTCGAGATTGGTTCCTCCCATTATTAACGCGACTGTAAAATGCTAATTCGGGGGCGCCATTTCCGTCTCGGTTCCTTAGTTGGTGTCCGAGTCTTCCCTCCTCTTCCAGGAGTTGGTTTTTAACGAACTCGTAGGTGATTTCGTCTGGTCTTTGGCTGTACATGAGATTGATTCCGGAAACAATTGGTCCATATGATCTTGGCATTGACGCTAGAAGTGTTGAGACGACTTCGTTGGTTGGCATTGTTCCACCAGATGAGCGGTAGTCGTTCACTTAAGTGTCGAATTCCTCAAGGTGAGTTGAAAGCGGACCACGGCGAAATTTCAGGTCATTGATTTTACTTCTCAGAGTAGTTTGAGTCGACAAACCGGTACGATCGTAGATGTTATTGAGAGTTTCCATGATTTCCTTAGCTGATCCACGTTTGTCCTTTATCATTTGAAGGATTCCATCGCTGAGCCACTGGGTCAGTATGTTACGCGCTTTGCGATCCATTTTCTTGAATTGTTCCAAGGTTACATCCGCGGGTTTATTTCCTAAAGCCATCTCGACCTCTAAATCTTCCAGTACAGCTGTGACTCGAATTTTCCAGGTTTGAAAACCTGTTCCTGAAAACCGCGTGATTGGGAATGCGTTTGAGGCTGTGGCGGCCATCGTTGGAGAAACGTGTTGGGTGGCGTGTGTAGCAAAATTCCACTACGAAAACTCAAATTCCGCCGGTAAAATTCCGTTTCCACGAATAACCGAACTCACGAACGCAAATCACGACCTATCTGGGCCCATAACCTGTAGGGCAGTGTGAAAAATAACACAATAATTATAGAAAAAAAGGTATTTTAATAGAGGAGAAATGATGGCGGTAAAGCGCAAGAACGGGAACTGTTTCCCAACCAAGGGGGAAGGCTCTGAGGAGATGGTGAGAGGTGGGGATGACTAACTGGCTAGGAATAGCAAATGATGCTAATACAGAATTGTTTACCAACAGAAAATATACCTAGCATCGGCGTTGATTATTATTAAAGTGCAAAGGCTTGCACCTCCCGCACATTGCTTTTCGTTTTTCGTGCCCTTTCGTTTTGGTGGCAAGCCAAAGATGGACGTGTATCGTATCTTTGTTGGATCGACCAGTTGCCAGATTGAATGAGGACTAATGTCCACCAGTCGTCGAATTATGGCTAGAGGTAGATGAATGATCGTCCCCCCAACCTTTTATCGTCCGTTTTCGTTGACTATGTTGCTCTGGGGAACTTGATGAATGGATTGCTTTGAGAGAACATAAGATGAATGAAACTGGGTATTAAGTAAGTGGGGGGTAAGATATACACGTTTATCACTGAAACCGTCATCAGGTTCATACACTTACGGGCGTTGTATTGAAGACGAGGACGTATTTACTACTCAGTCTTGCTTTTGCGTTCTAAATCAAGCAGTAAGAATGGGACTTCAATATCGATCTTATAATATCGATATTTTCTGCCGACCTTCGTTATTTTAGTACCGATATCGGACTTCCGACAATATCAGAACATCGATATGATCCCCCCAGTATCGATATTTTGACTGTAACTCAAGATTTTCAATGATTTTCAACCAGTTAGACTAGTGTTTGGGAAAAGGTGTTGAACCGATTTCTAATAAGTCTATCTTATTGCGACTGAATCTACGTCTAGTGTGACGCTTCACACTACTTACCCAGCATGTGTCATTTTATGTACCTACTTGATTTTAACTGTTTATAACGTTATTTTTGTGTTCTTGACGATATTAAATTATGTAGTTGGAAAGTTTTTAATTTATTAGGTATTGTTAGTTCATCGGAACCACATCGTTGTCTGACAGTCAGTAGCATCCTTTTTTCTGGACTTCACCTAAATTTTTTTTCCAGTCGCCTACCCAAGATTGACCCATCAGAGACGCCACCGATTTTCTGTCGCAAAAATCCTCAGGCCGTTTTTTAGCTTTGGGTTTTGGGGTATCACAATTAATAGGATTAAATTCATCACAAAGCCGTGGCACTACATATATAGCGTTTCTACGTATATAGATGAAGTACACGTGAAAATTGGAATATGGTCGGCCTAATGGTTGTTGAGAAAAAGGAACATGGAAATTACTCTTTTTTATACGTTTGATAACATTGTTTGCTGATTTTTCTATTTGACTAAGATGAGCAAAATTTATGCCAGACATGCTAGAACATATTGAGAACATTACTGTGAAATTTCGATTAATTTAGTACTGAATTGTAGGAGCTGTGAAGGTAAGACAACATAATGCGCCCGTGGGGTTTTAAAATCGGACTACCCCCCATAACTGATGCTTGGTTTCCTTCCGGCGGACAGTCGTCGTCGGTTCGGTTCGGGAGACTTCCAGATCCAATGTAGGTGCCTAGTTGCACCCTTAGCCATTGAAGACTTCTTCCGTCGATGCAATAATTGAGTGCAACATACTGAAATCCTGAATCGAGTGATAATTGGTATCGATTAAAGAAAAAAAAAAGATTCTTCAAACATGTATATTTATTAATTTATTTAAATTTTATTTGTTTATTTCAGTTTTTTCTATACTGAACCCCCTTTTTATTAATTGCTTACGGTAGGGTGGGGTAGTAACATCCTTCGAGTTTTTGATTAATCTGTACACTTTATTTGAAACTTTTTTAACCCAGAGAAGGTCAGTGGACACATGTGTACCTACTATATTCTACCACTATGTACTATGTACGAGTATTCTATCTGCGTACCAATTATACGGCTGCTCAAAAATAGAAAACTCCATGTATATTAGTATGTAACGATGATTATGTGTATAATAATTTATTGAATTATATTTCTCTACATGTTACTCTAGGAGCGATCGATCAGTAAGTTGTCTAATCTGGGTCTTCATGCATTTATGCAAGCATTGGGCAGGTTGACACAAACATTTTATGGATTGAGGTCAATTGGCAGAAAGAATACTCATGCTTGGGCTATTGTAAGGATTCCATGAATTACTGTTATTTATATGCTCGTGTGACAATAATATGGAAAAGTATAAATAATACATAACAAATGATTTAAAACTGAAGATTGATACAATCAATCACTCATGGGTAATTAGATGTGATTTTTTCCACAGACGAGCTCATACACTGAGTTGTGCATAGCTCTCAATAGATCATTCCCAAGGCCAGTTAAAGAAAATCTTGAAGGATATACAGACTACATATTTGGACCCCCCCAGAACGTCACAGAGTGGTACGAGTATGCAAACGTGGTTTTGCCAACAGGAATAGAAGAGCTAGAAAGTGACGAACTTTCTTTAATCGTAAGGATATTTTCGAAATCAACCTCTGTTAATATAGAGAGCAGCTACCTAACCAGGAAAAAGCACGATAGGAGAAATTTACTCGGGAACGCAACACGTTGCGGAAAAATGGACAATACGTTAGGAAATTAATTTCAGATCCTTCAATCAAGGATCCTTCTTTCATTAATTTGATTCTTCAAAGAGCAATGAGCATAGTTACAACACGCTCTTGTTGAAATCGACTAAGATAAAAGAAACGTCGTTTGTGTGGTTGCGTTGTTTTGGTTGTCGTCGTTTTGCGTTATCTTATTGCAAAACAAACATAACTTATTTCTGTTCTAGAACCAAAAATTTCAACCATGTATCATGTTTTCTCCTCGATATTGATTCGAAACTCTATGAAAACATCAGAAATTAACAAGCGGTTGCAATCATGTTCACAATATCAATTATTGAGAATGATCACCTGTGTGTAAACAATTATTTATATAACCATGCTCATAACTCAGTTTGTTGGACACGCACTTCGCAGTAGTTAACATAAATAAAGTAGTTGGATAAATCGAGAGCTTTCGAACGAATGGTCAACGAATTTTGTGGGATGAAAAACGACGAAGTACCATTTCCCTAGCAACGACTCGGTTGTAGGCGGAAATCACTGTAATTAATTTCGTGCGCGGAAAAAAATTGACTCGCAAAATTCGCTAGGACCCCAGGGCTAAAACATGATACATGTTAATAATAAGATTACAAGTGGAAAAGCCCGTGTCACCACGGGATGCAAGTACAAACTTTAATTATGCAAATAAAAAAGCAAAATCTTTCTGTTTCAACTTAATTTTTATTTATTCAAGTTGTATTAAAAAAAGTTACATTCATTCAGTTACAAAATTTATTCTAATGCTTCAGGAAATATAACATTGCGGGTGTATACTAAACCATACAAAGTATGAAAAGAACATGTGTTTTGGTTCGTCACTTTGCGCTCCCTCTACCGGCAAATTCTACAACTTTCCCTCGTTTTTGCACTTTTTCTTGTTTTTTAATATGAAGGAATCTGATTTATAACTTGGTAGAATTATCTGCACCAGAATTTCCCTCGTTTTTGCACTTTTTCTTGTTTTTTAATATGAAGGAATCTGATTTATAACTTGGTAGAATTATCTGCACCAGTTTTCTTCATGCCGGTCAGTTTAAAAAAAATTTGAAGAAGCGTAATCACTTTGTATGTATCATATTATTATAATAGATGATAATAGATAATAAATGCGTTAGTTACACAACAAATTGTTCGTTGACGTATATAGCCTGTGAAAGGGGAGTGACTGAATAGCAACCTTAATAGCGTACCTTCGCAGATGTACAAGAGTTGGAGACTACGTCGCAGTATTTACTTTCATAGCTGTCTGCGTTACCTTTATTTTCGACGAAACTTCGTAAATACATCCCAAACAACTTAACATTTTTTTTATAGATAACCTACATAATTCTCGCAACCTGTTTGCAACCTACAGTTTAATGTTGGGTGGTTCTTGAATGATTGATGAGCCGTCATTACTTGCTCACGGATTTCACGCATATGGATAGTATATTTAAGTAATCTTCCTGTATCCATGATGCAAACATCATCTTTATTTCAATTATTATTTCATACAACTAATTTGTTTGTTATTATATAAAATCTAATAAATGTTTAAATATTTTTATATGCATTTTGCCATCAATTGTAGGTAGTTTTGTATACTTCTTTTTGGTAGGTCAACATGCTAGTTTCCCGCCGGTCTTTGCCAACTTTTCTTGGGAATGATCTTCTCTCGCCATCTTTTCATTACTACTTCCTTTGTTCCTGCATCAAGCACGTTCTTTCATCAATTTTCTATACTTTTTCACTCCCAAATCCGTTTCCTCCCTTTCAAACTAATTACCGAGTGTACGGATAAGCATTCGAACTTTGCGTCCAACATTCATCCACCCAAGCTTTGCTGGATTTCGTGGCGATCTATCTTCTAGACGGAAGTGAAGAGGAGGCCACATCTACAACATCTACGTTCCTTTCTGTAATTAGTTCTCGCCTGTTACTAAAGAGTTGGTTATTGGCCGTGTCTCCTTCACGTTCATCGCTCGGCGCTGGAGCTGGACTTATGAGGATCCTCCCCAGATCAGGATTGATGCTTGAAAATACCCTTGGCGCCTCGAATTCATCGACTGGACTTCAGATAAGCCTTTCTGATAATTATATTAGTTTTGTACTTGAAAACCAATTTATTAGGAACATAATAAGAAACTCATTAATCGCAGTTCAAGCGCATAGGTACCTAATTGTCTCTCCGCTCCAGTGACCACTATTAGGACTGAGGTAGGTAGGCAGAACGAGTACCATATACCACTATAATATCATATCTATAATAAAACCCTATTCATGTTGATGTTTCATCTTCTAAAAACGCACTTATCATTTGAGTACTTCCTAATTTCATCAATTATTATCAAAGATCAAATCTCTGGTTAAGTTCATACTTAGTACAACATACCTTACATTGGTATTTTTAATTCCTCGAAATGAGGTGGTCCTTCGAGTAATACTTAAAATCATACCATACCATCATCATATCATTATACCATACAGTCCGACCATTTCATCGTTGTTTGGACGCTAACTAAACGGTACAGTGGGTCCATTCATTTGTTGGTCGATTCGAGCCGGATAAATTGGCGAACTTATATTACCTGCTCCTTTGTTTATCAGTTCTCATCTTATACTTACCTCTGCTTACCTTAGCTTTACTTACCTCTGGGTATTATTCTTTATTTGGTGCAGTTACCTATCTTCTATTCATCATTATCATTCTTGTTGTCACTAGACAAAATATTTGTTTCGTATTCTATCAAAATCTTATCATTACCTACCTATATTTTTCTGCTAAATTATCGTTGTTTGGACGCTAACTAAACGGTACGGTAGGTCCATTCAATAGCTATTCCTTGTTCCTCCTTACGTGTTGTAACAACTCCGAACTTACAGCGTCGAAGCTGATAGAAGTCACAGCCAACGAGGTGCACCGCTTGTCCGCCAGAGAGGAGCACTCACGTGCACCCCCATTAAGAGCAACCTCATAGTGTTTAAAGCTTTTGAATAAGATGGTATGCCACTCCCAGTCTGTCATATCAGCAATCTCGATATATCATTTATTGATTCTCAATATCTGTATACCTCATCCAATTGCTATCCAGACTCACCCTCACCTTATTATCACCTTGCGGTGTTTCTCATTAATAATTGAAGAGTTAATCTAAACTTAACCACTTTCGATTTCATCAGAATCCCTTGAGAATTCGTCTTGGAGCTATTCACGATTAGTTCCTTGAATAAAAACATACAAGTGGCTTAATTGTGTGTACCAAATCATTATCGCTTCTCCCTTTGAGGTAATTAAATAACTACATTATCAGCTCGAAAATAAATCATATAAATTCGAAACTGCCATATAAATATAGTACTCCCTACAAGGTCAAAACGATACTATCCCCAGTAACTTACGAGCTGCAAAATATAAGTGATCCGACAGACATAAAGGGACAACAAGTGTCACAATTGAAATCTTTTACCTACTCAATAAAAAAAAAGCAAATGTGAGCAATCCATGAGGTAGGATCCACCCCCCCCCCCCCCCCCCCCTCCCGGCACAACAGAGAGCAGCAACAAGTAATTATCAAATTACCAAACTTGTCTGTTACATGTTCTCTGTTGTCCACAACGCCGGCACGTATATGGACAATCCAAACCAAAATGAACAGAGCCCAGCTACCGCCAGCCCTGGACTCAGTGGCGGCCGGCATGTGCCGCACAGAGGGTCGAAATGCGATTCTGGCTGGACAAAATTATTTTTTCCCCTACCTTCTGGAAAATTTCTTGCTGATTCCGAATATACCCCATGGCTCCTTAATGCGATTTTCGTGAAAAAACCTCCAAAGTGACATGTTTTAAAACATATTTTTCAGTGTAAGGGTAAGATTTGTTTTTGTCTTGATCTCTTAGTGTTAGCGAGATTGAAAAGTTCTCGTTTTCGACTCAATACGCACCGTCAGGCTTGTGAGACACTTGACCATAACCAGAAAGTGTTAGCCTTCATATTTTCCCTGTTTCCTCGCTATTTTTAGGAAGAATGACAAATGACAAGTGGAATGAACAACCAAGAATGATGACATCTTCGAATCGGTCAACACGTATATATTATTATAAATATTCAGACATCTGTTAGTCCTTCATATACACTTGTATGTCTAGGTTTTGACTACTGTTTACTAGCGCTAGAGAACTACCTATAGTCCTTTACACTCCGAAAAACACACCTACCTAAGCCTCCAAAATTCACTATTCCGTCTCGCGCAGGTTTATCGGGCACGGCGTGACCAACGAGAATAGAAGATACCAGAGTGGCCCTGTGCGCCCGCACGATGTGTCACGCTTCCTCCACCCTCTGGTTCCCCAACTTTCTTGGGTCTCCCTGCCTATTACGCAGTATCCGCCACTTTGCCACTGTTTTCGTGCTGTTTTTCGCCTCGTTTTCTTTGGTTCTCGTTAGTATCATGTCTTTTTCTTTTTCTCCACGAGAATTGGTGGTTGCCTAAGAAGAAAGCATCAGGCGTTAGTGAAGAAGTACATTCCTTACCTTTCTATCTAATTTGTACAATGGCTATTTATGTCGATCATTCCTGAGTTTGCTGCGATAGAGGAATGAGGAGTTGGTCGTTGGTGGAGGATTTTGTCACTGATGTCACAAAGGGATGAGGAGGGGTTTAGCTCGTCTCCATTACTAGATTGTTAATTTTTGGAAATTAATGGGAAATTGGGAAAATGTCAACTGACGCACATGAGGATCGCTTAATACAAAAGATCATACAGTATACTAACACTGTATAGTATTCTGTATAGTATACTAACACTCAAAATGTATTGCAAAACATTAAATAAATGGAAAAAATTAAATAAAGGTGTCACTTGTGTGATAATCATTTTTTTTTTCTTTCAAATTTGTGAATATTCATAGAAAATTGAGAACTTGTCAAGGGGTGCATAGAGCACAAAAGCGAATAATCACGTTTTGTATTAGTACCATAAAATTGGGACAAAAATCAAGAAAAAACTATGGTTTAGAGCTTCATTCGCGTGATATTGGAAAACTGTGTTTCGAATTTTTGATAATTTATGTAAAGTTGAAAAATGGTCTAACTCGCAAACCGTCAGATTATCACTCTAGGATACATATATTACCCATACATATAGATTCCATGAACTTGAGTTTTCCATGTTTTATTCTTTTAGACCACGAAAAATACATTTATATGATAATGACCTAGTTAACTATTTCTACACACTCAAAGTGCACACATTTTCAATTAAAAATCATTCAAATCAACATTGAAATTAATTTCATTTTCATTCATTCATTCCTTTTTATTATTATTATTTTTTTTATTTATATAATTCGATAATGTACAAAAATTCGCTCCTACGATCATGCGGGAACTTTTTTCTAATTTGCCTGATTGAAGATTTTGCTCAAACTGACCCTCTATGGAATCTTTAAAGATTATTTGAAACAATGCAATGTACGAAAGAAATGCGTGATAAATCGAGAGCTTTCCAACGAGTGGAGAACGATTTTCGTGGGATGAAAATTAACGGAGATAAGTACATTTCCCTAGAAACGGGTCGGTAGTAAGGTAGTAACGCTCCGCAGGGCGTGGTTGGGGGGGGGGGGGGGGGGGGGGGGGGGCAGAGCACACTTTCGGCTCGGCGGCTTGCACGGGAAGGGCCGCTCTAGTATCTTCTATTCTCTTTGGGCGTGACCGAGGGAAACCGCGGGACGTTTTCCTGAAGTGTACTTGAGAGGGTGTCAGAGAGACTATTTTTGGGAAGTAGATGGAAAGAGGGTACTTGCTTACCATTCACGGTGGTCCTCGATCGGATTGGACCTCAAAGTCTTGCCCTTCAAATTTTCATTGAAATATGATTTGGGAATATGTTAGGATTATAATTCGGCAAAAACGAAATCAAACAATGAGCCCTTCTTTTTTAATTCAGTTTTTAAATTTTCAATTGATACTTCAGTCATAAAAATACGCTATAATCGCCAAAATTCAGAAAAAAAATATTATTTATGTGTCATTATACAATAGAATCTTTATCTAGTTTCATAGTTCTGAGCTATTTTGTGATCAAATATAATTAGAAAAACAAAAATAACAACATTTATTGAACAAAATAATGTTTACACTTGCATGAAGCTCTCAATAAATGCCTGTGAGTATGCGTGTAGTATGTACGTGTGTGTCTATGTGTACGCTTGTGTGTGAGTTTATAATGATTCATTATATAAATGTTAACATAGAATATATATCTACGTAAATTGAATAGAAAATAAAAATAATGGCATTTTAACATTTTACATATGAAGAGAATTATATTCGCATACAGCTCTTAATAAATGTTGTCCATACTCAGGATTGATTTTCGATACTTTATATTTGGCCCATGTCGCAGAAAAATCATGATGCACGGCCTCCATAGCCTGTTCACTGTAAAAGCCAAGGCCATTTCCGTGTTTGGTACAAAAATTCTTCCACATGAAAAAAACCGTGTGAACTTTTGGAGTGACTGGAATATCCAAAGATGAATATGATGCTTTGAATTCATTGATGTATTCAATGAATTTCGGATCCAGCCTGACTGAGAAAGATGCTTTGACAACTTCATTGAACGTCTGGAAAGAATCAACCTATTTTATACAACCTATGCTAGAGTTTGAACGCAACAAATCAAGTTTCTGTAGCAAAATGCGGCAACTATTTCCTTTGAACGAAGGGCTCCCATGGGACAGCGCTCTGCCCAAAGAAGAGCTTCGGCTTCAAATTCTTTGGACATGTGAGAGAACAAGGTGTTTACGACTCCTAATAATAAATGTAACTCCAATGGAGTTGCTGCATTTTGCTACAGAATAAAATAAAATGTTGTTATTTTTGTTTTTCTAATTATATTTGGTTGCAAAATACGTCAGAACTATGAAACTAGATGAAGATTCTATTGTATAATGACACATAAATAATGAATAATATTGTTTTCATTAATAATGGTTAAAATTGTTTTTCATTATATTTGATTACATTACATTTGTTTCATTATATTGTTTTCATAAATAATGATTAATATTGTTTTCATTATATTTGATTACATTACATTTGTTTCATTATATTGTTTTCATAAATAATGATTAATATTGTTTTCCGAGTTTGGGCGATAATGGCGTATTTTCATGATTAAAGCATCAATTAAAAATTTTAAAACTGAACTAAAAAAAAAACGGCTCATTGTTTGATTTTAGTTTTTGCTGAATTATAATCCTAACATATTCTCAAACCATATTTCGAAAGAAAATTTGAAGGGTGAGCACTTTGAGGTCAAATCCGATCGAGGACTACCGTGCGTTGGTTGAAACGGCTCTCTGTAGATCCTGAATCCTCCTCAGCATTTGGGTCCTTTGGCTAAGTGAGACCGCTGATCTTCGGCTGCCTATTCTTCTTGGCGTCATAGATACGCGGGCGCCGAAGAGTGGAGACCTGCAATCGGTCAGTTTTCCATTGCTCCCTCAACGGACGAAATTCTGCATCCGGACGGGTACACAATTTCAGAAACAAGACCTCGAGCTCATCAAACCATTTTATTCACTCGTCCAGGGCGTGTCTACTTTTGGCGGGCCCAATCATCGCCCAGAAATTTCCTCCAAGTCGTTAGTTGTAATCGTTCATTCCGTTTATTGGGTACAAGTTTTCGTGACGTAAGTTACAGGGCGGTCAAATACAATTAACGCTCATTGCCCACTTGGTGAGCCAGTTCGCCGCCATTTTCGTTATCTACTTGTATTCCCCTAACAAATGAACCAATGGCTTGTGGTCAGTTCTCGAGATAAAATGGCGTCCGTACAAATATTGTTTAAATTTTGTTACCTCCTGCAAAGATTGTCCCCAGGGTTTTTTTATCGGTAGCTAATTATGTTTCTCAGCTATTGTAAGAGTTCTCGAGGCAAACATTATAGGTTTTTCATCACCATTCGGATACCTGTGAAACCAAACAGCTCCTAACCCCATGTCACTTGCGTCTGTTGTTGCGATTAACGGAAATTCTTCGTTATAATGAGTCAAAGAATTAGCTGACATTAGCTTATTTTTCAATTGGTTAAATATCGTACTCTCTACCTCACCCTATTTCCATCATAACATGCTTTGCTAACAAGTGATAAAGAGGTGCACATTCTCACTGCAAATATGGGATAAAATTTCCACAACAATTCATTGCACCCATGAAGGGTCGCAACTCTTTTTGATTGTTCAGCATTGGCATCCTTGCTATCGCATCCAGTCAGTCCTAGGCTGGATGTACTCCTGTACTATTCATTCTGTGTCCCATGTAAACTTCCTCTCGAAGCCATTTACATTTTGATGGTTGTGCCCTAACTCCAGCATTCTGTAATCTTTGCACAAATGTTCTTCTCTGGTGCTCCCTGTCACAATCACATCATCAATGAAACAAGCCACTCCGGAGGTTCCAGCAAATAGTTTCCATAAATCTTTGGAAAAAAACAAAGAGCTAAACTAATCCCAAACAGTAGGCGTTTATAACGAAAATAACCTTTTTGTGTAGCAATCACAAGATATTTCCTTGAGCCTTCATCAACTTCTAGATGCAAGTATACGTTCTTGAGATTTATAACGGAAAACCGTTGACCACCAGTGAGTTCAGTGATTAAATCCTCTAAAGTTGGTAAGTATGCAGGTCAGTATGTAAATACTGACACCATAGCAGGATAATGTCACCTTAAAGTCACTACACAGCCTCAATTTCTCATTTGCTTTTGTAGCTGCTACTAACGGTGACGCCCATTCAATTGGAGTTTTTGTGGTGTCTACTTCTTCAATTACGCAGTGTCCTACGTGGATTTGCCGCACGCGTCAATGCGTTCATGCGTTCACGCGTTCAAATGGCGGACCAATGAAATTTGCGAAAGTTGTCACGTGACCCTGCCCGCGTGGCAACGCGACGGCGTTGACCGCTTCAGTTTGATTCTCAAACAAATTAGATTTTTATCGCGTTCGCTGCGCCTCAAACGCTTTTATATGATGTTTTTCTAACCTCTTTCAACATTTTGAACTTATTTTCATACTTTTTCCGAACGTTTTCTTCTGTGATAATGGAGTTAGCTGATACAGAAACGGCCAGTTCTACATTTATTACATTTATTATTACACCTTTATCGGGAGATGCCCAGTTTCGAAGAAAATTACAATATATTGTCTAGTGTTTCAAGACAATGGTAAAAACAAAATACGAAGGTTTGAGTCATGCTCATGTGAGTAAATTTTATTGATTGTTCAGAGTATATTTATGCTTGATTGTTTTGAAATTTGAGCAATTTTTCTGGAAATCGTTCTTGTAGTTCCTATTATTCTGCCATACAAATAAACTTTTGGATTCTACCAAATATTTGTTTTTATCTTTTTTTAAATCATTGTAACAAATTAAAATTCTTGCTTCATTTTGTTGATGTAATCGAAGGTTTTTGCTATCATTCTTGCATATGATTTAACGTGTAATTCACTTTCCCTCAATTTGGAGTATAAGTAGGTTTTAGCAAAAAAAAAAAAAAAAAAAAAAAAAAAAAAAAAAAAAAAAAAAGACTTTAAATTATCACTGATCTAAATTAATCACTGAAATTAGTGTTAATTGAAAGGTCTTTTTTATATGTATGATAAAACCTCATTATGGAAGATTATCACACAAAATCTTCAGAAACTCTTCCAAGATTATTGGAGTGTAAATGATGAAATTCACCGAACTCGCTCCGGCTCTCAAGTATTTCCTCGGCCGGTCTCCCTTTTTTATTATTTACAGCTAAATATACGAAAGAGCCCTTGTGCTGGTCGGCAGCTCAAAGTTGTTGATCTAAATGTTGATGCTAAATCAAATTGAAAAAATGAAGATGAAAACACAGGTGATGAGAACAGAACAGGTTAACTAGTTAAACTAGGTACGAAGCGTTTTTGCGTTTCCACTTAGGACACCATTTTTTTCTCTCGCGCGGCGCGACGCGGCAACGCGCCAACGCTCGTTTTTAACGCACGGCTTGACGCTCGCGACGGAGCCACGTAGGACACTGCCTAAGGCAGTCTCATATCTTGTTCCTTCAGTCGCAAAAGTTCTTCTTCCACCTGGCTCTGGGAGCTGAATGGAACTCTTCAGGGCTTGAAAACTTCAGTACCTAATAGCATTCTCTTTTAAGTGAATCGCCACCTAATGAGTGATAATCTTCCCAGTACCTGGCTCAAAAACGTTCTTTGAATTGTCCAGCATCTTTTTGATCCCTCTACGTTCTTTTTCAGTTTCTATTGGCAAGGCGTTCAATTTTCGAATTCTCGTTTCTCGTGGCAGGTGTACATCGAAAGCCATCAGCCAGTCCATTCCAAAAAGTAGAATGTCATTTTGTTTAGTGATCATAACGGGTAATCTCAATGTTCTACCGAAAGCGTGTACCTGTACTTTGATACTTTGGTTTTTCAACCTTGATTCCATTATATGCAAGCAAACTTGAAGACTTTTTTAGATCTGGTGAGCCAGTAGACCCAGCTCATAGTGAACCCAACTCAATTTATGACGGTTTTACTTGCCCCTGTGTCGAACAACGTTTCAACATGCTTTCCATTTATCATCTCATCCAGAATGACTTCTGATCCCTTTTACGTTTTTCTAATTGTGGCTACTATATTCGACTCGTTATCACTTTCTTCACTGCTTCCAGCTTCCCTTGTGTACTCTAATTTATTTGTGTATTTCTTATTCGTACGCTTTCTTATTTTTATCATGGATGGCTTAAGACACTGTACAAAATGGTTTCGTCCTTTACATTCCCGAAAGATTTCGCCTATAGCTGGACATGCAGTAATTTCTTTATGTGGTATCCAACCTCATCTAAAACAATGTTTACCAGGTATTAATTCAATTACCTTGCCCCGTGATTTTTCTTTCCAACTGTTGAAGCTGTTACTTTCTTATGCTTATCGTTTCCCATACTTCGCCCGAGTTAGATCTGCGTGTGGTGGACTTCTTACGTTCCGAGTGCTGCCTGACCGAGTGTTTTACAAATTTTTCAAAATTCGACAAAGCTTTTCAATATCTTCTAAGGAGCGCTGTTGAGTTGCACTGTTGGATAATGTTTCAGAATTTCCTGTTGTTTTGTTGCATTTTGAATCCCGGATAGCAACTGGTCTCTCTAACTTTCGTACAAACAACTTCGAAACCTGCACTTACAAGCTTGAGATCGCTAACGTAACGTAAAGTCGCTTACTGACTCTCCTTCATCTCTTCATGTCTTCCCGATAGCGAAGTTTATTTCTGTAATATAATGGTTCTGTAACACTATCAATTCTTTAAACCCTACATCTTCCATATCTTCTGGAGAAAAATAATCAACCAAAAGTTTGAAAGGTTTTGTACCAATCTTCAAAAACAAGTAATTTCTCTGTTCGTCCTCAACCTCAATCATACTCGCTTTTAATGCAATCTTAAATCGTTTTATTTAATATTCCCATTCATCATTTTTTATACAAAAGGGTTCTAATGAGAACTCTTTCATGTTAAATTTGGAAAACGTACCCGACATAGATGCAGATTGAACAGTCATGCTTACTGTTCTTGACCGACATTTCCTCCTCCTCCGGGACATATCGGCATTTGCGTATACGATTTACCTATTTTCTCCGTCGCCACAACATACGATCTATGTTCTCTATTTGTACAAGTTATTCGAGTTAAGAACGAAATACTTCGAGTTCCATCACCAAAGTCAAATGTTTTATTTGTTTTCATATCAGCTTGTCACATAGTTACTAACACCACAGTTTATAATAATTGTAGGTCACAACACATTAGACCAGGGGTCTCCAACCGTATTTACTGAAGGGCCACATTATAAAATATTTGAGACAAGGCAGGCCAACAATTTACTGATATCCCCCCCCCCCCCCATACATTCATGAAGCTTTAATTAAGCTTTAATTTGCTTTAATTAAGAGTGCTCAGTGGTGGTTATTGAGATATTCTGGGCTTAGTTTTTCAAGTAGCTATATTCCGTTATATATATATTATATCTGTTGTTGGATAACTCAAATCATGTTCTTTTAAGATAGGTAGTTGAAAATAATGTTGTGAACAAAATATACCAGACCTAAGTAAGACAATTATTTTCCAAAGACATTTTTTCCCTAAAACATGTTTTCAAGTAAGCCTTACGAAAACGCAGGATAATAAAAGACCAAATCATTCTAATGTACTACAAATTTATATGATTCTTAAGTTTTAATGATGAAAAAAGAAAAACTTGACAATAAATGAGAAGGTACACAAGTATAAAGCTGAAAAATAAAAATACATGTTTAATGAGAAGATTGCATTTGTCTGCCACTTAAAATATCAGTCCATCATTTTCAGTTTGTAATTTTTCCGAGGGCCTGTCAAAATCTGCTCGCGGGCCGGATGTGGCCCGCGGGCCTTAGGTTGGAGACCCCTGCATTAGACCGATGGTCTTGGAAAAATAACGAAGTTTATGGTTGATTTTTATTCTTCAAAAAGCTCAGGACTATTTTTTCTGCAGGTCACTCAGGACTATTTTTCCTGTAGAAGTCGTTCATGTTAGGTTGACCACAAAACAGTTACAATATAAATAACTATTATAACAACTTAATTTACTCGATTCTCACAATGGGATTCACGCTTATCCTCCAAGTTGTTTTAGTCTTATTTTTTAATGCTCATAGGTAATGATGGCTAAAAACAGACCTAGAGACTTAACAATTTCGCCGTTCCTGTATCTAAGAGTTATTAGAAGAAGTGGCCAAATCATGAGGCATCTACCTCAACGACTTCCCTTCAACGTCACATTACCGGTGAGTTATAATCTTTTTTAAAATAATTAACATGCTAAACAGATTGATATTTTTGATGGATATGGATAGTTCCTCTTCTCGGTTCTTGAAAATGTTACATCTAGGGATAGTGCCTGGGCTATTAGCTTTCAAGATATCCTTCGGGTATAACAGGCTAATCGCCTCTACCATTGTTGACTTGGTTTCGAACCGCCCCCCCCCCCATTTAACCCCTCTATTAGTGAATAGAGAGAACATCCCCCCCCGCCAACCAATAGGCAAAAGGTTCAGTATCCCTTAAGCTTTTACCAAATAACAATTTAACACATACCCATGCCCTGCCTACTTGGAGCCCCCCTTCCACTCCGCCAACCCTTCTTGCCCCACTCCTCCCGCTTTTTAAAAAGTCCCAGGAGTGTAATAGAATTGGTTGTTTCTCCTAGATTCTTGAAAATGTTATATCTAGGGGTAATTCCTGGGATATTAGCTATGAAGGGGTAACTACTCCATTTCCATCACCAACTTGTCATATATTGCACATCTTAATTTAATTGTCTTGGTTCTTCTCCGTCACTATATAGAAGAATGATATTGTTATCCCTTTCTACAGAAGATTTAATGATGCGAATATATGAGATTTATGCACAAATCAACTTTGGTGTTTCTCACTCCTCCTACCTTTTACCCTGGGCTTGGAGAGGGGATATCCCTCAAAGCTTTTCTTTATAAAAAGGCCAGTAAGGATCCTATAATAAATCGAACTTAATTACATAAGTACCTACTCGTGTCTACTCATTCTACAATCCTTTAATCACACACTAACGAGCACTTGATATAAAGTAAAAAATTAGTTATTATTTAACAATGTTTTATTATTTATCATTGAATATAAGAGGCTGAAGTGTGCTTTTAGCTTATTCCAATTGCATTATAATGATAATAATCATAGAAAAGAAAGGGGTCTGGCGGGTTAGTTGTTACAATATGAAATTGTTTCATTGTCTTGGAAGTTTACTCGTGATATTATTAGGTACATGTTTTCTTGACTGTGTCACATGTTTCACATGTTGGGTGACTGTGAAATTTTTTTTTTTTTTTTTTTTTTACAAAGGTAAAAATTCATTAACAGAACAATCAAACTATAACAAGATAACTAAAACTTAATCGTTCAACCATGGGAGAGCAGCTCCATCCTCCATCCCTAAGGACCTCAACCTCCTCCGTGTCCCACGTATTCTTTGCGAAACTGCTTTCATTATGGCCATTTGAATTTTTACTCTGGTCCACCCCAAGACTTGTGGGTAGGGTCGGCTCCATTTCCCGGCAAGAGCATGAGATATCCTTTTCACAAACACGTGGAATTCATCGTGCAGCGCTCCATCCACTGAACATATTAGGGGGGTGAAAGAACCTCGACGGTCTTCGGCTGCCTGGTCATATTTCCTATGCTTCTCTGCTGCAGCTGATCGGGCAACTTGCTTCCAGGTATGGGAAGAGTGAGAAACGGCGTCGGCATTGATTATGCGATTGTCGAAGAACGCCGGCCTCCCACTTTCCCATACCCCTTCCACCTTGATGTCAGCTATTAAGGCTGGAACTTGATCTTCAGCTTCTCGAAGCACAGGTTCTATGACTGCCCCTCCCCATGCAAGGTCTGCTAACATTGCCGTTTCGTCACGTACTGCATCATGACCCCGTTTGACCAAACCCCCTCTTTTACAATTTAAGGCATGTGTCACGTCAAATTTCTCTCCACAGCCATCACAGGTCTCGGGCAATCCTATTGGTGTACGACCGTACCGCAATGCTAGCGCATCTTGGAATTGTGTGGCCGTCAAGTCGAAACTGTCGGCCACCTTCGGGAGAACCGTCAGCCATTGGGACGCTGAAGCATCAATAATTCGCTTAAGAACTCGCTGCTGATTTGGTTGCAGGGTGGCGATTATTTCTTGGCTGCGTTGGATTGCTTGGTCGTTCTTTTCCTTTCTCGCTTCTTTTAATACATGTGTGGCATGTTCCCAATGCTCACTGTAATTCAAGGGGGCACCTGTCCTGATGGATTCTGTCAGAATCTCGACTGCCCGGATTGAAGTTTGGAAGGTCGAGACTTGGGTACGCACAGGATTTTCTATCCCCAAGCCCCCCATCCGCACAGGTAGCTCTAGTAAAGCGAATTCAGGCTCTGGAAAGTAGCCCCATTTGGGCCCTAGTCGAAGTAGCTTGTCAAACCACATACGAACCATGTGAAGTTTTCCACTGCAAGCTGAATCGTCAGCATACCAATTTTGTTTATACAGTTCACTCTTGAGGCTCCTGATTAATGGAAGGGTTCCCACTGCATACATAAGCATTCCAAGGGGATCCCCTTGGGTGGTGCCTTCTCTGCTCAAGATTACAGCGTCACTTTGTCGAAAAACGATTACAGGAAAACCACGGTATGTGTTAAAAAGAAAACGAGCACATCTTGGCCAGTATATTCGGGCGTTCCATAGTGCAAGTGGTCGGCTCATCGCATTAAATGCGTTACTTGCATCCACCATAAGTAAGCACTCATATTCCTCCTCTGCAAACATACTTTCCATTGCATGGATAGCCCCCTCTATACCAGATTTGATACCTGCTGAAAGCTGTTCTGATCCACACTCTTCTTTCAGATCTTCTGCTGTAATCAGTGCCATTGTTTTTGCACATATGCGCTGAAGAAGTTCTCCCACGCCAATCGGACGTATTCCAGGTCCCTTTTCAAGAGCAACTCCTCTCCTCGCCAGGATAGCTCTTATTTGGTTCCATTCCACTACTGTAACATGTACTATGTGCTATGTAGCACATAGTAACTGTGAAATTTGCATCCAGACAAAAATGATTCGAGCCCCATGTACAGTCAGAGTTATTCCTAAGAAATTAGATAAGCTTGATATTATTCATCACGAAATTTGTGGACCCATGAGACTCGCCAGCCCAGGAGGAGCAAAATATTTTGTTACTTTTATATACAAGAAATCACGTTATTCATGAGAGTACCTATTTTATGAAACATAAAAACTAGGATCTTCAACAATTTAAAAATTATGAAACGCTGCATATTATTACCCAATGATTTTTTATTTCTGTGATAGATAGCCCTTCTACGCCAATTATTGGTCTATAATTATTAAACCCCGTATGTAATATTACCTAAATGATCAAAGGATGGTGCATCATGCCACCGAGAAGGGTTCACACTTTACAGTTCCAAGACCCCGCAATTTTACGCTTCACAGTAAAAATGTTAAAAATAGGTCGATAGGTAAGGAAAGAATATAGGTTCAGATGCCCCTCAGCTGATCAGTGCGCCATCCTACCTCTTAATTGTTCCCAAGGTTGTAACATCTCTAATCAACTGTTACTGGGAACTGTAACAAAGAGCGACCGTGAACGGCATGAGAGCGACACGTCAACTCTCGCCGACCCTTGCCATTTGAGCTCCAGCCTTCATTAGGGTGAGTCAGATCTCTTTCTCTGTGCGCACAGCAATTAGTATTCATATAAATAATTATTTTCTTATACCAATACCTAACCTATTGCTATCTTCACACCTCATTAACTTCCTTGCGGTATTTCTTCACCTCTATCGAAGTGTATTATCCAATCATCACGGAATCAGTTCCGAAATCGGCCACCACCTTGTGATTCAAGATGAACTCAAACGAAATTTCGTTTTTCTCCCCGCCAGTTCAACCGATTGTTCAACGGGGATGATTCTAGTATTTTGGCGCAAACGGCGCTACTCTTCAATTTTGATTTGTAAATCAAAATTTCAAAATCTTTCAATTCCACAAATAATTTCCAAATTGTGAGATCATTGCGTAATTTATCTATTTTGATCGAGCACAACGGTTTTTTTATAATTCAAATCACAACGGGAGGAAAGCGTCGGCGCAGTTACATCAAAGAGATTTGAAAGAAAGGGGGGGGGGGGGGGGGGGGCTGCGAGCCTCCCCCCTTGCCAGTCTAACTTCTCCGAGTTCACCTATTGCTCTCTCTCTCTCTCTCTCTCTCTCTCTCTCTCTCTCTCTCTCTCTCTCTCTCTCTCTCTCTCTCTCTCTCTCTCTCTCTCTCTCTCTCTCCTTCTTCCTCTTCCGCTCTCTCTCTCTCTCTCTCTCTCTCTCTCTCCTTCTTCCTCTTCCGCTCTTGCTCTCTCTTTCTGGCTCTGGTTGCGCACATAGTACCTACTCGGTCCCTTCGTAGATCTTCTTTTTCTCTTTCTCTCAGAAATGTGCACGAAGCATTCCGAACGATCCCGATTCTACCTCTTTCTAGTCTTTCTTTCTCTACTCTACGTAGCAGTATTTACTAGGTTCATTGAAAAAATTCAATCAAAAACTTTTGTATCATATTTCAGTTATCATCAACCAATCATCACTTTCATAGAATATAACAATGAGAATAATGGTGTAGAAATTACTGAATGTACTTCTGATCTTGATGAACAGGCAGATAATTAAGCTTTGTAAATGATTTGGAACTTGTATGTTATATATTGTATGTGAGAACTTGTATGCAATAAAACTGGTTTTGCAAAAAATTGAAGGATGCAAATTATTAAAATTATATGAAATTAATTCCAATTAGAAGAGATTGTTTATGAGTATGAAAATACTCATAATTCTATTCTACGCTTTATGATATAAAGCTTCGCTTCCTTCGGGCGTCCCTAGACGGCCCCATTCATTTTTTTGAATAGGAGATTATTATTTAGAACACGTGTTTTGCCATATATTTAATAGTAGTTAACAATGTCTTTGCATCCGAAACAATTTCAAAATCTCAAATTACAAAACAATTAAACATTAAACAACACAATGATTTACTAAATTCGCTCATACGATCATGCTGCATGACTGGAACTTTTAGACGCATGACTTTGTTTATTAGACGCTGCCGTTGTTGGAGTAGCGCGTTGGCATAGAATTGCCTAGGAATGTCTCTAGATTCATGAGAAAACTATAGCCGCGCCTCAAATCGAAGCCAAAGACAAATTTTGAATAATACCTCAAGAGTACCTTGCCAGTACTGCGAGGGGTGGTACACACAAAGAGGGCTTAGGAACCATATCAGGATAGCACACCCAGAAAATTATGTTCCTCAAACGCCACAAAATACTGAGAGATCTTTCAGAGGGCCAAATTCCAAAGGCCTAAATGTATGTATTGTGCGATCAATAAGATTCTTGGGAGGAATGATCGGACCAGCCACCGATAAAAAGCAATTTGTAAGAACGAAAGTTGAACAATGGGTCGAATTCGTGAAAAAGTTTGCAACAGTAGCAAAAAAAAGTCCCAATGCGGCATATGTTGCTTTTAAAAAATCGTTGCAACGTGAATGGGCAATTGTGCAGAAAGTGGTACATGATTGTGACGATGAATATATACCTTTGAGGGAAGCCATTCGAGTTCACTTCATACCTGCTATAATGGGCCAAGAAGTCAATGAACCTGAATTCGCTCTACTAGAGCTACTTGTGCGGATGGGGGGCTTGGGGATAGAAAATCCTGTGGGTACCCAAGTCTCAACCTTCCAAACTTCAATCCGGGCAGTCGAGATTCTGACAGAATCCATCAGGACAGGTGCCCCCTTGAATTACAGTGAGCATTGGGAACATGCCACACATGTTTTAAAAGAAGCGAGAAAGGAAAAGAACAACCAACCAATCCAACGCAGCCAAGAAATAATCGCCACCCTGCAACCAAATCAGCAGCGAGTTCTTAAGCGAATTATTGATGCTTCAGCGTCCCAATGGCTGACGGTTCTCCCGAAGGTGGCCGACAGTTTCGACTTGACGGCCACACAATTCCAAGATGCGCTAGCATTGCGGTACGGTCGTACACCAATAGGATTGCCCGAGACCTGTGATGGCTGTGGAGAGAAATTTGACGTGACACATGCCTTAAATTGTAAAAGAGGGGGTTTGGTCAAACGGGGTCATGATGCAGTACGTGACGAAACGGCTATGTTAGCAGACCTGGCATGGGGAGGGGCAGTCATAGAACCTGTGCTATGAGAAGCTGAAGATCAAGTTCCAGCCTTAATAGCTGACATCAAAGTGGAAGGGGTATGGGAAAGTGGGAGGCTGGCGTTCTTCGACAATCGCATAATCAATGCCGACGCCGTTTCTAACTCTTCCCATACCTGGAAGCAAGTTGCCCGATCAGCAGCAGCAGAGAAGCATAGGAAATATGACCAGGTAGCCGAAGACCGTCGAGGTTCTTTCACCCCCCTAATCTGTTCAGTGGATGGAGCGCTGCACGACGAATTCAACGTGTTTGTGAAAAGGATATCTCATACGCTTGCCGGGAAATGGAGCCAACCCTACCCACAAGTCTTGGGGTGGACCAGGGTAAAAATTCAAATGGCCATACTGAAAGCAGTTTCTCAAAGAATACGTGGGACACGGAGGAGGTTGAGGTCCTTAGGGATGGAGGATGGAGCTGCTCTCCCATGGTTGAACGATTAAGTTTTAGTTATCTTGTTATTGTTTGATTGTTCTGTTAATGAATTTTTACCTTTGTAAAAAAAAAAGAAAAAAAAAATTCTATATGTCCATGTTACAAAACTGAGGAATTTATACTGCCTTAACAACTTGGCAGAGGTTTTTTCTGTTAGGAATTACTTTCAAATGAATAATTAAATCTTATAAAACTATATGGAACCACGAAAAGTTTAGTGTTAAGAACATTTCAATTCTTTGATTAATTCTATACGTCCGTTTTAGAATATGTGAGGAATGTAGAATACTGCTCACCCATCTTATAAAAGGTAATATCTAATATATATATTGCCATTGGGATTATAGTAGTCTTTGGAGCATGCGTAAACGTTAATTTCTTATAACGTCGACTTATCAATCATTTCGACCCGAACTTTGTTCTTCTACTAATTCTATATGTCCATGTTATAATATGTGAGGAATTCATACAGTCCTCCCAACTTGGCAGACTTTTGACATTTCATGTCTTTGCTATGGCACACAACCAAATTTTCGTTATGTCACGTTACGTTACGTAACGAAATATGCTCAATGATTATTATGATTCGTAGAAGTGAGGTAGGTAGGTACCTATATGATTATAGCTGAAATTTGGCTATATGATTATTATGATTTGGCTGGTAGACTCCTTAGGACGTGAACAATAAGGTGCAGAGGGTTTTGATCAACTGAGTGGCTCCTGAAGCTAACTTCTTTCCTATCAACCCTAGGAAGCTGAAATTTGGCTGGTAGCCTCCTTAGGACATGAACAATAAGGTGTACAGGGTCTTGATCAGCAGAGTGGCTCCTGAAGCTAACTTCTTCCCTATCAACCGTAGGAAGCTGAAATTTGGCTGGTAGCCTCCTTAAGACGTGAACAATAAGTTGTACAGGGTCTTGATCAGCTGAGTGGCTACTGAAGCTAACTTCTTTCCTATCAACCGTAGGAAGCTGAAATTTGTCTCGTTAGGACATGAACAACAACGCTACTGGAGTAGGTGATGTAGTCTGGCTCGAATACACAGAAGAAAATGTCCCAATGTGTTGCAGACTCGTATGCAAGCATTTATGATTCTTAGAAGTGAGGTAGTTAGGTACCTATATGATTATAGCTCCTAAACTTTTCCATTTAGCTTTGTAAACAAATCCATGTCAACCTTACATGGATACCTAGTAGTTGTATTGATACTATATTCAATCGAAGTAAAAAGTTAGGTTTATAAGTAAGAGTTGCAGTTATAATTTGTAGTCATACATTATGAATTCAACTAAACGTAAATCGCGTTTTGACGACGAAGAAAGCAACGAAAAACGGTTAAATGTTTTTTTGGTTATCTTTTTCGTAGCCATTGTGAAACACCGAAATCTTGAAGTATATGGAAGTATTCACTCATGCATCCAAATTTGAAAACAGTTGAGTTTTACCTAGGTAATCAATGCTACCCAAGCATCAAAATATGAAAATAGTTTATTGTTGTCTACGCAATCAATGGTTAGTGGGGTTAATGTACTGTCATGTAGAACATATAATATATAACTTACCGTTCTTTTACTACCCACGACGATATATGTATGGATTTTGTTTAATTTTTGTTTTCTTTATATTGAAAAAAATGTAATTCACAGAGGAAGACAAGATTGCTAGAAGATGGAAGGGAAGAAGGAGGGAGGGGAAAGACATGAAATGTCCTAATGCGTTGCAGACTTGTATGCAAGCGTTTTCACAGGAATTCGTTTGTGCAATGTGCCAGGGCAAAGACATGAAAATGTCAAAAACTAGAAAATGCTGGAATAAGAGGAAACTGCAACAAATGGTTTGAGAGTTACCTAACATCTAGATCTCAGATCGTTAGAATAAGTGATGTCTATGGAGATGAGGAACCAGTAAAAGTAGGAGTTTCTTATGATTTTGTTTTTCAGTAATATTCCAATGAACAAACGATTTTGTGGATTTTTACAATTTGGTTTTTCTTTTGAAATTACTTTTATACAAATTAAATCTTTTAAAACTACCTAGGTGGAACCACGAAAAGTTCATTATGTTTAATAACACTCAAACTTGGCAGACGTTTTTTTCTGTTGGGAAAGACTATCAAACGCGGCACCTTATGTCGAACCATGAAAAATATAGTTTTAAGAACATTTCAGTACTAACAGAAC
The DNA here is from genome assembly GCA_030762985.1 of Adelphocoris suturalis. NCBI lineage: Eukaryota > Metazoa > Arthropoda > Insecta > Hemiptera > Miridae > Adelphocoris > Adelphocoris suturalis. The sequence continues at coordinate 64,493,334 of CM061040.1, read as the reverse complement.
TGTCGGATGTTAAATGTTTGTACGTATTGGTTCCCCCCGTCTATTTTTCTAATGGGTAGGCCACTATTTTATCTGCGTAGAAGGGCTATCCTGTTCAAGAGGTTGGAAATACTAAGTTCAGAGTAACTACGTTTCGTCGGAATAAGGAAGAGCGGCTCCGAAAACCGGGGGGGTCCGAGGGGGCTCCAACCCCTGCAGGCGAGCGAAGCGAGCCAGAGTGGCTAGTCTCTATATTATTAAGAATGAAACTCCTTTGACACTGTAAGCCATTCTGCCCGGACCGATTGACCGTGGTGTCAGGGCTCCTGCTTGTTTAATTGAGTATGTTGCCTGTCTGTACCACAAAGGCATAACAGTCCTTGAGGCACGAGGCGAGATGTCAGGGGATGTAGTCATCCCCTGCATTGGAGATGACTACATCCCGAGCTCCGTACGCCAGGGGGATCGTCTGTCACCACTCCTCTTCAACCTGGTTGTGGATACGGCATTGGGTAAGCTTCCAGCTGAAATAGGGTTTGATCTCGCCCCTGGGGTGCGAGTAGGTGTTGGCTTATGCCGATGATGTCATCCTACTCACCGAAACCCGTGAGGTCTTGCTGATTGCCCTCATTGCCTCTGCTGAGCAGCTAGCCAGGTGTGTTAACCCAGATATGTCAATCTCCTTGGTCCTGTCGGGTTGCCAGCATCAGGTGAAGGTAGTCTATGAGGATTGTTTTGTAATAGGACAGTCACCCATCCCCACCTAATCCGTACTGGAGGTTTGGCGGTACCTTGGAATTGACTTCATGGGTGTGGCCACCATTGCTGAAAGCCATGTGGACCTTGGTGGAGCACTAGCTAGTATCACCAAGGCTCCATTGAAGCCATAGCAGAAGCTGTGCCTCCTCACCACGTACTTACTGCCAAAGCTAACCTATGGGCTAGTCTTTGGGAGACTTACTGCAGGGAGGCTGCTAGAGTTAGATCGTGAAGTTCGCTCTGCTGTGCGCTCTTGGCTAGGCTTCCCACCTGGTGTCCCAAGTGCCTATATTCACACTAGCTCGATATTGTCTCTCTCTCAGCCAGCATCCCATCTTTCAAATTTGTTTTTTGTAATTCATCCATCGCCTCCTTATGGTCAGCCAACGTTTTTGTCTTATCCTCGTGAGAAGTACTGAAAAAGGATATGGAATTCTCTATGACCTGGAATTGTTCATTAAATGCTTTAATTTTTCCCATCAGCGCAGTGACATTATCATTCAATTTCTCAACAACTGTTTTCAAATTCAAACGTTCAATTTCGTCGCCAGGCTCATCACTATCACTACCTGTCGGTTTCAACCTCATTCAAGGGAGGTTTTTCATTTCTCTCAAGTGACATTAATTTATCATATATCCAATTATCTCGAAGCTCCTTCTTTAACTTCCATAGTTTTCGACGGTTTATAATCTAGTACAATAAGGATGAAATACGAAGCCAACTTGAAGCAATTATCCGTCTTCTTAGGAGAATGAAATTTGCGTGAGTATTCCGCACAATCCATCTTATAAATAAGAGATAAACGGAGAGGAATAATCCGATTGGAATCGATCGAGATAGCAAGTTCGGTTACCTCGGCAGTCGGAAAAAGACCAAACAAAACACTCCGCGATGTTATTCCGACCAAGGCAGAGACGAGACTGATTTCTTATTATCCATTGGTACGATTTCGTTCAAACTCGGCGAGGAGATGTGTATTTGTTTCAAAAAAATTCCCCATGAATTATATTGCAATAGCAATAGCGCATGCACAAAACTAAAATAAATTGATCGACAAAAAACAAAAATCCGAGACTAATAAATTGACCGATTTTTATGAAATTATCAGGGATTGTGCGGTTTAGCTGCTGGACGCCCCCATATAAATTTCATTGCAGTAAGATAAATGGTAGTATGTGAGCATTCACAACCGTAAATTTCCTATAACGTCGATTTCTCATAGTATATATTAGTCTGATTTCGTCAAACTGGAGAGGTTGTTGGGTCCAGGATGATGTATTTTGTATTTTATTGCATTTGCTTGAATAATAGGTATTTTGGATACGCAAAACCCATATTGGATGACCCTCCGAGAATAATGAATCGATTTTGATGAAATTTTCAATAATTGTGAGGGTTAAACTTTAGACAATTTCCGCACATGCATAGATGAATACTAGCCCCTATTTGCATTTTAGCATGTATACACACGTATTAGATACTTTAACATTTTATATTCATTCATTCGACCCATGTTTCAACTGATTTCATACGTCCATATTACAATATGTGAAGCAGCTATACTACCCACGCAACATCACAAACGTTTATACCACCTGCCCATCTGCCTGGCTTGTGTCCCTGACCAGGTTGAGCACAATCCTATATAACTGAAAGTTCGAACTTCGATTTTATTAGTTGGTACCTTTCTATATTTTGTTGACTTACCCCGATTATCCTTTCTTGTTGACAGAGAATGCACAAAGGGGAGCTTGTGAAAAACATCACATCGGTTTTGTTCGCATTCCTAATCATAAAGGCGATGTCTTTTGAACAAAGATATCATGATTATTCAGTGTTCAAAGTTATATTACCAACCCAGTACTGGTCGTGGACAGAAGTCATTTACACGAAGCAACCATTACCCTTGAAAGTAAGTTGGGGGTTAGTAAGAGAAAACCACCAGATATTATGCTACTTTGAATTTATAAAATTTAGTTGCCATAAAAAAGTAACTGTTCTCTTTTTTCCAAAAGGTCAACCAGGATATGGGTTCTGACGTGATCTCGACTAATATCTGTTTCATAGTAATAATAATAATAATAATAATATATATATATATATATATATATATATATATATATATATATATATATATATATATATACATACAGGGTGTCTCATGAGTTATGCACCAGCTGCTTATCTCCGTCAATATACAAGTTAAAAAACAAAATACCATAATTTAATCCCCCATAATAGTTTGGGAGGGATCCAACCATTCATCCATCTATCTATCTATTTATTCACCCGTGCGCAATTAACACCAACTTTGTTTTTTCAGATGGGAAACCCCATTTTTAATTTCAGATTTGATTCTCCACAAAATTTTATGAAAGAATGACCCATCACTTGAGTTGTTATTGAGTGCGCACATACGAGCACAATCATGCGCAAATAGAGCACGAATTGTGAAACATCGAGTTTTTTAATATAATGAATTGCCGCGTGTTGTGCATGGTTGTGAGGTATTTTTCAGGCTTAATCACGTAGTGATGTTCATTTACTGATATTCGTAACAACAACTTGGAAAAACACTGAAAAAACGAAATTTCAGTAGGTACGCTAAACAGTTATGCCAGATTGGGCGGTTTCCCGCCGGTTGGACTAGAAAAGTAGCTGAATATGCGGGGAAAAAATCCGATTCGCGTAATTCCGCCATATGGGCTAGTCATCTCAAAACATAGGGCGGTTTGGGCTAGAAGACAAATTTTTTGTCTAAATGTTGGGATCAATCGATTTTTATCATTTGAAGTTTACCGCGCTTTCAGAAGCCAGTCATATCGACGGAAGAAGATACGTCTGCTTGATCACTTGATGTTGTTGAAAATTACTTTTCATTTTTATTACGATTGCATGTGCAATGTAGAAAATAAAATGTAATGTAAAAATATGTTCATAAAAAAACTGAGATTAATTGAAAATTATTAAAAATTGTTTTCAATATAATTTATTGTATTTTATTGTATTTTAATAAACGCTTTTTTCTTGTTTGAATTGAGAAAATAATTAATTTTTTTATTTTGTACCCTTTGTGATTGTTTTTTACTTGCATTTGTTTTTTGCAGTTAACTTTGTTTTTTTATTCAATAACTTTTTTTGTTTTTTATTATTACTTGAAAAGTACTAAACATTTTTATTATAATAAAGTATATTATTTCAATAAATAAGTACTTGTTTTCAAATTTTCATTACAAAAATATGCAAATAGGCGATTGGGCGGTTTTGGGCTACTTCTTCGCCATCTGTCGGCGGTATAAGGTTCAGAGCATCTGGCAACTCTGACGCTAAAGTACACGCATTGCTGTGTGCAAATGAGTTGGAAATGTGTGATTCTCGCCGTTTATTTAGTGCTTTTCCAAAATTCTGTTACGAATATTCTTTATATATAATTCCGAACGGTCTTTGAAATTGTGAAGAACTTCGCGGTCCGATTTTAGTGTTAGACTGCTCATTCGAATCAGCATGGCCCCAAGTTTGTTGCAAAAGTGTCGCCGTTCGTCTCTATACCCGCCTTGATCGTGTTCTAGGCGGTCCTTATCAACGAGAGTTGTTTATTAGGATGTGGGGGTAACAACAGTTGCCATCAATTCACGGTAAGTAAGAAACGTAGTGTAGTTACTAACATCTAGGAGAGTTATTTCTGAACGAAGAAATTGAAACTGAAGAAATTAGTGGACTTTATTATATCATTCCGAACGGTCTTTATATATAATTCCGAATCAGCACGGCCCCAAGTTTGTTGCAAAAGTGTCGGTAATTAAGAAACATAGTGATGGGGTCTTTTCTGATCAGCTGAGTGAGCTCAATTCTTTCCTGTTCACTGTAGGAAGTTGAAATTTGATAGAGAGACTCTCCGGGACATTAAGATACGAGTCAAGTGAGGTGAGGTGAGGTGGTATTTTCTGATCAGCTGAGTGAGCTAAATTGTTCCCTGTTAACTGTAGGAAGTTGAAATTTGATAGGGAGACTCTCTGTTTATTAGGCTGTGGCAGTAACAGCAGCTGCCACGGTAAGTAAGAAACGTAGTGTAGTTACTAACATCTAGGAGAGTTATTTCTGAACGATCTTTGAAATTGTGAAGAACTTCGCGGACCGATTTCAGTGTAGACGGCCCCAAGTGTCGCAGTTCGTCTCTCATCGTGGCAGCACACCTCATTACAACCAAAAATTCAAAAATATATTCGAAGCACAAATTGGACATGACACAACACTCGAAATTAATCCAGACACAGAACAAGCACGAGCTTTGCTGGAGTGGTACCAGACACATCAGGACGAAGACAGCTGTAGCATCTCCTACACACAACTCAACACCAGTTCGACATCTACAAGTACTACCGATCAAGATACAATCAACGATATAAAGAAGGAGATAGAAGAAATAGACGCGCAGATAGAAAGAAACGAAGAAGACTCGAGATAGAATTACACCATCATCTCACCATACCCAGATTTGAATTCCCCGATTCAACTTTTTGTTTAGTCTCATAGTGGCGAGGACCACCTCAACTGGTGATATTTATTTTATTACATTACTTACATTTTGATCGGTATTTCCTCTTTTTTAGTCATTTAATAACATCGCCTTAGCTTTGCACCAGGTCACATTACGCCGCAAATAGGTAGGACTTATATCGTTACTATAATGTGCTGAGTTCCTGTTAGGTACTACTGTTATACGGACTAGATTAGGGCTTTCCGAGCCCTAACAGGCCTCTAGTAAATAAATAAACATTATAAGTGATTCAGCGAGAAAAAAACCCAAAATCATGAACCTATCACATGTGGCAATTTATTATCTTCAAAAACTCGATAATTCACAATTTCGCTCAATTTTTGCGCGTTTGAGCGCACCCGAAAATTCAAGTGATGGGTAATTTTGCATGAAATTTTATGCAGAAGCCAAATAACAAAACAAAATATTAGTGTTAATTGCGCAAAAAAATATGGGGGATACCATTATTTTGATTTTTATAACTCGTATATTATGGAGATAAGTCGCAGATGCATATCTTGTGAGAAAAGATTGGTCTTTTGATTCGACGAGCACGTTGGCCTGAAAGGATATCAAAAAGGTTAACATGACAGTTTTGAACCAATCTTTTAATCAATCGGTATTAGTCAGTAATATTGTTCATTTGATAAAATACTATATTAAAAAAGAAAACGCCCTGCAAGTTTACTCCGATATCCTTTCAATAGGAGACAGTTCTGATTTCCTTTATACTCGCCACCATCCCTCAAAAACAGATTATTACCTTTACCATCATATTGAAAATTTCTGTGGCACTTCGGTTTGATATATCACGATCTTTTTAGTCTGTTTCATATCAATTTCGTGAAATGAGTGCCTACCTTAAGTTATTAGTTTAAATTTATGGTGTACATTCGCGATATTTGTTCTTCTGTCCTAAGTTAAACTGATAGTTGAAATAAAGAAGTAAGTACCTACTTATTGGGGTGCCGTTCATAAGCGCCCAGTCGGTTTAATCCCTACTTTATGTCCGTTATAAGCGCCAGATGTGCTCAGGAAGCTCATTAGCGGACCTTACATAAGCGCCAGGTCCTGGTCCGAGACACATGTTGGCCGAGTTTCATAAGCACCAGTGGGAGGGCGACCGTAGGGAGAAAAGAGAAACAACAGAAGTGAAGTTGACAACAACCATCGTGTGAAGTTGAGGGCGGGTTTTTGGACATTGTAAATATCCTCGGTTCCTGGCGATTCACGAGTGAGGGGATTTTGGAGTAACTGTGCCTGGAGAACCTATGTATGGAGAACCTCGCAGCCAGTAAGTACCCTCCTCACTTGTGGGCTTCCTCCACAAATTCTCTTATACCCAGGACAACGAATGGACCTGTAAGTTTTCACCGTCACCTGAAAGATCAATTATATTCTCCTCGCGGGTCCGTACATGTGATTGACGTGTTGAATGACGCTCAGGCGGAAACTTATTTTAAAATCAAGGAACAATCGAGAGGACCAAGAGCAAAGACGCTCGAATCAAATGATTAAGTATTAGCACTTTGGGATCACTATTCGAATGAAAAAATATCAAGATTAGAATACTTACGGCGTGTGGGTCTTATCAATTAAGCAGTTGACATTAAAAAAATATATACATATAAAAATAATAATAAATAAATGAAATCATTAAAAATTGTTGTTCGGGAAGTGATGTGTTGTGATATGCCACAATTAGAACATCGACGTCGCCGACCCTGAATCTGAATTTCTCACCCTGATAAAACTGCACCCTTCACGTTAAAATTCGTTCAGGTGAGTCCCACAGCTCTCTGCATTTTTCCTTTTTTTCCCCCATTCTGTAGTGCGGTGTTTATGAACCGTACAGCGGCTTATAAACACCTGGCGCTTGTGCAAAGCTGAGGATTTAAGACCGATGAAGTACGCGGCGCTTATGAACTTATTGATGAACTAAGTGATTTTTAGAGGTGGCACTTTCGTACGATTCTTGACCCCCTATGGAGCTATTGTATGGCACCGACTTATTGAAGTCAATGTAGCACCTTACAAGATTCCTAGAATACTTTTCTTTTCACGTGTACTGTGTAGCCTGGATGGAGGCATTATTTATTTATTCAACGGGAGAGGCTCAATTACATGATTACAGTTAAACATCACGATGCTTTTTTTTTCCCCTGGAGGGAACGCGGAAGTTGTTTTGCTGGGAAATTCGTGGCCTCAATCCTTCCATCCAAGACCCTATAAAGAAAAATTATTTTAGTTATTCAATATCTCGCTCGTTCAAATTTAAAACATACCATTGGGAATTATTGAATAAATCCCCCCCCCAACTCATCGCTATAATATTTGAACTTACTGGGAATGGTTTCACGTAGGGACCAAAGCTACTTCCAGAAAAATATTAAAATAGTCGAAAGACAAAATAATCACGGAAATCGGTCGAAAATATACAGAACAGTAATAACAGGAACTCAATTCCTTTCACCGTCCATTTATTCCACCGGTCATAAATTTGAAACACCGATGCGAGTGTTTTCATCAAATAAACAACAAAGTTTAAAAAAATTTGAAATAAACCTCATCTTCTTCTCTGTTTATTTCTACTACCCGGCCATAGCCATGGAGGTCACATGGTGAATGGTTTCAGACGGTTTTGTGAGCAGTGGTGAATCTAGTGTGATAAGAGCCTGGAATCAGTCTTCGACTTGACATTCATTTCAAGCAAGTCACTCACTTACCTACTCAAACAAGTGTTTGACTTACTCATGATTGATCTCACTCCTTTAAATAATACCAAGCTGGAGTGTTTCACTTACTTGAGCCGTTTCTTCACTCCTGTGAGCACGAATCACTTCTCAACTCATGTATTGTAAAACATCTTTCACTTTTGCACTAAGTAGATATTCATTTCATTTACAGTTTCATTGTTGGATGGCACGAGGTTGTCATACATACCATCTTTTCTGTTATTAATAAGATCAAATAGGTATCGATTCACCTCACATTACATTGGGTGAGCGCAAGCTGCAAAACTCCTTTAGTTTCTTGATCAGTTACCAAATAATTGCAGATGCGATTTGCATTGCTTCCTAGGTACACTTTTCAGGTACACTTTCCAGGTACACTTGACGAGCCACGAAGCCTCCCGTAGTTGACCCAAAGCTACCATGGTAAGCTATAATTTCATGTTTTCCGGTGACATGCAATAACAAACATTATTTTACTAACAGCGGTTGAGCTTTCCTCTTAGAGTTTATCCATTTCATATCCCGTAGTTGACCCAAAGCTACCATGGTAAGCTACAACTTCATGTTTTCCCGTGACACGCAACAACAAACATTATTTTACTGACAGCGGTTGAGCCTCTTAAGTTTATCCATTTCATATCATTCCAGGACCCTATCACTTTGTTATTGTTGTTTTGACTAGATACGAATTTCATTTCACAATGCCAGCTATCACCAACCATCTAAATCTCTTATCCCTACGCCCAGCAAACCTGACCATACCTATGAAAAAAATTTCTTTTGCAGATGAAACTCAAACTGCAAAATCCACCTGCTTATAACGAAGTAGAATTGACGCCAGAGCTCAAGTTTGAATATAACGATGAAACTGGATTATACAAATCTTCGTTGGCTTTAGAAATACCCCAGAACTTGGCCGTAGCACAGTTTTATCTCGGAATTATATTTTCAAACACGGTATGCCTATTCAAATACATATGCGTATTAGTGTATACATATGCGTACTCATGTAGGTGCCTATCAAAATATTTTAGTGTCATAGGTGGGGTAATCCGCTTGCCTCGGCATAGCCGCTGACTTCCCCACAACCGTGCCAATGACGAGTCAATCCAGTTTTACCGTCCTGGTGACGATTCTCACCCACCGACCTATTCCTTCTTCTATTTACCTTAATAAGTAATCAATAAAATATTTATTTAAGTGCCGTAACCAGTCAATCAACTTTTTCAATCGCCCTTCCCCCAATCGTAACAGTGGTGGATACATGCGGGGTAGTTAATCCCTCGCAAAGTTTTACCTTGCGATTTTGAACATTTCCGTAACCCATTTAACAATATAATCACGGTAGTGTCGCAATATGAAAAAAGGGATGCAAATTTGACTATATAACATATAATTATTTCCGTGTTTTATTAATAGTCGGTCACAAGAAGCACACGGAAGGGCCAGTACTCATTACGTCAACCAACACCTGTAACTATCAAATTAAAGGTCAAAGCAAACCACCTCGTATCAACAACAATGAACGAAATGAGTTATAGCATGGGTATCCCCAGGTACCGTGGTGGTGACAACACCGAGAGAAAAAATGAGTGTTCTTGATGACATCGCGAACGGGCCTCGATTTAATAATAAACCGATAGGAATGAAAGAAAACCCGATAGGATAAAATCCGATCCGGTATTCAAAAAGGGCTTACTCCTATCGGGTTTTCACAAGCCGAAATCTATTGGGTTATGAATTTACTGATAAGGGTTTTTCGGGTATCACAATTTTTATCTGGTAACCAGAGCCTCAGAGATCAGGTATATAGAACTAATATCGAGTAATCTCAAGGAACCACCCCGAAAAAGTCCTTCTTCCTATAGGGTATTTTGGATTTGAAATTTATTTCCTATCGGTGGAAAATTTATATTCCCGTTTGTTTTCTATCGGGAATTGTAAATACCCATTTGTTTACTATCGGGACATTATGTATTCCCGTTTAGTTTCCTATCGGGAATTTTAAATACCCGTTATTGTCCTATTGGGTGTTTCTGATACCCGTTCGGTTGCTATCGGGTTCAGCTCAATACCCGTTTGTTTGCTATCAGGTTCATAGCCCCTTTGAAACCTGAATCCATTCCCAGAATGGAGCTGCTTGCGGCAGAACTATTGGCAAAAACCTTTGCCAAAATCAGAGACCAGTTCAAGGAAATTCCTATGGAGAGAGTGGTAGCGTGTTCAGATAGTACGGTCGTTCTTTCATGGCTCACTGCAGATCCAGCTCCAGTGTGGAAGGTGTTTGTGGGCAATCGCGTCGCTAAGACCCTCAAAGAGCTCCCTGCTTTACATTGGTTCCATGTGTCCACGGGTGATAACCCAGCAGATGTCGCATCCAGAGGGGCTTCACCAGAACAGCTAGTGAAAAAAGACCTTTGGTGGAAGGGACCACCATGGTTGAGGGAACCCAGATCCACATCAATTAAAAGAGTGCGTCCAGATCTCTCTATTCCTCTTGTGACAGAAGAGATTCGGGCCAACCAGGTTCTTAGTGTGACTAGTGCTGACATATTTGAAGAAAAGTACAGTTCCTTTTCTAGACTCAGGCGTATTGTGGCATGGATTCTAAGATTTTTTAGAAATTGCAGGAGTCCCCGCTCATTCACTGGTCCCCTCAGAACTGATGAACTTAGGGCAGCAGATCATGCATTAGTTCTCAGATCACAGAAACGCCAGTTCTTGGATATCTACGATGCACTGAAGAAAAAAGGGCCCTACACCAAATTAATGAAGCAGCTCGCCATCTTCAAGGATGAACGAGACATCCTTCGTGTAGGTGGACGCCTTGAGCTTAGCTTGATGAAGTATGAAACACGACACCCAGCTCTTATTGCGAGCAATGATGCAACTCGACTGATAGTTCGTTTTGCTCATGAACGATGCATGCATGTGGGACCCCGAGCCACATTAGCCTACCTGCGAACCCAGTTTTGGATAGTTGATGGGAAAAACACAGTAGCTCGCGTACTTAAGGGTTGTCTGATGCTTTTCAATTCTTTCAGCCACCCATGGGGCAACTTCCCAAAGGGCGAGTAGAGATAGCCTATCCTTTTGAACAAGTTGGAGTGGACTTTGGGGGTCCATTCAAGATCACCATAGCCGGATTGCGGGGCACTAGATCACTTGAGGTTTACCTTGCCTTATTTGTTTGTTTTGCGACCAAGGCCGTGCACCTCGAGGTTGTGATGGATCTGAGTACCCTATGTTCTGATATACCCAATAGCACTTCCATCAGGTCTACCTCAGACAACCAGATATAATCCTATCGGGTTCAGTCCCTACAACCCGATAGCATTCTATCAAGCCTGTTCCTCACTATCCGACTGAATTCCTAGCGAGCATGCTACTCTCGCTCCAAAGTTTTCCCCTGAATAAATTCATGGGTAACTTTTGGGGCGGGAGTACGCTCATGAGGAACCCAGTCGGAGGAGGAGGAACCTGTCTGTGAAAAATCTCGGAGTTTTATGAATCTTAATAAAATGGTTAACATAATAGTAGGGTAAACCTGTACACTTATATTCAAACGGTCATTAAAATTGATGTCATCATCCAGTAGGTGTTTTTTTTTCGCATAAAAACGCTCGAAAATAACTGAGGGTTGTTTTTAAGCACTAGTAAAAAAGGAAGAGAAAAACCATGGTCGGGAGGTGAAAAATGCATTGGCGCGCACTGGTAGCCGCCAGGAAACAGGCGTATAAAAAGCTCAATACGAAGGCTCTTTTGGCCATGAGTGTTTCGTGCTTGAGTAGGGTAAACCTGTACACTTACATTCGAACGGTCATTAAAATTGACGTCATCATCTAGGAGGTGTTTTTTCGCATAAAAACGCACGAAAATAAGTGAGGGTTGATTTTAAGCGCTAGTAAAAAAAGGAACAAAAAAAAAAAACGATGGTCGGGAGGTGAAAAATGCATTGGCGCGCACTGGTGGCCACCAAGAAACAGGCGTATAAAAATCTCAATACGAAGGCTCTTCTGGTCTTGTGCGTTTCGTGCTTTGTACCGTGAATATATTTTAAATCTCCCGCCACGTTTGAATTTGTGCGGTATGAGGGTGGCCTCTACAACTGGCTCGCATAGTGGGCCTCAGCAAGCGACAGCTCCACCATAATTATTCTGAGGACTTTTGTAATAGAATTAGTTCTTCGCAACCTGGTACCGTTTTGTTTTTAATTATTGTTTGAATGAATGAAGAATTTTATTCTCCCAACACATGGGGACCACTTTTTCACCTCAGAGCTACTGCCGCCTACAGGTCTCTCGACACAACGGCTCGTTTTCTTTGTCTTCTCGTCTGCGCTCCGCACATGCCGTATTGTCTCCCGATTTTACCTTTTTCTACTCGTATGTAAAATCCTCCCGTAAATTTGAATGGTTTTAATAACCAGTTCAGTTACCGTAAAAGCAAGTCTCTCTTACCGCTGTCTCCACGATCTTCTGACATCAGAGAACCTCAAATTCTGGTGGAACAACTTCGCCTTTTGGCAGATCCGCTGAAGTCATCAAGGACCAATACTTTTGCCTGGTGGAGAACATTCTTCGGGGAAAATTCACCGCAACACCGCCCTCGATAGTCTACTCTACATCGAAAATTCTACGTGTGGCGAATCAACTACCGTACCGTTTTAGGTACCTACCTACAGACTGGTTATCTCTCGGATTTGGAAGCCTGCCTTCGTTCCTTCCCTTCCTCACCTACAGTTCTTACCTACTGCCTAGTGTAACGTATAAAATAGAATATATTGTTGAGTATTTCCGCGATCGTCGGAACTTAAGTAAGTCTCAGTGTTACACTTTACCACAAACTAGAGATTTTGTACAATACCTGGATAACTTCCCGAATCTGACTTCGTATCTTTACAGTATTACCGCATTTATTATACCTGTGACATTCCGAACCCTAAGTATTTCCGATTTTCCTGTATATATTTTTTTGTAAACAAGCAAATTTATTTTCTTTTATTTTAGCGGAATAAAATTTGCTTACAAACAAGATTTGAGAGTTCATGTTTGAATAATATGTCCTTGGGTTCATCCCCACTCTTGAAGTTTAGTTTTATTTTGTCACAGCTTGAGTAGGGTAAACCTGTACACTTACATTCGAACGGTCATTAAAATTGAGGTCATCAAAAAAGGAACAAAAAAAAAAAAAAAAAAACCATGGTCGGGAGGTGAAAAATGCATTGGCGAGCACTGGTGGCCGCCAGGAAACAGGCGTATAAAAATCTCAATACGAAGGCTCTGTTGGCCGTGTGCGTTTCGTGCTTTTGGGGGCATTCCCATTATAATACATGATACATTGTAAACTTACCGTACGCGTACACGTACGTGAAATCCAGCACTGCAGAGCTCGTGAACTAGATTGTGAAGTACTTTGGGCCATCTTCTAAAAGTTCCATACCTCCCATCAAAGGTATCAAGGCTCAGCAGCAGCATCCCCCACCTTACTCTGAGAAGGTACATCCATTACCTTGACCATTTCCTCCGCGAAATTCGATACATTATTGGTTAATTCGGGGCTCTCAAAAGATAGGCAATGTGGGCTCCAGCGCTTGTGTACCTCCAATGGGACGTCAAAATTTCTACTCATAAATGCACATACAGACACTACGGTATCTGTTGTCAACATTGACAACTCTGTAACTCCAACTCTGTCACTCTCAACCAGAAGCAAAATACTTCACAGTACACAATCCAATACCTTCAATCCTGCTCTACTGATGAGATCATCGAAAGTCTCAATGAGGATTCAGTCATTACTCAATAAAGACAACGCTCTTCAACGTGGTAGGCGCATCAAGGGGTCATCTGACACCTTTTAGCTCACATTTGTGTTACAAAATCCGCCCAAGACTGTGTCACCTGGTGCCTTGCTTTGTGACCTGCATATAAGGCCTTTTATTCCCCCACCAATGTGAAAGAGTCCCTTATCCTGTGGCCCGGAGGATGAGCAATAATTCTATTTCCAAATAAGAGTCATATGCCTACGTGTTAAAACAATCCATTGGGCGACTCCGGCCCAAGACCGTCTAACAAATCCTCCCCAGCCATCAAGGCTGGCCCACTCCCTTTTCCCCCATCCACCACTATTACCTACCACCCTCCCACAACAATTCCCCTCCCTCTCACTCAATCCATCCTCCGAACCCCCCACATCAACAAAGAGGGATGGCTCTGAGGAAAATGTGAAGGACGCTTCTAAGGTACTCACTCAAAAATTCTGGACTAGGCGACAAATTACTTCGTCCTCCTCCCCCCCCCCCCCCCTAACAGCGAACTCCTCGCTCTACCAGGATCTAGCCAGTGGCAGCTAGACCCAGGTCAGAAAGAATAAAGACGCACGATCGGGGTCTGCATCACCACCCCCTCAGACCCCTTCAAAGAAAAAGATGGGCTGGCCAAAGGACAAGCCCAGACAGTTGCATTGACCGCATCATTGTTCTCTCTAAATAATTTATAGATACTTATTATGACCACTCAACCTAATAACACCATTTCAGAGTGCTTCCCTCAATGGTATATACGGACAACGTGATGAGCTGAGATCCTTACTAGGATCATACTCGCCAGTGGCAGTAGCATACAAGAGACACACCTGAAACCACTTGATGGGTTCAGTATGCGTGGCTACTCTACCCTCAGAAAAGACGTGGCGCCCCAGTCCAATGGTATTGCAAATGGTGAGATGATGATCATGATACGAAATAACGTGTGAGTCGAGGAAGTGCCTTTTAACACAAACATCCAGGCAGTAGCTGCCAGAGTTGCAGTCCCTACCCCCCTGACTATTGTCTCCCTCTATCTTCCAGATGGAGTGTGGGATGAGGCCACTTTCGTGGACCTCCTTCATCAGGTTCCTAGCCCTGTGCTAGCTCTTGGGGATTTTAACATTCATAACACCTTATGGGGCTGTGACAATACCACTGCTGAAGCCACGTTCAGGGAATTTGATCTCCTCCTTCTGAACGACAGCCATCCAACATACTTGTCACCTATCCGTGGTGCGATGTCTACAATCGACCTTGCCATGGGCTCTCCCTCCTTGGGGGGGCACATTGACTTGGAATCCTTTGCCAGACCTTCATCACTCGGACCATTTCCCTATCAAAATTGATACAGAAAGTCGGCATTCAACTTTCACACCACTTCCTCCCTGGAAGTTGGAAGAGGCTGACTGGGCACTTTATAAGCAGCAGATTGTGCACTTCAATCTCAGAGGAAACATTACCAACTTTACCTCTGCTATCCTTGAAGCAACATCAGCTGCTTTCCCAAAAACTGAACCAACCAAGTGACACAATCGTGTCCCACAGTGGAATCAGGAATGCCAAAAGTCAGGCATTGAATAGATTCCACCAAAGACGTTTTACTGAAAATTACCCTATATTCAAGCAAGCCTGAGTGCATGAGTGCCGGCTCAAGCATCAGCCCCAAGTCAGCTACTTTTTCTCCTATGTCAGTGAAAATAAGGATGGTAGTCCTCTTAAAGATGTACGGCGAAAGGTACGTGCAATGAAGGGTCTCCCTTCACCAACTATTTCATCCATGACCCAAGCACGTTGCTGACACACTGGCTTCTCATTATGCCCATGTGTCCAGTGATGAAGCATACTCGGATGACTGTAGGCAGCATATGGCGGAGGTTGAGATGGCACCTCTCCCTCAGCTTATGCCGTCGTCCATTCCCTCAATTGACATACTATTCACAATGGGTGAACTAGAGAGAGCAATGAAGAAATCAAACAGGACAGCCCTGGATAGGATACAATCCATTATGAAATGTTAATCAATCTCCCGCAGGAGCAAAAGCACAGTCTCTTGAGGCTGTATAATTCTATATATATCTCGGGCAACTATCCTCCTCCTGAAGGGAGGCTGTCATTGTCCCTCTGCACAAAGAGGGCAAAGACCCTTGTGAGGCTGTTAGTTATAGACCCATCTCCCTTAGTTGCTGCATGAACAAGATCCTGGAAGCTATGTTCAACTACCGCGTGGTATGTTTTCTTGAGAGCAACTGCCTCATCAGCCAATATAAGGCTGGTAAATGCCAAATGGCTGCAAATGCTTTTCAGCGGTTGACCAACTCTCAGCTTTTGAGAGTTATATCCAGGACACCTTTTTGGTCAGGGAGATAACCCCCACCTTTTTGGCCCCAATGGCATGGTGTGTTCTTGATCTTGCTAAAGCTTATGACCACCCGGGCTTCATAACATCTTGCAAAGGCTGCAGCAGTGGGGAGTAGTAGGGCCCATGCTGGGCTTTCTCCGCAGCTTTCTTTCCCACCAAAACATCAGGGTGCGCCGATCTCCACCCTCAGGAGAATGACATCCCTCAGGGCTCTGTGCTTAGTTGCACCCTGTTTATGTTCGCTATAAATGGTCTCACTGATAACATCCCAGAGGATATTCGTTCTTTACTTATATGGATGACTCAACTATCCTCCTGCGAGGCGATCTGAGAAATGTGAGTGACACATTGTAATGTGCTATTGATACCATCTATCACACAGCGTGTATGCAAGGTTTTAATGTTTCACCTCCAAAAACTATCTCCATCCATTTTTGCAGAAAGCGCGATGCACATGATGAGTATCCACTCACAATTGGTGGAGTCACAATACCTTACTCCACACACACACACGTTCCTTTCGACTGATAGTTGACGACCAGCTGCTGTGGACCCTGCATATTAAGTACTAGCGCCAGGCTTCTATGCACTGTGTACAGTTGCTCAAGGTCCTATCTAACTATAGTTGGGGCACCCAGCACGAAGTCCTCTTATGGATTTTCCATGCTGTGGTGCAATCTAGATATGAACATGGGTCTGTAGTTTATGGATCAGCAAGAAAGTCCATGCTGCGAAAGCTGGAACCTACATGAAACAAGGGTCTTCGTTTGGCGACTGGGGCCTCTCGAACTACCCTGACAGCCTCCCTTCAGGTGTTTGGGCGTGGTCAGCTACTAAAGATTAGACAAAATTTACTGATACTCCGTTATGCAGAGCTTTATTTCCTAGGGCACCCTCTGCATACCATGGTAACTCTACAACCCCTGGATGAAGCATATTCCCAGCTCCTGGGTCGAACTTGCTCATTGGGTATTCGTGTTCAGGAGCTAACCAGGTGGGACTGCATAGTGAGATACCCTCTGGTTCCTTTTAAAGTCTCCCCTGTCCCTTCATGACCCTTGCCTGGGATGTGCAATGATTTTTGCACAATACACCCCCACATATCCTCAGATGTCGTTACTCAGAGGCAGTCCAGCGATATGCTGGACACACTCTCTTATTCACTGATGGCTCAAATATGCTGGATCGTGTTGGCCTTGCTCTATGGAGCCCCACTTCCAAGTCACTAGACGCCTACCACCTGTTGCATCTGTGTTCACAGTAGAGCTGTGGGCAGTGACGCTGGCTGTTCAACACTGCCAGCTATCGAGGCGATTAGGGACACGTATCCATATTATCCCCTATTACAAAGCCTGCGAGCCATGACATTGGGCCCAAACATACTTTTATTTGGGTGCCATTCACGGCAGTGAGTGTGCTGATGCCCTAACAAGGAGAGACATTGGTGATGACTCCATCGAAATGTTGCCTATACGCATTGATGATCAAATCTTTTACAAGCAGTGTATTGCCAATTCCATCTGGCTCGAGCAATAGGGGCAAGGTCATTGGTATACGTGGGGTCCTTCAGGACCTTTGCCCACTTGATGCTTCAGACACCTGCTAGATCCAGTCGTGATGCTGTGTGACAGAGGTGATTTGTCTATCCGTCACTTTTTGGAGAACTGCCCAGCCCTCATGGACCTCAGGGTCTAGCATGCACCCCCTCAGTGGGTGGATATTCTGTCTGGTCTAGTCCCAGTTGGTGTACCTGAATGAGCTTTACAATGAACTGTGATGTTCTGATCTGTGATATATTTATTTATTTATGTGCAAATTAGTCATACCTTAATTTAACTAAAATATATAGTATTTATCATTATATATTTATCGATAATATTTATGTACATATGTAAGGATCATCCAGTCGTAGTTTAGTTTTTATTACGTGGTATTTTTATCTGCTGTATGGGTTACAAAGTTTTCATCGTTGTATCCTTTGAGGCAGAGTGCCTGTGGAGTCCGTGATGGCAATCTGTTAAGTGACGGACAATCAGCATGGCTCCTCTTAGAATCTTGCCGTTGCAGTATCCTTTTGACAACCCTTTTTGATTGCCGCTTATGACACTTCCGGTTGAGACGCGGCTTAAATTCTAGAAAAAAAAGTAATAATAATAGTAATAGTAATACATTTTTTATTGCCGTCAAACATCATCAACAATAAAGGGTAGAGCAAACGTCATTTTAAGGCACAGTTACACTGAGCGCGCACCGTTTGCAAACAGGTCAAAACGCCAAAAAGGAGGGTGCGTTTACACAGCCCGCGCACGGACAACCAAACAATAATTGTTCTCGCGCAAGGAACCTGAGCATTCGCGGAAAAACTGAAGCCGACGGATCGACCCCGCGCGCGAAAGAATGCTGTTCACAAACATTGCTCGGTGCGGGTAGATAAATAGAACAGAAAAAATTCCAGTAGAAAAATTCCACTTCAAGTCGATTGTGCTAGATCCCTAAACTTTTTTTCAGTCAATCTTAATATGCATCCTTGTTCGTATTACGTACGCAAATGGCCAGACATTTGTTGCTACTGCATAGCATTTTATTTGAACAAAAGAAATGGTTTTGCAATCTCTCGGTAAACTTTGTCAAATATTAATTACACCATTTTCAGACTCCACCAGGAAGCCGTGCGATTGTGGCACAACATGCAGATGTGAACGTGTGTGTTACTCAGAGAACAGATGATTCGAATTTCAATGAAAACTGCAAGGTATAATTTCAATAATACCACATGTAATGAGGTAAACATACTAGGGCGTATTCTACAAGTATCTCCCTCATCTGCTTGTTGTTATTTCGTAACTATGCGCAATCTCGGTCTTACAGTGAGTACTATCTTCTTAAAATATAAAAACCAAGTTAGATGTGGCACATAATTTCTTTGTACCTGTAATATGATTGTATATATATATATATATATATATATGAGAAAAATCGTTCCATTAGGCAATAAAAAAATTATACTTGACAGAAGTAGTAATAGTTTGTGCATGCAGAAAACTAAATAGGCCATGAGAGACTCTCAGCGAGCGTTTAGAGTGAGCCGAGGGCGATGAAGTTTATCGGGGACCATCTACAGCTCAAATCACTCAATTCCTGAAAATGTCGAAAGCGCAAGAAAACTGAAGAAGTCATGCTTGTTACAATGATTCGATGTTCGCGTATGTGCAGTAGCTATTGATGATACGATTGTGACAAAACTCATAAGGGGAACTCAAATTGTCATATCCCAGCTACCCTCCGAGTTAAAGCGGAATCGGACATATTAAACAAGGGAGAACGGCGCTTGATGAATTTAACGTTTATGCTTTCGCAGAGTGAAATAGTAATTTATTAATGAAGCTGAAAAGGGGACCATATTTACAGCCTAGAGGACCATCTACAGCCCAACTTCCACATTTCCTGAAAACTTGAATAAAAATCAAATGAAAACTGTAGAAATTAAGCTTGTTGTAAGTATTCGCACACATACGGACAAACACATTGTCCTCTTTTATTAGTTATTTACGGCTAGAGCCAATTTCAAGGAATTCAATGAGTACATGATAAAAAATGAATAAATTGAAAAATCATAAAAAATCAAGCTAAACGCGGTTATTCATATTTACATACATCACAAATACATTATACTTAGGCACAGAACAATTTATTTTTAAAATGACTACAAATAGGAGATTTCGTCGATAAAATTACGGGGCACATTTGTAAAGTTGCAATTACATCTAAGAGTTTTGCTAGCACAACAGTTTTGAAACAGTTAACTTTGTAGCAAGCACTCAGGAACTCGAGACCTCACGCGAGAAGAGGAAAAGTAAGAGTTTGGCTGCAATCGGCCCTTCGAACCCTTCAAAAGGGCTGAAATTCGGAATTTGATTAGATTATCCCCTTTTTCTATCTGGGTAGACGGAAAATTGGTTCTGTCCGACAGTGACGAATTTACAGTTCGCCTCGAAATGTGGGGGAGGACTGAGGTATAGGTGAGTAGGGAAAGGGCGGGGAATTCGAAATTTAGCCCTTTCATATAGAGAGAAAATGGCGCCACAACTTAATACCAGCCCGGAAAATTACTAAATGGCCGATGGCAAGGGCCAGTACATGAGGGATAAGTAGGTATGACAACTTTCACCCTACGAGCCCTTGGAATGAACTGAATTTCGAGGGTTAGATAGAGCATGCCCTTCTTTATGAGTGTAGAAAATGATTTGGGTCGGTCCGACAATTAGGAAAGACTCGGGAGTGTTTCAAAGTTGTGGGGAGAGGGTAAAATTTGAAGGGGGCTAGATAAAGAGACGTGAGTACGTAGGAAGATATATCAGGTCGAGGGAGGTGATCACCTCGAAATTTTAGAAGGAACGGACCCATAGGGAAGGAGAGGGGTTAAATGTTTGTACGTATTTCTTTTCCCAATCCATTTTTCTAAAGGTAGGTCATTATTTTATTATTTTATCTGCGTAGAAGGGCTATCCTTTTCAAGAGGTTGGAATACAAAGCTCAGAGATCAATATAGATATAGATACTATCTACCTATATTATTTGTACGAATGAAACTCTGTATGTCTGTGAGTGAGTCTGTCTGTAATTGTAACGGACTAAGGGATCCGAACGGGGTTTTTTTTATCGTGTCCGGAAATCTCCCAGTCAGAATATAGGCTATTTTAAACTTTTCCAATCCCACCCGAAACATGGGCTGAGTGCGGGAGGAGGGTGGGAGCTCTATTTAATGCGCGTTTTTTTTTTTTTTTTTTTTTTTTCAATCAATTTTTAAGGACTATATCCAATTTTGAATTTTATTCACCGTACTCCCCCTTCCTCACCTATTGCAACGTTCTCCTCAAATTTTCGAGGCAATCTCCTCTCTCGACCTACTATATCTTACTACAAACTCATCACTCATTATCCAGCCCCCCTTCAAATTTTACGTCTTCCCCTCAACTTCAAAGCATTCAAAATCCTCCCCTAATTGTCGGACCGATCCACTTTTTTTTCTACACAGATAAAGAAGGGCGTGCTCTATCTAACCCCCGAATTTCAGTTCGTTCCAAGGGTTCGAAGGGTGAAAGTCGTTGAACCCTTCCTCTTGTCTACCGGCCTTAGGGGCAGCGGCCATTTTGTTCGAATTTATAGCTGGTACCGAGACGACTCAGTTTCAGCACGTTTGAACATTCGTATACCTATCATGTTGTGGTGCCATTTTTCTCTCTAAGTTAAAGGGCTAAATCCTGACTTCCCGCCCTTCCCCGCTTTACCTTTTCCTCCGTCCTCCCCCAAACTTCGAAGTGAACTCTTAATTTGTCCTCCTCTAACATTTCCCCACTCGACCGCTCTTAAATATAAATTTCTACAACATTACCAATTTTACCTCCTCCCCCACAATGTTACCAATTCGACTCAGTGCCTTCAAATTTGAAGGAAACCCTCTTCCGATCGTCCCCTACCCAACTCCCCACTCACCTGGTCCCTATCTACCTCTCTTCCCAACCCCCCTGCTGCTGTGTAGTAACTACACTTTTCAAAGCCCTCTCACACCTACCCAAACTGTCGAACAGGGCCAATTTTTCGTCTACCCATATATCAAATCCCTCTAATCCAATCCTCTAATCTAATCTAATCCAATCCTCTAATCTAATCTAATCCAATCCTCTAATCCAAAGGTCCTCTAATCAAATCCCGAATTTCAGGCCTTTTGAAGGGCTCGAAGGGTCAATGGCAACCAAACTCTTATTTTTCCTCTTCTCGCGTGAGGTCAATGCTTTCCTGAGTGCTTGCTACAAATTTAGCGAAGGGGACGATGGTGTAAATAGCTGACGTCGGAGAATGGGACAGGAAACAGAAAATAGGAGCGTGTCGCATATTGAGGGATGTTAATATTCACATGGGCTAACAAAGATATGCAATCCAAGCCATTGAGCAGCTTGTGCAGTAATGTAACGTCAGCCACAATTTGCCTATCCTCCTGAGTGGACACCCTATCGAGGAAAAATTCAGATTTTCGGATGGTATAGTATTCTAAGCTTCTACCCCAAATACCTCAGGAATCACCACTGAACTCTGATTTTACCTTGTGCACATTGTAATATGGAGACCATACAACAGAGCCATACTCAAGAATGAGGTGACTGGGTTTCTTAGGCATAGACACCCAGCATTTTCAGGAAGAAAGAAGGTTTTAAGGAAGGTTTGACTGGGCTGAGAGATGTGCATGTGTGTACATCGAATCCATTTTAAAAAAAGGAAAAAAACACTGCAAATTATTACACAATGGTTTATTGTTTCTGTGTTAGATAGCCCTTCGACGCAGATCATTGGCCTATAATTATTAAATCCCGTATGCAATATATGATCAGAACATGGCGCATCGTGCCTCACAGAAGGGTTCACACTTTTACAGTTCCAAGACCCCGCAATTTTACGCTTCACAGTAAAGATGTTTAAAAAAACGGGAAAATGATCCTTTAAGTAATTTACGTTAGCGCCTGCGCAGAATGGAGTAATGATTTGAGAAAAATGAAGTTGGTAGGGTACAATCTACAGCTCAACCCACTAATTCCCAGAAAATATAATAAAATCTGATGAAAACTAGACCTTGTTCTCGGAGTACACTTTCGCGCATGCGCAGGAACTAATAATGATGCAATTATGTTGAAATTAACAAGGAATAATTAAACCATTGTCCCCCAACTACGCACCAAATTTGAGCGGGATTGGATTACTAGTGCATAAAAAAATTATGCTTGAATGAATTTACGTTTGCACATACGCAAAAAGAAGTACCTACTAATTAGAGAAGTGTGGAATTATTTGTGGACCATTTACAGCCTAACCCGCACATTCCCTGAAAATTTCATCAAAATCAGATGAAAATGTTGAAATTAGGCTCGTTTAAAAAGGAATACATATTCGCGCATGCACAATAGCTACTAATGATAGGATTATGTTGAAATTGCTAGGGAATGCTCAAATTAACCTCTTCCACCTATCCTTCAAATTTGAGCGAGATCGGACAACGGGGGCGTGAGAAAATGATGGCTGATGGAATTTGCGTTTGTGCATGCACCGAGTGAAGTATTGATTTGGGAACAACGAAACTCATAGGGGACCATCTTCACCTTAACCCGCACATACCATGAAAATTTCATAAGAACCGGTTGAATGTTGTGGGAATTAAGATTGTTACAAGGATTTGCGGACATACACACACAGATAGAGAGAGAGAGAGAGAGAGAGAGAGAGAGAGAGAGAGAGAGAGAGAGAGAGAGAGAGAGAGAGAGAGAGAGAGAGAGAGAGAGAGAGAGAGAGAGAGACGGAACGAAAGTAGTTCAGAATAGTCTAAAACGTAAAATGCGAGTGGGAATTTCACCACTGTACAAAAACAACAGCCGTTGAATACATCCCTCTGGGGTTTATGAAGATTGATGCCGAGCTTCAAGGACCATCTAGACCCCCAAATGTGATTATCAACACAAAATTCATATAGTTTGGTCTAGTATTTTCGGAGAAAAGCCGCGGACGGCCGGCGAACGGTTGGATTTTTTCTATTCGATGTTTGAATTCTACGCATCTTGGAACGTAAACCAAAAAAATTTTGGGTGGTGTTATTTATTTTTTTATTCATTTATTTATTTTTTTTATTTTTTTATTTTTATTTATTTTTTTTTTTTTTTTGACGATTAAGTGCAAAGGTTCGTTATTGAAAATAATAAACCAATACGATGTTGATTATAAGGACTACACCTAGAGTACAATAGAAAATATTGTGTTAAGTAGATTAAGACATTATTAAGTCGGCAAATTTTATCTTTTATAGAATTTTATTATTACATTATAGGTACCATTACAATGGATATTATAATGGAAAGATTTGTTGCCCTGTTTTACTTTTCCTGCAGAACAATTTGGGAGTTTAAGGGGAGAATGCATATTTTCTTCATTTTATAAATGCCTTATAACGAGGAATATTCTTTGGAAGTACGCATTAAAAAATCTAAATGGAATTTTTAAAAGATTTCAAAATTACTTAGTAAACGTATTGTTAGTAAACGTTTACATTCAAAATAACTACAGATTAAATTAGAGCAATGCTCTAGCCTTTCTTAAAATGTTCAATATCTTATTTCATATTTGATATGATTACCTACATATAGTTGGTCCGAAAAGAGAATGCTTATTTGACCACCATGCTCGTCAATGACAGACTGGAGCTGGGGATTCCCCCTCCAATACGCCAGCACCACCTTCTGCCCCGCGTTCCCAGTCAGCTGACCGATTTTGCAAATTTAGTAGAAAAAGTGCAGTGGAATAATATTTATCAAGAGCAAGGAACGAACAGCTGATTTTGGCTGAACAGTCAGGTGAGCGTGTTTCAGGGGATGATTGACAAATACGGTGGTGAGGGGTAGTGGAGGGAGCATCCCCGGCACCAGTCTGTCTTCGATGGGCATGGGGGCCAATTAGACATTCTCTTTTCGGGCCAACTATACCAATAGCTGAAACGTCATTAAGAAACTATTGATTTTATAGGGAAATAAAGCTAGCCTTAAAACAGTCGGTTCTATAACGTGCGGTTGTAACACGTTTGGGCTAATTTACGTTAAAAGTTTGGCGATTCGGCGAACCAAAATGTTCATGGACACCATTGAGTACGTAGCTCCAGAAACTACATCACATGATGAGACTGATATCATACCAGCCTTCTTGATAGTTTTTTCCGTATCCCTTCTCATCACAGCTTTCTTCGTCGACAGAAAGCGTCAAAAGGTGATAACTTTGAATTCCAGTTATTTACTATATTATCTCATTTATTTATTACTAGGTGTTATTCAATTAAAATTAATTTGAAAATCATTATCAATCATCAAATTAATTGACTTATAATTCAATAGCGATTTACAATAGAGATTTCCTTTGTAGGTCTATCTAATTCATGTTGAAGACACGTATCCTGGGGACAAGTTTCTTCTGGTTGTTGGCGTTTTCACTAGCGTTATCCCATTAGCAGGAACTAGGGCTACCGTAGCAACGAAAATAATTGGAGTCGACGGATCCAGTCGGGTAAGTTTCTGGTTCTAAGGCTAAACTTTACAAATTTTTGAGCACAAAAATGCCCTCCAAACTATCCTTTTAATCAGATTTCATGATTTTTGGCAAAATGCCAAATTTTTGTCTTGAAACTAAGGAGGTCAGGATTTTTGTCAAATTGTCAGGATATTATACAGATACGTCAATCTAAACTCCAAAAATCGAATCCATATTAGGTAGATACGAAATTTGATGAAAGCAGACTTATTTTACTAGGTACCTACCATGAACTTGAATCTCTGCAAATTATTGCAGTGCAAGATGTACTAATTATGTTAAAGATTATTATTAAGACAAACTTATGGCATATATCATTTAATACAGACGGAAGTACCTACCTACCAAAGTAAAATCAATGGAATAAGATGAAATCCCTACGCTTCAGTAGCCAGACTTTATTTACGGGAATTTTTTATAATTTTAGCACGAAATTTCATTTACATTCATGTTGATGATATTTTTTCCTTGCGGAACATCGGATGAACGTACAGTGATCAGAGTCAGTTCATTCAAAGTTTTATCTATCAATAACCAACATACCTAGAACATTATTCTTATTTTGAAAGTTCTCATTTCAATATAAGAATTTTGAAAGTATTTTGTGACGTTTAAGTTGAAAACATTAAAAATAAATTGGTATTTATTTGGGTAGCTTTTTCGCCTATTTTTGGCCCTACTACATGATGTAAGGACTCATTGGGATTGGGTCACCTCTCTAGTTCAGTAGTAGGTTGAAGCTCTGCTACATGAGAAGTCGAATGTTTTCCTAACAAGTTATTCTGATTTGGTTCACACCCCTCATTATACAAATTATCGTATTGGTTCTTCAAATTGCTGTTCGTGTATATACTGACTCTGGGTAATATCATTCCACGCTGGATTGTGGTCAGCTTTACATACCCAATCAGGTAAGGGAAGCAGATCTCTATGCCGCTATGTACGGTATATATAGGTCTATGGCTAGTGATAGCTTAAGTTTCATCCTTCCAAACTTTACGCCATCGAGAAAAGTGAGGCGTTGGACATGGTAACTTTCGAGATTCTATGAGATATGAAATTAAACTGACTTCACGTTGCGACGTTTGATTGAGTTCGGAACATCTGATCTAATGAAGCCCTGACGGCAGGATATTCCTGATTGGCTGACTCATAATTCCCGTACCGTCTTACTCTAATGTATAATATAATATTTATTAAAAAAGTGTATTGCGTCGAGACATAACCCAATTTAACACTAATAGTCTCAATTTGACACATATAAATGACTTTATAACATCTTAGTTGATACACAAGTTTATTTCAATAGTAAATCAGGAAAAAATAGAAGGTAAAGTAAATATATAATTATTTTTTGTGAATTCAAGTCAAGTTAGGCAAACAGACGCCTTAATAGGTAAAGTTTTGGTTTTCATCCAAAACCAAAATGTCCACTTCAAGCCCACATGGCAAGGTAAGGAGCGAGCCTAGCCTTGGGGTGCGGAGCCTGGACATTCTGCGTCGGCGAACCGCCTCGCTGGTCTCAATACTACTAGGCCTCTCTCTTCTTGGATCAAGCTAATTGTTGCTATATAATCTTGATTATTCTCCGAACGCGGGTTGTACACGATTTTTCCAAATTTCAAGTAAAATCAATTTATAATACCTATCTATTTAAAAAGAAAAAATTTAAAATTTTCGAATTTTTTTTTTTCAGAATGTTCAAAGATGAAAAAAATACTTGATTCGCCCTGAGAACGTTTCCAGATTTGTAATTTTTTCAATAATATGTATAGAAAAATGGAGAAACTTTTGGTGCGACCCTAGCGCCATCTCTCATCTGAGAATCATACTAGTCACCCGTCCACATTGGCCTTAAGGATGGTCAGGAAGTCGTAGGTTTGTTTCACATAATGTGATGGTTGCATCTATACAATTGGTCGTAGGTTGAAGTCAACTTAGGCCGATATTCGCTCAGTCCAAACCAGAACCAGCTCCTAGCAAAGGATAGCACCCCTGTAAAAAGTGCCGCTGCAAAGTTTGCCTTATAGTTATTGAGGAGGAAGTTTTCAAGTCGCCGAACAATCCCAACTCATATACGTGCAAAGGATCAGCAGAATGCCAAAGAGCAATATGTGTGTATGAGGTGGTTTGTAAAGAGTGTGGGGAAAGTAGAAGCTCCACTCAACTTAAGGGTGAACAACCATCGAGCATCCGTGGTCCGGTCTGACGATGATCTTCCTGTAAGCCATGCCATTGCCCACAACTTAACCTTTGATGATTATTTAGGCATCAAGGTTTTAAAGAAAATGAGACCCAACGACAACAAGCGAATGCTTCACCAACCGGGAAAAGCTCATAGTAATGTTTTTGGTGCTTATGATCCTCCAGGCTTTGGTGTTATACGTTGGAGCGATATCCAGAGTTACGCAAATTCCTTGCCAACGTTGCAAACATCCCAAATAAATCATTTTCTTTTGTAGTATCAAAAAAGGCTGAAGCCAAAATATTAAAAATAGTTTTGTGTTGTTATTTTCTGTTTCCTTTTCTTACTGCTATATATATATATATATATATGTATATATATATATATATATATATATATATATATATATATATATAAATAAGTTATATATAAAAGTGTTGAACTCTAGAATTCGTTTCAGATTGTCTCAAAACTGATTTCAAAAGAGAAATTTCTCGAAATTTTTTATTTTAAAATTTACACAGCCAATGAAATAACTTCACTTTTCAAAAAAATTCGCTAAACATTGAATTCATGATAAACTCTAAAAAGTTTTATATTTAATCAAAATCAGAAGCAATGATGTAGCTAATAAATGTAAAAAATGAAATAAATACTGATTTTCACAAACTTGTTTTATTCTTTGAAATCATAATTCGATTTTCAAGTTGTCAGAAATAGTGTTACACAGAAACTAATCTTTGATAGTTTGTTTGCTGAATTATTTGTGTAAAATAGATATGGGTGTTAGTTCCGCGTACCCACAACAGTTAGGATGTTGCAAGAAATGAAACTCTATTTCGAAAATCGTGTACATATGTATGCAGTTTTCTTATGCAAAAGGCTCCAAATGACAACCTGTGAAGTTTATATTCAGTACTTAAAAAGAATAGTAGGAAAATGCATAACATTATAATGCATACTTTTTTGATTACAGGAACTTGTCACATTTTTTGGTTTATTATTTCCAATAATAAACCTTTGTGCTTTTATCGGAAAAATAACCCCCCTCCCCTCAAACTTTGTAATTTTACGTTTCAAGGTGTGTAGAATCCAAATCTGCAATGTCCGTCCGCAATCCAGGCCATAGGTAATATGGCCTAAAACCGACCAAAAAATTCTCCAATTTCCCACACTGGCTCCATTTGAGATCTAGTTGTGCCTAAAATCTTGCCGACTTGATCGCCACACACTCAGGGTGTTTATGGATTAAAAATAGGTAGGTAGGCGAAACTGGTGATCTGATTGGGGGAATATGTTTTGATTATTCCAACTTAAATCACAGGCTCCTTAAAAATTTTCAGATCTGCCCCATAGAGGGTGTTTTAGGGAGGGAGAGGGGGTGAAATGGTGTAGTTTAGACACATTAAACGAACTGGGGATCTGATTGGGCAAATATGTTTGGATTATTCTAACTTAAATCACATGCTACTTGAAAATTTTCAATTCCGACCCATAGGGGTGTTTTTGGGGGAGGGGGTTTGGAAAGGGGTATCTTTGACATCACTGAAAAAACTGGGGATATGATCGGGCGAATATGTTTAGATTACGTCAACCTCTATCACAGGCTATTAAAATTTGTTCTAGCCTCAACCATAGGGAGGTGTTTGTGGTAAGGAAAAAAAGGGAGGGGTGGAGGGGGTGGTTAAATGAAATAATTTGGTCATCACCGAAAGAACTGGTGATCTGATGTTCGGACGAATGAAATGGGATTAGTCTGAACGTTCTTTTGGGTTACCTATCAAGAATATTTTTAATTTGAAATATGGGGGGGTGTTTGGGGAGAGGGAGTGGGGGTTGATCTCAGTAGTTTGGTCCTAATAGGTAATTTATAAGTAAGTACTTTTAAGTAAGGACTTTTTTGAATCAGATCCATTGGGATGACCCAAAATGTGATGGGTGAGGGGGGGCTTCCGTATCTTCAAGTCAAACTGTGCAACGCACGGGTGAACCAGCTAGTCACGAATACTTTTGTAATCGTCAATCGTGCTGCCAAACAAATGACGAATACATCAAAATTATTCGAGTTAACGAATACTTTTGTACTCATAAAAGTATTCGTTAATCGATTAACGCCCATCTCTGCAATAATGCAAATGTCCATATTTTACCCTCTGCGATTCATTATCGTAATTATTTAATGCGCTCAAAGTATCTGCATTCAGACTACATGTACCATATGAATAACAATGTACCTAATGGGTTTGGTAATAACCGAAACGTGTACAAAGGAAAGATAAACCACTTAGTGAGAAAGATATCATAATCTTGTTCTAAATATTTTCCTTCCGTTTGGATTGTTTAAATAGTTTTATCTTAAAAATTTAATTCTTATTTTCATCCTAGGTACATCTCCTACGAACTCACCGAAAGAAAAAGTTAAGAATGGGAAACGACGATTGGTTTGTAATTTCAACTAAAGGTTCAATTGGTAAAATCACAGAAGTCATTATCTGGCACAACTTTCATCGCCTATCAGATTGGTATGTATTTTTATTCCAATTGTAATTTTGATGCTGAATTAATTTGATATCATAGCAACGTTTTATATAGGTACCTGTATTGGTTCAACCGCATTGTCAAACGGGACTATGCTGGACATCGCAAAACCTCAAAACGCATCCGGTTGCTGGAATCCGCAAGCAAGTGTTTTAGCAAGCCGTGTACTACGAGGGGTGATATATTAGGAAAACCGCGCAGCAGTGACTGCATTCGGTTTTTTTCTGCCGCAACCTGTCGCCAGTTTTCAAAAGTCGCTGCCCCACTTGCGGCGCGGTTCGGAGTAAAAACTGAAAAGGGATGCATCTCTCGCAATACCCCCACCCACCAACTACAACCCCATTCCGGTTTTCTGCACAGTATGTCATGTAGCTCCAAACATGGTTGTCCCCCCGCGGTTTTGCGGCTGCAGAGAACCGCAAACCGGAGCCCATAGTATGTCAAGACTCTTACACTAGCGATAAAGGCTGTGTCACACTACGCTACTTTACTAGCAGCTAGCGAAATAGCAGCTACTAAGTAGCCAATGTGACATAGGCAGTAGCCGCTACTAAGAGTAGCGCGCTAGTGAAATTTTACTAGCAGGGAAAGTTGAACATGACCAACTTTCCGTGCTACTAAACTGCGCTAGTGAGTCACGTGACCAACTAGCAGCTATCAGGTAGCGACCTGTCGCCTAGTGTGACAGCTTCACTAGCGGACTAGCGGCTACTTGCACCACGTGCTGTCTGCCTGATTTGTTTATTCTCGTTCATTTTGAATAATTACTGAAGTAATCATGAGTGATTCGAAGTGGGGTGGGGGAGATGTGATTAATTGTTTGAACCTTTATAGGAAATATCCGTGTCTTTGGGACGTAACCTCTACGGACTATTTGAAACGAGACATTAAACAACAAGCTTACCAAGACTTAATTAAGGACTTGGAAGAAGCCGGTCTCCCTCTCCAAGAAGATGGTCTTACGTCTTACACCTACAGAGGACATTTTCAACGAAAACAATGGACAGCTCTTGAGCTAAACTAGTAGTAGCAGCTAGTGAATAGACGCTACCAAAATTTAGTGTGACAGGAAAAGTAGCTGCTATTTCAGTAGCCACTACTAGGTAGCTGCTAGTAAGTAGCGTAGTGTGACACAGCCTTAAGCAAACCCCTCAATAGCTTCCGTTTATAGCTAGTGGGTCCGCTGACCGTGTTCTTTACGACGCAGGATCAATATTTCTGGCACCTAGTATAAGGATGATAGATTGAGCCTTGAATAGTGTTAGTTCATTCGATTCAGCATCCCACACAAATCAAAAACTACAATAAACAGATGTTTTTGAGATTTGTCGTCCGATATCGTTGACGATTTTTGACAAAATAATATCATTTTTGTAACATTGGGATTACTCTGGAAGTCGCCTTAATCGATTCAACACGTCAAATCCCTAGCAAACACACATTTCTGGAGTGTTTCATTCAATGAATGGCGCCACACCCTTTCAAATCGGCACCAAAAGTTATACTGCTTGTTTCGGGTGTCTAAAGTGTCTACGAACAAATTTCGTGTCGATAACTACAAAAATGCGGCCAGTAGCATGGAA
Source organism: Adelphocoris suturalis (assembly GCA_030762985.1). Classification (NCBI taxonomy): domain Eukaryota; kingdom Metazoa; phylum Arthropoda; class Insecta; order Hemiptera; family Miridae; genus Adelphocoris; species Adelphocoris suturalis. The sequence goes on along the minus strand of CM061040.1, from coordinate 64,461,735 downwards.
CTGACAGACAATCACACGTACACACATATATTATAGACAAAAATGCAGGCCGCTACGTTCGTCAAGTATTTGAGGACATGGCTTAACTTCAGTTTTTTGAAGAACAACCATCAAAGGGAACGTTTCAAGAGCTAAGTACCCTATCATTCACACTCATGTTGACAAACCTACTTTTAGTCGTGCCACAGGTCTATCCTCTTGAACATAGTTATATCAGGTGAATATTTTATGGCAAATGTTAAGGGGGACCAGATAGAATGTAAAAAAGTTGTATTTTTCTCAGCTATTTTTTGGACAATTTTGATGGAGTTTGCGGCATATTCTTATGGAAACAGTACCATACTGCAACTCACAATTTAAAATCCAATTTCAGAAAATTTTGCTAACAATTTTTTTTTTCTTTTTTTTTTAGAATGAATTTGAACTAATTAAAAAATGCCTATGGGTAAAAACGTTGTGTTGTTCAGTAGGTAATATTATAAAGAAACGAATGCCATCTATCGCATCACAATAGGGTATAAATTAGCTGAGAAACTTTGTTATCAGGTAACGGGAAATTCAGATATATGCATAGGCTGTGCAATTTCAGAAAATTTTGCTAACAATTTTTTTTTTTCTTTTTTTTTTAGAATGAATTTGAACTAATTAAAAAATGCCTATGGGTAAAAACGTTGTGTTGTTCAGTAGGTAATATTATAAAGAAACGAATGCCATCTATCGCATCACAATAGGGTATAAATTAGCTGAGAAACTTTGGTAACGGGAAAAATATCATAATATATGCGTTGTGTTGGGGGGGGGGGGGGGGGGGGGGGGGGTTCTCGAAGTCACGCAAGTTCAGCAGCCGGCTGCTGGTAGATGCGCTCGCCGTACAGTGTGAGAATTTTGCAATCTAGGAGGACAAAATAGGAAAAAATTAAAGTCATTCTTGGGCGTTTTCTTTGTTCCTATTCAGTCGGGATCCAAACGAGTTCAAGTGAAGTTGTGACAATTATTTTGTTTTCCGCTCTTCATACAAGTTATCAAGTAAGTATACACTTATTCACTTTCGAAATATTCCGTAATATAAGCATTTTACATTCCGTGTTATGTATACTAGCTGAAACCCTTTTTTTCCAACATTGAGAGTATTCAAGTTGAGATTTAGTACAGTATTCCGCATTATTCCGTGCAGTTGAAAAATTAGGACCGATCTAGAACAGCTACATTAAAAGAAACAAAAGAAATAGTTTGCCCGTTTTTGCCCCTTTTAGTTATACCTATCATCAAAAATGTAATTTTTTCCAGAATGACCCTGACATTCAAGCTATCATATTTGGTTTGATAGTGCCTCGACATCAAGGTTCGAAAATGTACTTGAAGCAGTTTTAGTGAAAACTAATCCTGAGAAACTATCTGCCGACCAAAAGGAGGCAATTAAGAATTCAGTGAGGTGCCTGGTGACAAAATTCGAGACACGGTGGGACAATGCTCATCGCATGCACGGTCGATTTCTCACCAACAATTCTTCTTGGCTGGAGGGAGACTAAAATTTCTATCCCGGAATCACATGCAGAGGCTCTCATCGAAGATCAAGTACCTTCGCCATCTAAACATGTGGGTAGGCCTCTACAAGGCTTTTCAGAATGCAGAGAAAGAACAAGAAGGCGAAGGGCTAGGATCTTGTTAAATAAAACTACTCACGACGAAATTACAGCTGCCATGAGTTTGAAATGTAATCTGTTGGGAAAGAGGGATTCTGCCAAACTACTCCAGGAAATGTCTTTTGCTTCTCCAGAACGAGGAACAGGACTTAAGAAACTCAGAATATCTGCCGGAAAAAATGTGAATCTCGATCAATTGATTTCGATTAATTTTATACTAATAATTATTTTGAAAAAGTAAGTACCTACTTCTTTTGTTACCATCTTACGAACAAATGATGAAATCAAACTTAAAAGTAATGTTTTTAATTAAAAACCCAACCAAACATAGCAATTTTTTTCCCCTGGTTCTGAGCGAATTTCTTTCAGTTTTAAGACCTGAAACCTCAGTTCACAGTATTATTTCTACCAACTTCACTAAAAGTGTAATTTACCTCTTGCTCTGACGATATCAAGCCAATAAACACCAAAAATTGACACTCCCGCGATTTTTACCAATTTTGTGCCCCTAGAATGCGGAAATCTCACACTGTGCGCCGTTCACCCTGTGTCCGCCACCATCCCCGTCCCGAGGAATTGTATCACCCAAGACGGCTGCCTGACCCGTCCCCTCCCTACCCCTGTATCAACTCTTCCTAGGCGCCGTTAGCTCGTTACACTTCATTTTTTTTTTTTTTTTTTTTTTTTTTTTCAGAATAGATATATGTACATTATATCGGTACCTACCTACCATTTTGCTACCTCACTACAGAAGTCCCATAAAAATTATCTTGTTTCCAAAATTACCAGTGCTATGTTCCCGGCAAAACGGCAAACCAACAGCAGACTTCATGGCACCACTCAACAGGAGGACCTCCAAGGTCATCCCCCCCCCTCCCCGCAGGCTCACGCCAAACCCTCCCCCAAACCCTCCCCCATCTACCTTTTGGAGTTCAGTTTTCAAGCTTCGTACTCGTAATCAATACAGGTACCTACCTACATTTTTTGCCGGGTCACATAGGCATGTGAATTATATTTTACATCCACGTTTCGCACTTAGTGTACGAGTACATCTATTATTTTTTAATTATTTTAAAAATATGGGCTGCGAAAGAAATCAAACATTTTCCCCAACTCATATCAGTTGTCCAATGACCCCTGTAACCGTGAAAAGCAGACAAACAAGCGGACGGAAAGACTGAGAAAATTTGAGAAAATGGTACCAATCCTCTACAAATATCATGAAACGGAAATGAAACGCAAAATTTCATGATTCTAATCAGTGTACAGACAGACATACTTTCAATTTTATTAATATAGATAACTTAGCATAATAAAACAGTTTTCCTTGACACTACAATGGATTAGGGATCATGAGATTGTGATAAAATGAGAACATTCCAAAAAGCAGCGAACGGTTTTCCTGCAACGAAATCTAAGGGAGTTACATTTCGCTAGAAACGCATTGATTGTACGTGAAAATCAACAGAAATAGAAAACTTCACCCCCCTGGAACTCCCGGTTGCTTTCCGCTTTGGGCCTTAGGCTAAAATGCTAAAACGTGGAACATGTTTTCTTCCCGCTAATTAGGGAATATTTTATTTTGTTTTCTGATAGTTAAGATGTTGCCAAACTAATTAGCCTGCGACCAAGCGGCACAACTATAATAAAGATTACCATCTCAACCAAGTGACAACAAAACAAGGTTTACAAGCGGCACAATAATATTGTTTACTAACCATTTACAACATCGCATTATTGGATTAATATCTTGTAAATAAATTCATAACTATAAATTAATAAATAACTAATAGATTAATTAATAACTTTATAAATATTTTACTAATAGAAATTAGAAGGAAGTACCTAGGTAGGTAAATGGGAGTATCACGTTTGGCCACCGAGGGGTGAAAACACAACACATTTGGCTACGAAAACGCAACACGTTTGGCCACCAATACGGCGAGCTTGGGGACACGTTTGGCCACAAGATGAGTGGCACGTTTGGCCACAAGAATATGGCCCGTTTGGCCACAAGATGAATATGGCGTAAGAGAACCAGCAAACGCTTGGATGGAATTTAACAATAACATTAAATTCGCTGCTGTCGTAAAGACCGGAAAGTTATTTTGTGAGGACATGAAGCAGCGTAATGTATCCGAAGACGGAGAGGGGATAGAGTGAACAATAAATTGCTCTAAACATTCTTGCTTATTTTTGGGGAGAGTGGGAGTAACTTTTCTGCGAGCTTCCTCATCAGCTTCATGTATGAATGCTCCAAACTCGACGTCCTGGCACCTTGAAGTTCTTTTCGTATTAATTTATTTGGTTTAGCACACAGGTCGTCAACAGCTTTTCTTTTCAAAGAACTTTGTATGACGGCTCGTTCGATTTCCCGATCGGTCATAGGGACATGATTGTGTTCATTTTTCTGTTAGATCATACGCGAATAATCTCGGTTGGTCGTCAGTAGTACGGAGCACTTCCTGTTACAGCATTTGAATGATACGAGCTCATCTTTCAGATCGCGGTGCCTACTCAATTTGTAGTTGCTCACTATAATCGCCACTTTACCTCTACGGCTACGCAACACTTTCTCCACACATCCCTGTCAACCGCATAGCACCTACTGAATATTCTTTGATGTTAGACTGGGTGGGAACAAGAAACTGATCTTTGAACAGAGAAAACAGATGGAGCACTCTTGAACTCTTCACAAACAACTCGTACGGGCTCATGATTTTGATTAGAAGTTTACTTCTGTTTCAACAGCTTAGATCCCCGTGGCCAAACGGGTCGTTTATCGTGTGGCCAATCTTGTCACCTCTCCAGGCCCTCTTCAGAGGCCTTCGTGGCCAAAAATGTTTCACCGGAGCTTATCGGCTGATTTGAGGGAATAGATTGGCGATTCGTCATGCCAACAATCCTAATAATGCGATTATTCATGTCAAGGTGTTCAATCTTTGGTGTTATTTATGCCTAAACCATCTCCTCGAATCAATGAAAATAACAGGGTGGCTAGTGGCCATAGAAAAAAATAGATACTTTCACCTGATCAAAAATAATGTTCACCTGCAGACAGTATCTGCAGCCAAGTGTAGGCCCAGTTTATCAGAAGGGATGGGAGGGGGGGTTCGCAGAAAGGGGACAAGTTCGACAGCAGGGAGAGAAGTTACAAGAGGAGAGAGCTACCTCCTAAAAGATCAAGGGATTTTGATTCAATTATTGCGATCGTTGTGATCATCCAATTTTAAATCTGAAACAAGTTTTGGATTCAATATTTATTCTACTTTCAACGTTGTTTCACTTTTCGAAAATAATGTTCAATTGAACAGTTTTCAAACACAAAAATTTAGAACTTTAACATCTAAATCCGAGTGTCCAATCAATTCTGTGTTTATTCTGAGTACCAACCCGTTCTTAGAATCAAAATCAGACCAAATCTCGAAGCGTAGTTGGTGATCTAATTTGACACCGATGGTGCAACCATCTACTGATGAAGAAGTAGTTCATACTTTATTGTGGTTGCGTGGAGGAAGGAGGAAAGGGTTGCTTGCTGCATATTCATGTAAGGCTATAATGGTGAGTGTACGTCCAGTAAAATATGACCCATTCGCAATCCTTAACGAAATCAAATGCAACACAAACCTACAAACGGACAATACTTACAAAACGACGTCCCTGTGATGTATGCAATACTTACCAATGTGTTTAGTGAATGGCAAACTTCCGGTTCATAATTTACCAAAGCGCCATTGTAACGATTATACGATGGTGGGGTGATGTTGATTGTGTAATGGTGCGATCGTATTACCTTTGCTACTTTATTATTGTTACTATCTCAACTTCTAAATTGCTTATCTATCTATCTAATATAATTTTTTTTTCTCCCAGGAATTGCTCTCAAATATATGTTTACGACTTTTCGGGTGCCAAATGGTATCACGTAAGTGTAGAACGCTGGTTTTGCGTACTACCATCCTTGGATGAATCAAAAATGGTATCTCTGAGAATGAATAAAATTGAAGCAGTCGACGGCATTTTGCTTACTCTCCCTTACAAGTTCTCGACCCATTGCGTTAACGAATTTCGCAACTGCCATGACATCTTGAGTTTGTGCTACTTGTAAGTGTGTAGAGTGGTAGGTAGTATTTTATTTTTTCCAAATCTGATAGATAATTTAGTAATGGTATGGATGGATAAGTGTGTCAGTATGGCTACTATGGAGTATCGATTCCATATCAGATATTATAGGTTCCTATTTGGTAAAATTCCTTAATTTGGAACCTGATTTAGATAAAAATTACTCAACAGTTGAAATCAATAAAACGAGAGTTTATCGCTAGCAAATCTATTTAGGTGCAATTCTTCCTACCTAATCAAAACTTGATGAAAAAATCTCTGCGAGTTATTTTACACAATGATTTATTATTTCTGTGGTAGATAGCCCATCAACGCCGATCTATGGTCTATAATAATTATTAAACCCCGTTTGTAATATCAGATGATCATTGTGCCTCCCAGAAGGGCTCACACTTGTACAGTTCCAAGACCCGGCAATTTTACGCTTCACACTAAAAATGTTGAAAAAGGTCGATAGGTAAGGGAAGAATATAAGTTCAGAGGCCCCTCAGCTGATCAGTGTACCTCCGTTCCTCGTAATCGTTTCCGAGGAGTCCCAGAGGAGCTCCATCTAAATAACAACATCGTGAGTCGAAAAGGAATGAAATTAGCCTCGGAGGTTCCGAAGCTGATCTGAGTCCCCCCATACTTTGTTATTGTATTCCAGATCTCCAAAAAGGAGTTACATTTCAGGTTTCAGCATCATAGGTCATTTAGAAAACAAATGAGCTCAGAGGCCCCACAACTGATCAGTGTGCTTTGATATTACAAAAGAGGTCCATTTCAAATTGCAGATCCGTACGTTGGCATCAATACACCTGCGTAGATATAGGCACCTGCAGAGGGAAAATTAATACAATTAATTAAAACGTCTACATTTTACTAGTCCACCTGATCTCAGTATAACGATATTTAATTAGGTAGGTAGGTACCTACATTGAAAATAAAATGAATGTATAGATCATTGAAATGGTTTTAATAATCATTAAAAAATGGTTTTAATAATCATTAAAAAATGGTTTTAACAATCATTAAAAACTCCATAGCGAAATAAATATAGTCAATCATGTAGGTAACGTAAAACTTCGAAATCGGTCATTTAAGAAACAGGAAAACGATGCTAGAATTTACGTTGGCGCATGCGCAAAATGGAGAGTAATTATTTAAGAAAAATGAAATTGATAGCGAACAATCTACATCCTAACCCAAAAAATCCCGGAAATGTAATCAAAATCTGATGAAAAAACTAAAAATGAACCTTGTTCCTGAGAGTTCACTTTCGCAAATGCGCAGGAGCTAATATTGATGCAATCATGTTGAAATTAACATGGAATAGATTAAACTATCGTCCCCAACTATGCACCGAATTTGAGCGTGATTGGACAACCAGGGTGTGAAAAAATGATGCTTGAAAGAATTTACGTTTGCTCATGCGCTGAGTGAGGTATTAATTTGGGAACAACGGAAATTATAAGTAACCATCTAACCCGCACATGTCATGAATACTTTTCAAAAATCGGTTGAATATTGTGAAAATTAGGTTGTTACAAGGATTTGCGGATACACGACACACACACAAACACACATTGTCGTACTAAAAATAAAGTCTTTGTATTTGAATAAAAATGGAAAAATAACTCGGACCCTCCAGGTCTTGTTTGTGCTGTGAAAATGCAACCCCAAAGTAGTGGTCATATGCCACAGACATTAAGAGAAAGAAACGAAAAAACTAAATTAAAAAGTGGGGAGGACGCCCAGGTTTACCCGACGCCGGCCCTAGGGATTAGGGAAGTTGAGGATGAGGGAGGAGGGACACAGGGATGAAAGGAAGTGCCCCTATAAAATGACCACCAGTTAAGGTAAGAGCCGCAAAGTACGCGGGTGGTGACACAGCGGAGCACTCCTGCCGAGATGCCCAACTCGAGAAGCTCCGTGGCACTTTTCCCGCACCACACCCCACGCCATGACACGGTCGCAGCCATGACCGTGATGTTATTAGGCGCCACTCCTTTAAGCTCAGATATCGCTTGCCGCAGGTCGTTCCTATCGTATTTACTTATTTTAGCCCTCCAGGTCTGCTCCATGTCCATGCTGCCACTGACAACTTGGACATCCGGGATTAGTGCAGACCCATCGGGCTTGATGGCAACGATATCTGGCTTCTTGCCCCGGTCACTTGGTATATGGTTCAGTCTCTCTCTCTCCACATCCCAGCCGCTTGATGGCAAAGCACCTGCTATCTATTTGGCAACCGCATCATGACGTAGAATGCGGCCACCGTGGGTACGAGGACACTGCTGCGCTACATGATACAGGTTCTCATTTTTACCCCAACAGGCCCGGCAAAGGGTTGTCTACTGTCCCACGACTACCTCTAGAACACCTCACCGCAGTGGCTAATGTAGCCACGCGGACGGCATGAAAATGTCGGTAGTCGTGGGCCCCAATGCCCTCTGAAGCCCATTCAACCCGCTGGGAGGAAATTGGGGATTCAGAGCACTGTCGGAGTTCTTTACCATCCACTGAATCATGCAGAGAAGCAGCGAACTCAGCAGATGAGCTGGGTTTTGGAGCAGTTGGAGTTGCTCGATCGCACCACAACTGCTGCCTGACAGAATCAAGGTCAGCAGCAGTGCGGGTGACCTCCCAGCTAGAGCCTCTTAGGGCATGCAGGCGCTGGCGGCTTAAAGATGGGATAGCGGCTGAGAGAGAGACAATGCGGAGCCCAACGGCCTTGACCGGTGCATGGATACAGGCACTTGGGTCACCAGGTGGAAAGCCTAGCCAAGAGCCCACAGCAGAGCGTACTTCGCGGTCTAACTCAAGCAGCCTCCCCGCAGTAAGCCTGCCAAAGACTAACCCATAGGTTAGCTTTGGCAGTAAGTACGTGCAAAAGAGGCGCAACTTCTGCTGCACCTTCGGTGGAGCCTTGGTGACACCAGCTAGTGCTCCACCAAGGTCCACACAGATTGCGGCAATGGTGGCAACACCCATGAAGCCGACTCCAAGGCACCTCCAGACCTCCAGCACGGATCGGGCAGGGACGGAAGTTTGTCCTAAGACAAAACACTCCTCATCCACCACCTTCACCTAACGCTGGCGACCCGACGGGACCAAGGAGACCGACCCACTCTTAGCTGGGTTGACCACCAAACCACACCTGGCTAGCTGCTCAGCCAATACGTTGAGGGAGATCTCCAAGCCCTCACGGGTTTCGGCAAGTAGGATGACATCATCAGCAAAAGCCAATGCACCTACTCGCACCCCAGGGGCGAAATCAAACCATATTTCAGCTGGCAGCTTACCCAAGGCCGTATCCACGACCAGGTTGAAGAGGAGTGGCAACAGGGGATCCCCCTGGCGTGCCCCGCGCCCAACAACAACATCCCCTGACATCTCACCTCGTGCCTCGAGGACCGTCACGCCTTCGTGGTACAGACAGGCAACATACTCAATTAAACGAGCAGGTGCCCCGACACTACGAAGACAATCGGTCAAGGCAGAGTGGCTAACTGTGTCAAAGGTCTTAGCGACGTCCAGAGCGGCAAGATGGAGCTGCCGTTACACACACACACACACACACATCTAGGTTAAACAACTTATCAAAGTTGATTCAGTAATCCAGGTCTTACCACTTATCCAGGCCAAACCACTTATCCAAGTCGATAGTAATAATTGAATGAGAAAACTGCGGGTAGAACGTGTTACAAGTAGGCAATAATGTTGTTTTTCATTTCTTTCTTTTTTCAACTTTTTGCCTTACAACTTAAAATATTTTGACCCGAATTACCTTTTAATCCTTATTGTTGGTGAATTCAATAGGTACCCGATACGCCCCTGATCTCGAAAGTAACCCTAATGTCTCTAAAGATCTGAACAATGCGTTAAAAATTGATGAAAAGCCTTGCAACAGATGAGTTCATGTTCTATGATCTAATGAACGGAAATGAACTAAAAAATACCCTTCCTCATCCTTTTTGTCTCATTATGATTGTACTTTTTTTAACCAATAAGTTAGTTGACTGAATGAACTTTTGGTGCCTTACTGCAGTGGCTGGGAAGTTATTTGGTGGGTCGTACTCAGCAAGTTCGTCTTAAGAGTGTCATTTCTGAATCTTTCAAAGCATCGTCGGGACTACCCCAGGGGTCCAATATTGGGTCACTGTTATTCGCATTGATGATAAACAGTGTTCAAACCGCACTTGTAAATGCGGAGTATGTTTGTGGATGACCTCAATATTTTCTGCCCAGTGAGATCCCGTGATGACTGCCGTCAGCTGCAATCTTCCATTGACGCTCTTCTTCTAGCAGTGGGGTTCTGCTAATAGTCTTGTACTCAACCCATCTAAATGCTCCGTTATGTCCTTTGGAAGAGCAATGTCACCAGTGGTGTACCAGTACTGCATTGGTGAGGCAGTGTTGAGTCGCATCTGGTTGAACCGTGACCTAGGTGTACTCTTCGACATGCATTTGGACTTCTCAGCTCATATGGAGGGTGTGTGTGGTAAGGTGCTAAGAACCCTTGGTTTTCTGAAAAGAAGCGCTCGGTTCTTCACAGACCCCACTGCCATTACTATGTTGTACAAAACGCTTGTATTACCAATCCTCGATTATTGTAGTGTTGTTTGGTCTCCACACTATGCCACAAGTATGCCACGAGCGGGTTCAACGCCGTTTCTTGCGCTTTTTGGCCTCCAGGTTGCGAGTGGTCTGGTATCAGGTTTGCTACCCGGATCTAATGACTGCCTATGGATTGAAGTCATTGGAAAATCGGAGAAGAGTGGCGGATTTTTCCTTCTTCTTTAGGCTGTTGAGAGGCCCAATTCGATGTCCGAAACTGCAGTCAGGTTTGGGTTTGTCGGCACCACTATAATATCCCACAGGCTCTCAGTCATAAGACGTTTTTTGTGCCTTTCGCTGATAGGAACTAGCTATTTCATCGTCCCATTCTTCGACTGCCTCGAGAGGCGAATGCGCTGATGGATCAGGTCGATTCGACTTCTTCGTTGGATCTCGCTAGATCCTCATAGCCTCATAGCACGCCCTAAATTAATTTTTATCAATGTTTTCGATATGTAGCCAATATAATGTATTTCTTAATTAATTACCTATTCTTATTTCTGTAAACTTCAACACAACATCTACAATTTTTGTCTTAAGCTATTATTGTCAATTTATACATATGTCCGGGACTAATATAGGATATTAATGCCCCTCTATCAGGAAACGTCCTAAATGGATTTTACGAAGGACCACTGCCGCCTAGGGCTGATTTAGGGCAACAGCGAGCAGAAGAATATGGGCATACAACCCAAACCCCCCCAAATTGGCATGCATACAAAAGGAATGGTAGGAAGTTAGGTACCTGATGAGAAGTCGCTCCGAAAATCCGGGATCCGGTACTGCTTCCAGTGGAGGCCGCACACGTAAAGTTGTAGACGGACGGCACTCAAAGAATTTGGTAGTACGAGAGTTTGGGGGACTGCAGAAATACTTGGGTCAAATAGATTACCGAATGTAGGGTAATTGGCATATAGCGACTGGGAAGAAGGATGACGACGAAGTAAGAAGTAGGGTTTTAAGACATGGCGATTAGAAAGGATTAAGGGAAGGGGTGGACCAATCAGAGTGGTCGGGATGAGACCCACCTCCTCCCCGCCTATGCGCTTTAGACTAAGGGTGAGAGAGAAAAACCTTGCGTTTATACCAAACAACATAATATATTGTTTTTCATGTGTAAAGCATAGAAATTATCTGCTGCAATTGGCACTAAGTGCCGTTCCTGTTATAAATAAATAAAACAAATGGATTTCCACTCAGCACAACGGGTACTTAAATGTATTATTTTCGGTGTTTTCCCCAGTTGGCGTTGCAAATAACAATAAATGAACATCATTAAGAGGTTCAGCACAAAAAAATACGTAGGTACCTCAAAATCATGCATTACAAGATGCAATTGGATATTTTCATAATCATCTGAGTATTTCACAATTTTTGCACTTTCAGAGTGGAATCGTGTACATTTGCAGCGGGATTGCCCCCGTTTGCGCACACTCGCAAAATCGAGTGATGGGTCATTTCTTCATGAAATTTTACGTAGAATTCATATTTAACGTAAAAATTGAGGTTCATACTGGAAAAAACAAAGATGATGCGCGGAAGACGTATTTCCGCGCATGCCCGATGCGCGCAAATGTGATATTTGAATTCCCCGTAAAAAATGAAGAGGGGTAACCGCATGAAGTTTTTTCTAACCTTTCAAATAACGGAGATAAAAATACATATCCATGCTTTAAGAAACTCCCGGTATAATATAATACGAGTTTATTTGCCTTATTGTCGGTGGTTAACAATTATTGTTTGCCCTGAAAGTGCTCAAATTTTAAAACACTGTAACATAATACATATATAATACTGTAAGAAGTAACCTACGAAAATTCGCTCGTACGATCATGCTGCTTGACTGGAACTTTTTTTTAATTTTTGGAGTCATTGCAACGGAAATTCGTTCATCATCATTCATTTTCTACGATTCCTAAAAGCATTCATTACCTACTATTAGTTTGAAAATAATATTAATTATGCTAATATTAGGAAAATACATTCCTATAGAATGAGAGTTAAAAGAATGTATTGAACGAAAAACTATTATGAGAGAAATATGTTGTATATGATGATATATTCTAACTTTCGGAAAATTTTCAGCTTTTGTTAACTTTTTCCAGGAGAAATCGCAGTTTGAGCTCTGTCGAACAAAGAAGTTGTATCATGTTGATCAAGTTAGTCGCTATGTGCTGTACTGCATGGTTCATTGAGAAATACGTGACAATACTAGTATATGGAAAAGGTAGGTACCTACCATTGGTACAGATAATTAATTTTACAGCGTGAAAAAATTATATGTGTTACCTCAAAATTATAATACCCGTGCGTGGCGAGTTCCAACACATAGAAACTAAATTCCTAAGAGAGTAATATAAAAAAAGTATGCACACAAAATAATGTTAAACGTGGATAAAATCACTCACCCAATGTACCTATGTAGGGTAAAGATGTTTATATAGGAGTACGAAAATTCCTCTTGAAGTAGTAGGTACCTATTAACTGAGTGTATTCCCACATAATAAACTGAAATACATCAAATAAACCAATTATTATTACTTCTAAAATCTCTTAGATACCCCGTTAGGTAGGTACCTTGTAGTTATGAATCAACTGTTCCGAAAACATGAAAAGCTCCGCTACCAGCCTTTTCACTCTTTAGATGCTACAAATATATCGGGGAGCAGCGCCAGTAGTTAGCATTTTACCTAATAGCTCGCATTATAAATTATTTAAATTTGATATTGTGGCATATCCTTGTGGGACTTTTCTTTGGGCTCGCATCGTATATTGGTACTTCTGAGCGGGGAGGGGGTAAGGTAACATTCCTTCTCCTCCGCTACCTCTTGAGGCGTCTTGCAAATTACCTCAGTTCTAAACATTCATACCCCCCGTACAAGATCCTACTAAACTCGGTTATCTATCTTTACACAAAATAGATATGAATATTGAGAGATGTGGATAGGTTCATGTTTTCGTACTTACACACTTTCTGCAGCTGTTCCGCCTTATCTACCAATAATAACCCAGACCTTGCCGCTAATGACCCTTCTGGTTGAGGTGCGGCTTAAACCTTTAAAATATTAATTTTTTTTTTTTTTTTAAGGGGCGTAGGAGGAGGGCGGCTCTTAGTGGTCCCTGCGATACTCCTGAGACAAGGGCCAACCCGGAACTGTTTAACACATTACTTCGGGTAGGCCCCTCTCTTTCTTCGGCCTTACGCCTCTTCTATCTTGACTTTTCGCCCTCGGGATGTCTCGTTCTTTATTTACATATATACATAATACATACATACATCTGTTATTAGTTTAACACACTAAGGTTTTACATCTCAGTACTATTTGTATATATACATAATACATACATACATCTGTTATTAGTTTAACACACTAAGGTTTTACATCTCAGTACTATTTGTATACTAGTACAAACATTAAAAGTCCATCTACAATTCCTCCTCCCATTCTCTGTTGGCTTCCTTCAGCTTCAGGACGGCAAAAACGAAGTTCTTAACTGCGTCCCAATTCTTCTGCTCTTCCAACATTTTATCCACTACCGTGTCCGGAGTCAGTTGGCCGAGAGTTGCTATCACCTCCTCTCTGAGAGCCCTCCACTGGTCGCACACAAAGAACGAATGTTCCGCATCATCCTCTCCTTCTCGGCAGTACCAGCACGTGGGATCCCGCAGCTTCCCAATTTTTACCAGGAATATGCGGAAATACCCATGTCCCGTCGGAAACTGGGTAAGGTGATAGTTCACTTCCCCGTGTCTCCTCCCCAGCCATTTATCGATATCCCTTATCAGCCTGGCTGTCCACCTCCCTCGCAATTCTGATGCCCAGGACTCCTTCCATTTTCGAAGAGTCTCAGCCCTCTCCTCCCTTCTCACGAGCTGTGGCCGCTCTTCATCTTTTCTCAAGCATATCCTCTTTCTCTCGGCTGCCAGCAGGTGAATAGGGATAACCCCCGCCACGACCTGTGCTGCAGGGCTGGACACCGTCCGGAAAGCACTGCATACTCGCAAAGCTCCCCGTCTCTGAACAGCTTCCATCCTCGTCCGATATTTTGCAAAACGCAACGAATCATCCCATATTTCGGCTCCATAAAGCATAATCGCATTGGTCGTGCTCATAAAGAGTCTTCGTTTTGCCGGCGAGGGGCCGCCAATGTTCGCCATCAGCTTACTTAGGCTCCCAACCACCTTTGCCGCAAAATAAAATAATAATAATGATAATAATAATAATAATAACCGAGACCATGGAAACCAAAGGCAGGGGAAGTGGAGGTTTTAGTTTGCCTGTATAAGAAAAGTACGATACGTGTCAACAGATGCTAGCGCATTATCTCTATCTATTCTATTTTATAAGAATGAAACTCTGTGAGTCTGTCTGTATCGATTTCACGGCCAAACGGACGAAGGTATCCTAACAGGTTTTTTTCATCGTGACCGGAAATCTCCCGGTCAGAATATAGGCTATGTTTTATTCGTTTTCCCCCACTCTTTCGAACTTAAATTTTCGTTTTTTATCTAAATTTTGACGTTTTTTGGGCGCTTTTTCCCGTTCTTTCCGACGTCCCGGTTTCACCTACCCCTCTCAACGGCCATAAAAAATTCCAGAAAAATACTGGTTTTGTAGTTTTTTGTACAAGGAAGACGACGGCGCGATCGAATCGCAAAAAAATGTATCGGGAAATGCGTAAAAAAAAAAAAAAAATAAAATAAAATGAGTACTACGGACCCGTTCTCGAAAATTCTGACGAAAAACTTCGTATTTTCTCATTAAAATTAACCCATAAAAAGACTATTTTCGGGACGGTGTTTGCGTGCGAAATACTGTTTTGATTTCGCCGAATCTGAATCCGAAATTGGATATCGAAAAAAGTGACGGGAAGTTGGATAAAATGCGAGGGGAAGGGAAGCGGAGCGATTAAAATTAGAAGTTAAATGAGCCCTCCTCTTCAGGAATGTGCGACGCAGGCCCTTTTTACCTGAAGGTTCCGATGACAATTACTCCTCACATTGCTGTACCATTGTTACAATTGTAGTACACCCCAACGGTCCGGTGGGAGGGAGGGGGGGGGGATTTCTCTCGAGCCAGAGCGGCTAGTAATATCCATAATTTCCGACCATTTTAGCGTTGGCTTTCTTCTCTGTTTAGTGTTCTGTTACTCTGTGGTCAGTTACAAACATTCTATTCATACATACTGTAGGTACAAACTCCTAAAGGCGGTATCACACTTGCATTTTTTCAGTTTTTTCTCGCAATTTAATGCCCGAACGTGAAGAAGGCAAAGTTCTTTTTTTCCAAGGTCAGCTGTGAATGTTGAAGAGGAATTATCACAAAAACAGCGCATTCTGCCGGACCGCAGTTCTATTAAGTCCGTCAGGTTAGGGCTCCTAAGGGTTTTCCATTGAATTGTTACCTTCCCAAGGGTTACGTTTTAGCATTTCTCTTGTGTCGAGGTAAAAATTAGGTGCGCATCTTGTTATTGGTAAAACCTATTATAAATAGAAGTCAGGCAACAATATACATAACATTATAAGGTTTTGTAAAATTCTAGAGCTCGATCCAGAAGGAGCAAGACAACTCATAACTCTTGATGCAAGAACCATTTGGTTGGCTTTCTGTATAGTGATCTCCTCTGCACTATTTGCACTTCCTACTCAACTCTTTTACAGGTAAAACAATAAATTTGACCGTTATTTTTACTGTTATGGATAACATCGGCAGGGTTAAAGAGTTCGATCGGCAGCTGAACACTATCGATCTGCTAGCTGTGAAAATTTATTATCCACTCTGTTGTGGCTGCGTGTGAGATAATGTTCGGCAATTGGCAGTGATTATAGTGAAATGGAAACTCGAAAGATCTCATTATCACCTCGGAGTAACCAGGGAACCACCGGACAATAATAAGTTGAGGAACGAATAGGTTCAACAGCTAATATATCGACACTGATGTAAGCACCCACCAACTAAAAACTAATGAGGTAAAATGAATCACCTACTTATGCTTCACTTGACCATATACAGGGTGTCTCAAGACTGATCCACCAAACTTCAGGAGTCGTTTTTACAACTAATTTGCAACAACTTTTATCCTATGCCATTTTTTTCGAACCCTCCATGTTTCCCGACTTTTTTCACTTTTAAGGTTTTTTTCGTGTTTTCGACCTTACACCATTAAAACGGCCATAACTCCCTTAAATTACAATAAAAAATTGAAAATAAGGATACCGTTGGAAAGAGCGTGAAATTTCTCATTAGATGAGCCCTTGACCAGTCCAGAAAAACTGAACGCTAGAGTAGTCATCCTATTTCAAACTTAAAAATTGTTTTTCTTCAACAATTTTGATGATTTTTCCCGGTTGAAACATGGTTTTGGCCAGAGGAGCTCAGAAGCTTGAAACATGCTCCATTTCATCATCTTTCCAACGGTGTAGTAAATTTGTATTTTACTTTGTAAACTGGGGGAGGAACGTATGTTTGTATGCTGAAAACCGTGGTTTTTTCTATGAAATCAAGGGTTTTCGGGAAAAATGAACCCCTAAGAAATTACTAGTTTGGGATCGGTTTTTACGTATTTTCTTCACACCTTAATCGAATGGTAACACTCGCAGATCTCTTCAACTCCGTCACAACCGAGTTCTACACTTTAACAAACCAGTTTTAGTTCATTTGTTATGCTCAATTTTATGTGTTTTTTAAGGGTAAAACTTGTTAGTTGAAGTGTAAAACTCGGTTGTAACGGGGTTGGAGAGATCTTCTAGTGTTACCATTCGATTAAGGCGTGAAAAAATACGCAGAAAGCGACTCCAGACTCGTATTTTCTCAGGGGGTAAATTTTCACAAAAACCATTGATTTCATAGAGAAAAAAAAAACCACAATTTTCAGCATACAAACATTCTTTTCTCCCCTAATTAACAAAGTAATATAAAAATTGACTACACCGTTGGAAAGCTGATGAAATGGAGCAAGTTTTGAGCTTCTGAGCCCCTCTGGAAAAAACCGTGTTTTAACCGAGGAAATGCATCAAAATTTTTGGGGGAAAAAAAAAAAAAAAAAAAAAATTGACAAATTTTTAAGTTTGAGGTAAAAAGACTACTCAAGCGTCCAGTTTTTCTGGACTGGTCAAGAGCTCATCTAATGAGAAATTTCAAGCTCTTTCAACGGTATCCTTATTTTTAATTTTTGAGTGAAATGGAAGTTATGACCGTTTTAATAGCGTAAGGTCGAAAACACGAAAAAAATCGTAAAAGCGAAAAAAGTCTTTAAACATTGGGAGTTAAAAAAATGTTATAGGTAGGGTAAAATTTGTTGCAAATCAGTTGTAGAATCGACTCCTGAAGTTTGGGGGATCTGTTTTGGACACCCTGTGATGTTAATACACCCTGTAATGTTAACAGTTATTATAAACTCGACTTCAAGAAGTGAGAATTCCTTTGGAATTATATCAGCTGATACTAACGTCGTTGGTTATTAGGCAATTTTAATCACCACCAGTTGAAACCACCGGTTTTTTTTCCCCCTCACCCAGTTCTGTTTTTCTTGGATGATATCTGGATATCTATAAATGACAGGAAAAAAATAACAATAATAATATTATCTCGAAACTGGACTTAGACCAAGCTTGATCTTTGCCAGATTGTTTCTGAGGATTGGCCTATGCGGGGTGAGCTGAGGGCGCGAATTGAAATGGTGGTTTCAATGGGATGCGGCAGTTTGTGTACAGTAATAGTGTAAGCTTTTCTTGGCGCTGGAGGTCGTATAAACCATCTATTTCAATGTGTGGGATGGAATCTTGGACGTTCAAAGCGCTGACATCAACTGTTCTGTGGCTTTTGAGAATTGGTTAATCCGAAGAATGCTAAAGATCCCTTGGACTGTGCATGATTACATCTTGCAGCTCAATAAGTTGAAGTAAGAGCTCAAGGTTACTATCAAGAGGCGCAATGTGGCATATCTTATACCCACATTATGAGAAACACAAAGTACGAGCTACTTCGAACCTTCATAGAGGGAAAAATTGTTGGACGCAGAGGGGTGGGAAGAGGAAAGCTTCGTGGCTTTCGAATATCCGACAATGGACAGGCACTACCATGACTGCAGATCTTTTCCAGCTCGCGCTGGATCGAGGCAGATTCCAGTCATACCTATGGAGTTCAGAAGTACTGTTTCGGAAAGAAGGTTTCTCGACGGATTCTCCTGTTTTTCGGTGTGCTGAAACCTAATCTGAAGTTTGCCAACAAAAACAAATCACGGCTTCACAACGGAAATCACAAAAAACCGTTAAAATGTTGGAATTGTTTTTTAAAAACTGCTTATAACTTGAAAAGTGTGCACCCATTTTTTACCATTTATTAAATAAAAGTAGACAAAATTTCCTTTAAAATGCACTGGTCACACTCAATTTTCGTGCGCAGGGTGCTGCTGCTAGAGAGCGCTGAAAAAGAGCGATTTTTGGGCACTTTACCAAAAACGAAAGAAACTGTCAAACGCTCGTGGAATTTAGCTGTTTCCATCGGTATCCTTAGATTTGAGAAAACTAAAAAAATTGGAAAGTTAGAGCCGTTTTTATGACGAAAGGTCGAAAACACGAAAAAAAACTTGAAAACGAAATAACGAAGGAATCTCGGAAACGAAGCCTCTAAAAAAAGAGTCTAGGAGGCACTTTCTGTTGCAAATTACTTGTAGAATCGGCCCCTGGATTTTTGCCCCCTTGAAGTGTAGACACCCTGTATATGTGTCATTTCAGTCGATAACTCTCCTTAGGATTGAATAAAAATTCCGTTCTTTCGAGAAAAAAAATCAAGCTTTCCAAACGAAAGGATGAGTTTGTTGGCCAGCACTTTTTGAGCCCATTAAACTGGTTAAATTTCAAAAAATGTACCAAAAACAAATCACTAAAAAAAGGCTAAAAATAGTTAAATTTATATGTTTTGATATAATATTCCTCAAATAGAGTTTATTAACTATAAAATAGGACATTCAAAAATTTGTGTACAAAATTATGCTGAAAAGAGTACTTAAAATTTATTAAAATTTGCTAAAAAATTGATAAAAACTGCAAAACGAAAACCCAAAACCTCTATTTGAATAGGAGATTATTATTTAGAATACGTTGTTTGCCATAAAATTAATAGTTAACAATTTTCTTGCACTCAAAAAACTCAAATTTCAAAGCAATTTAAAATTATACAATACGATAATATACGGAACTTCGCTCATACGATCGCTGCATCACTGGAACTTCACAAATTTATTGCTGTTCCATATAATGCAAATTAATTAACGCTGCAAATTATTACACAAGGTGGTTTTTTATTTCTATATTAGATAGCCCTTCTACGCAGATCATTGGTCTATAATTATTATTAAGCCCCATATATATCTAGTAAATGCTCAAAACTTGGCGCATCGTGCCTCCCTAAAGGGTTCACACCTTTGCAGCTCAGGAACCCACAAATTTACGGTTTATACCTAGTGGGTGAATGTTGAAAATTTTTCCAAAAATGTCAAAACAACTAAACAAAAAACTTGTTAAAACGGCTGGTTGATAAGGAAATAAATTAGCCTCAGAGGCCCCATCAGCTATTCGATGATCCTCCAAACCTCGTAATTTTTGTTGACGTGCCCCGAACGAGCTCCATCAAATTTCAGCAACGTGAGTCGATTAGGATAGAAATTAGCCTCCTAGATTCCAAAGCTGCTAAAAATAACACGAAAAATGAGAATATTACAGAAATACAGAATAACCAGGTGACTCAGAATGAGTAACGCTTAGACAACCGAGAACGACCACGCAATTGAAAAGAACAGAACTCTTTATCAAACTCTACATACACAAATCAAAAAGCGTTAAACTCATGGAATTTCAAAACGAATATCCATGAAGGAAATTTTGGATTCATTGCAATAGCTTAATTTTCTTAGAAAATTGGCTTAAACGTTCCGACCTTGGTAGACTCAGGAGTACCACCTTCTGTTGTTGGAATAATGATTGCAAAAATAATAATTTAAATAAGAGTAGTTCCTAAGTATTTACTAATCAATAATTTAATAAGTTAATGTAATTGAAGTAGGTGATTACCTACCCACGCTTCACAAGCCCAATGGGATACAGAATTTATAACAAACTCGATTTCGGGAAGTCAGAATTCCATTTGCATTATATTATCAGCTAATACAATAATTGTCATAGTTTTCAAGGCAATTTTTGATATATGTTTTACTGGTTACGATTCACTCCCGTGTTTATGGTTTTGACATGGATATGTCTTTGCACTGGGGGGGTCAACCAAAAATTTCCGTCACAATTTCAGGGTTTTTCACGTACAACCCAGCCGTTGCTAGGGGAATGGAACTTCCGCAGTTTTCATCGCACAAAAATCGTTCACCACTCGTTGGAAAGCGCTTGATTTATGTGATAAATGTTCACATCTCAAGCTACCAATTTCCCCCTCCTTACGTACCTGGCTACATTCCTAAACTAAGTTGATTCGACTATAAACAATTTTAATAAGCCGGTTACAATATTCTTAACGTAAAGCAATAGCATCATTTACTCCACTCCATAGGAAACATTTTCATCCCCTGACAACAGTCGACTGTTAACAACAACTCATTGCGTCTGTATTGGAGAAATAACTTTAATTTATAGTATGCTTTTTGTTCCTCCAAGAATGATAAAATAAATTCTTTATCCTACATTTCGTCGCCTACAGTCCAAAGTTAAAGGATTTGTTTACAACTATCGAGGACGACCGTTATGAAATCCCCAATCGAAGACATATCCATGTAACATGGTATTTTCTTGTAAAGCAGATGGAACTCGTTTACGAGTTTCGGTACGGTTTTCTTTGCGTAACAAAATTTCCGGTTGACCCGTCTACTAAGACATTTTCAATGTCAAAAAAAGGAACCCATAAAAACAAGTTTTTAATGTAACTCTTTCTTTTTCTCATGTTCTCGGTTAATTTTATTGTTGTTTCAATATTTGGTCGTTTCTTGGCAACAGTAAATTGAAACAAAATCACATCAAAATCACATTGATAATAAGGAACTTAAATTAAATTGACAAGGAAAATCATTTAATATTTTATTAACCCTGGATTCGTTGTCATTTTATGCAGACGTTCAATAGTATATAGTATATTTAGTGGGATATAAGATAAGACATGTATTCATTGTTGAACATTCAATTTCGATTATCACATTTGTAGTTAACTTAATTTAATCAGGAACATCGTTTTACTCAGTCTTTTTTTCACGTGGCTAATTTGTATTTGGCATTTTCATTAACATTAAAAAAATTAAGGAACATTTTTTCATTCAGTATTCAGTCTTTTCATTCGTCATTAATCAATATTGAGGTAAGACGGAAGTTGACGCAACCTTTCCATCTCTGCCAACGCTGGCAGGTAACAGAATGTTTTATCCTGTATTTTTGAGCAGTCGAGCTCTTCAAGTCGAATTCCTTCGAGTGTCCTTACACGACTGAGAGCGACGTAAGCCTGTCCTTTTGCGAAAACTTTTGGGCCTAAGTTTAATGATAAACTTACTTGCATTTGACAAAGTTCGAAAATGTCAGTGATGTGGAGATTTGATTGGTTTGATCTCGACGAAATTCTGAAAGTAAAATGACAAGTTATCAGTTGAACGTTTATAAGCTAGATTAACAATAAGCTCTACTACTTTGTTGGTTTTTAGCGTTAAGTCCGTTGAAAGTTCACAGAAAACTTTTCAAGAGTAGAATGGTTGATTCGAAGTAAGTATAGGACAGTTTCATAGGACACTGAAAATTGAAGTTTCATAGGACACTTTCAAATTCAATTTCAATTGGACAATTGAATTGGAAAATTCAATTGGACAATTCAATTGGACAAATTCAATTGGACAATTGACAAATTCAATTTCATAGGACACTGAAAATTAAAGTTTGTTTACATTTTGATTGCGTTACAAAAACTTATGAACTTTAAACTCACTGAAACTCATAAAATTTGTCATGTCAATCCAGCACTTCAATGTTTCGATGTCGTTTTATGTTTAACAGGGAAATCTTACTGTTGTATAATATCACATTTTATGAATTTAATCACTAATTATCACTTTCGTTTTTCACAAAAAACTAAAATTTCAGATCTGGAATTCCGGCAGTTAATTTATCTAACTTTAACAGTGTTTTCGTTTTTAAAATTTTCCCGGTAGAGTTGCCTGAGTTGCTCAGTTGGTGTTGCCAAAACATTTGTAAAGTTTTTTAAAAACACTTGTAAGGTTTCCCCATATTAAATTTCAAATTTTCGAAAATTTATAGTATAACTAACTTTTTCTTCGCGAAAATTTGATAAATTAAAATGTACGCCAGCATGAACTCGTGTGCAAAATTTCAGATCGATTGGATATCGGGAAGTGGGTTAAAAATCGTTCTGAAATTTTGTCTCAAGAATGAAAGCAAAAGCTCAAGAAGAGAATCGAAGTTAAAAGAAAGAGTTGAAAAAAAAAAAAAAAAAAACAGGTCGGCCTATCATCATTACTCATTTGACTAGTTCCAATAAATTAGCTGGTACCTAGATATAAAGACCAGAGGGGAAAAGGGTTTTTTATTTTTTCTTTTTTGTCGATGCTTTAGCCCTTAGGGCAAGCAAGCGAATAAACGCATAGCGACTGGGATCGTTTCGTTCGATTCTTTGGGCGGATAGCTATAAATGAAACTCAAAAAATCATTACTGTTACATAGAAAGATTTCAAGATCTCGATTTTTGAATATTTCAGCCCTTGGGTTCTACCCTTTAGAGTTGATCAAACGCGATGCCAATGTTACTTGGCTCATCCCCGGCCGATAAATGATTTTTAAGCCAAATTTTTCAGAAAGAAGCTCCGGACGGCGGACGGACAGATTTTTTTTTTTTCTTTTTTTCGATTTTTTGATTTTACCAACAAATTTGGAGGGGGGTTAAAAAAATTTGTCATCTTGGTCAATTACAGAGGTTCATTATTGAAAATAATAAATGGTGGGGGGCTTTGAGGGAATGAGTATTGAGATAGGCGGTAAATCATTGCAGTTTTATTGAAATCCATCACATCTAAGTACTTTCGCCATAGCAGGCCTCTTCAGGGATTTAAAAATATACAGACAAGAATATCTTGCTCTTAGTCTAGCTTCCTATTACCTTTTATTACAGATATTTGACTAGGGTTGTGGCTTATATGGTTGTTACTTACAGTTATGGTGTTTAGATTTGTGTTTATCAGGGAATTAAAGTTATTGTTGTGCCATGTAAGGTCGAGTCTGTAATAAATAATATTATACTATTAAAGTTCTGGAGTATTAGCAGAGATGAAATAAGTTTGGGCTATTATTATGAGGTTTGTTCCATCCACCTCACCGCGGTTAACCCACGGTCCAACCATGGATGGAACGCTCAACCGCAAGTGAGGTAAAACAGCGTTACACCAGTCATTTCGTGTGACTCCACTTCATTGGAAACATTTTCATCGCCTTGACAACAGTCGACTGTAAACAACAACTCGTTGTAGTGATTTTCTATTCTCATTTTCAACAACTCATTGTAGTGATTTTATATTCTCATTTTCTATTTCTGGCCGGTATTCATTTTTAAGTTCTCAACTTCACACACGAACACAGAGTACAAGACGAACGAACTAGGCACACGACGTACAACGAGTAGTATTTAGTATCAGGAACTGTCCGAAGAAAAGTGATAGGAAAACAAAACGTTCCACGAACAAAAGCAAGAAAATTAACGAATAGAACTGAAACAATGAAACAGACTCTTACCTAAATGAATTTCTCAAAATAAAATAGAGAATAGAGAATAAAGAAATGAATAGAGAAATGAATTTCTCAGAATACAATAGATAATAAAGAGAATGAATAGAGAAATGAATTTCTCAGAATAAAATAGGGAATAGAGAATAAAGAATTTCCCAGAATAGACCTACATGCATTGACGGTAAATTCGCAAGTGTTTCATCTTAGAAGAAAAACATATGAAATAATTATTTTAGGAAGAAACCAGGGAAAAATATAAATCAATACTGTTTGGGATTCAAATAAATCTTTATTTTTCAATCTTGAAGCCATTTTCCACAAGTAGGTTGAGGTGTCCACCCACCGAGCTCGAATTTCAAATGAGGAAGGTTATGAGTAGGTTTCAATTGCGTGAGGTTTCCTATAACAACCGGAATGAACCGCACTCCATCGGGCGGTCGGTTTTGGTTCGACCGCGGTCGACCACGCTGCAATGATGGAACAGCGGTTCAACCGCTGTGTTGAGCTGATTGTTGGGATGGAACAGCGGTTGACGTTACTGCGCATGAGTCGGTCGACCACGGTCGACCGCGGTTAGGTGGATGGAACAAAGCGATGTTCAGGTAAAGTAAGTTACTACTCACCAGTGTTTGTTGATTTGATGGGGTGAAATTATTGTCTGGTTTCAAGGGGTGGAAGTTTGCAGAAGTTAGAGGTGTTGAGAGATAATTTATAAAACACATTATTATATATTGGGAAGCTCAATAAATCAATTCTATATTATTAAAAGAGTATTTCTTGTGAGGAACAATCTAATGAATAGCCAGGGCTTGAAAAAGAGAGGAAAGATTTCCCTTCTTCTGTGTCTTGTTTTGCCTAGGTGGTGAGTACAGACATTGTGTGTGTGGGGAGTAATTGAAGTTGTGTTTTGGTGGGTAGGTATGACATTATTGCATGTCTACTTCACATGATGGAGGTTACGATGTATACTAAAGGTATGATATTGGTCGATATGGTATGGTAGATGTATGATTTATAGATTATGAGTACTTATATAGGTTTAGGATTATACTTTAGGTGAGTGATGCAAGTCTCATGATGTAGTACCTAAACCAATACATACCAATAAATACAACCAATTTATAAGCGTAACTAAGAATTATATAAAATCCCTATTAGAACATGAAACACAGTAGGTACCTACTTAAAACAAAAAACCTAACCATTAATGATAAACTTAACAAGTTGTCAAAAAACAAAGATCAATTGGAATAACCCATACCGCTAATCTTATAACAAATAACAAAATAAATAAAACTACTACTAGAACTAAAATTACATCCTCATGTAACATAACGCATAGGTAACAATAAATTCTAGTACCTCGCCAAAAAACAGAATATAACAGTAAAGCTACAACGTTATACTAACTCTGATAACCTCGTCATAAATAAAAGACCAAGAAGAGGAGCCTGTCCTTGCTACAGGTAAAAAGGAAGGGGAATTCATGGTCCATTCTCATATCTCCCGTACAATAGAATGCTGCTTAAAAATAAAAACGTTGTTAGCCATTTGTAGTTTTTCTCATCACATTTTTGAAATGTGGCCAACTTAATGTTCTCAAACAATGCTGGCCAACGAACTCGTCCTATCGTTTTGAAAGCTCCATTTTTTGGAGCAAGAACGGAATTTGTATCTCAATCCTAAGGAGAGTAATCGTCTGGATGGACATAAATATGAAAAAGCTTTAAACTCTGGGATTCCATTCAGAATTCTCCAAATCGGATTTCAATTAGGACATATTTTATTGAAATTTTGATTTTAAAATTCTTGGAGCCATTGCAATAGCTTTAGTTTTTACAAAACTTCTCGTTCCCACGACTGAAGCCGCGTTGGCTTGCTTTGATCAGGACGGCAAGGTGTGGGTTGGAACCACCTGGCCTCTGGTTTTCTGGGAGGCTGCCCTGCACGTCCACATATGCGCGGCTTTTGCAGAGTGGGTTGTGCCAGGGGAGGCCGGGCGGCATAGTGTGGACGCTGCTTACAAACCCTGTAAATCGTGTCGGCTGAAATAATTCTAATATAATTCTCTCCAAGAAATCATGTACCTATATTATTCTCTTGTCCCTTATAGACTTACAGATGGACAAGTGAAGTGTAGGCAGGTGTTTTATTTTCTCTCATTTATGTCCAAATGAAGTTTTCCATCCATGTTTTCCATCCATGAAACGAATGTATGAAGTTTTATTGTGATATAGTATCTACTTAAGACGACGTTCAATCATTATACTCGTAGACAACTGTAGGAGTGCTATCTAATACAGAAATAATAAACCTTGTGTATTAAGTTGCAGCGTCTCTAGTTTGATTTTTGGATCTTTGCCCACGTTACACCTAGATAATGATGAATTTTAGGCTTAATGAATTGTTGAGGGATTTGGTAAGTAGTAGGTACTTAGTAAGTAGCACCTAGCTAATACCTACTATACTATTTGAATAACGTTATTGGAACTAGCAGTATTTCAACCATCTATTGTTGAAATATACAATTTGATTACTATTATGACATTGTTTTTTGTTTGCAGAACAAATTATAAATCGAAACTTCTTCAGAAGAAAATCACGAACCCAATACATATTCAAATTGCCAAGCTTGATGAATTGGTTTCTACGATGCCGCAAAAGCCTATATCTCAAGATGTTCCTCCGGATGAGCCTGTAACGAAAAAAGTAGGGTTCCGTTTCACCGACCCCGAAATACAATCATTTCGCCGTGTCACTCGCGTACTGTCTACTGTGATTCTAAAACGAATTGCGTGGACAAAAAAAGCTACTATGGGGAAAAGTAAGTATACACAGTTTGGTTAGGGCTGTGGTATGACCAAGACACAAATCAAAATAATTCAGCCAAGGTTGACTTCCGCAGATTCGAAAAAATTGTATTTGACAACTTTTGGGCTGGCACAATTTCGTTGTGTGAATATCAACTCTGACATATTCAAAATCAAGACAAGGCGACGGATATTGAAAATCAGGTTGGTGCCGAATTTACCTATATGGTCGTTTTAATTTTCCTAAACTTGGAGGAAGACTTTTGTATGACAATGGCGTTTGTTGATTAAATAATTAAGGCCCGTTATCCCTGGCAATGAACACACTGCAATAATCTAGCATGAACTTCATCTGGGGGTGGGTTTAACCTCTGACACTGACTCAAGTGTGCAATTATGGTCTTGTTGGTTTATTATTTTCAATAACGTACCTTTGTGATCGACCAAAATAGAAATTTTACTCTACGTCCCCCTCAAAATTGGTTGGCTTGCGTTTCAAAAATAGTATATTCCAAAAATCGAATAAAAAAAATCCGTCCGTCCGTCATCTGCTGTGTATGGTCCAGAGGTTTCCTCCAAAACTACTAGGCCAAATTTTATGAAAATTGGCGCAAGTATCATACATCGACCAAGGATGTGCCAGCATCATGGGCATCAATTTTGATCAACCCTAAAGGGTAGTAATTAAGGACTGAAATATTGTAAAATCAAGATCTCAAAACATTCAAGTTGTCTGATTTTTTTAAATTTATTTGCCATTTACATATATTTTCCCAAAGTTTCAACAATGATCCCTAGATACTGTCAGGCTTGGAGCAAACGAGTGGCGATATATTAGACCATTTTGAACAACTTTGCTTCCGGGTTTTTCTGTGTGTGTCCGCAGATGGCACAGCAGAGAGCCTAACAGTTCTCTGAACTGTCTTTTCGGTGGTCCTTATCAAAAAACGGTAGCTCCATCTTGCCGCTCTGGATTTTGCTAAGGCCTTTGACACTGTAAGCCATTTTGCCCTGACCGATCTTTTCCCCCTGCTCGTTTAATTGAGTATGTTGGCAGTCTGTACCACGAAGGAGTGACGGTCCTCGAGGCAGGAGAAGAGAAATCAGGGGATGTGGTCATTGGGTTTAGGGTGCTCCAGGGGGGTCCTCTATAGCCACTTCTCTTCAACCTAGTCGTAGATACAGCATTGCGTCAGCTGCCAGCTGAAATAGGGTTTGATCTCGCCCCTGAGGTGTGAGTAGGTGCATTCGCTTTTGCTGATGATGTCATCCTGCTCACAGAAACCCATGAGGGATTGCAGATCGCCCTCAATGCCTTTGCTGAGCAGCTAGTGAGGTGTGGTTTAGTGGTCAACCCCTCTAAGTGTGGGTCAGTCTCCTTGGTCCCATAGGGCTGCCAGCATAAGGTGAAGGTGGTGGATCAGGAGTGCTTTGTCTTAGGACAGACATTGATCACCGCCCAATCCTTGTTGGAGGTCTGGCTGTACTTTGGAGTCGACTTCGTGGGTTCGGCCACCATATTCAAAAGCTGTATGGACCTTAGTGGAGCATTAGCTGTGTCACCAAGGCTCCATTGAAGCTGCACCTCCTTCGCATGTACTTACTGCCAAAGCTAACCTATAGATTAGTCTTTGGCAGGATTACTGCGGGGAGGCCGCTTGAGTTAGATTATGAAGTTCACTCTGCTGTTCGCTCTTCACTAGGCTTTCCATCTGGTGTCCCAAGTGCCTACATCCACGCACCGGTCAAGGCCGGTGGGCTCGGCATTCTCTCTCTTTCAGCCAGCAAGCCATCCTTACACCACCAAAACCTGCTTGCCCTTAGGGGCTCGAGCTGGGAGCCCACCCGTACTGTTGCTGACCTTGACTTTGTCAGACAGCAGTTGTTGTGGTGCGTCCGAGCAACACCAACGGCTCCCAAACCCAGCTCATCTGCTGAGTTTGCTGTTGCACTGCATGAGTTGGTAGATGGTAAAGAACTTCAACAGTGCTCCGAATGCCCCATTTCTTCCCAGCGGGTAGGATGGGCTACAGAGGGCTTTGGGGCCTGTGACTATAGCCATTTTCACGCTGTCCAGGTGGCAACAATAGCCACCTCGGTGAGGTGTTCAAGGAGTAGTCGTGGGACAGTGGACACCCTTTGCCGTGTCTGACCGGGTAAAAATTAGAACCTATACCATGGTTGCAACTGTGTCCTTGGACTCAAGGTGGCCACATTTTACGTAATGATGCAGTCACCAAGCAGATAGCAGGTGCTTTGTCATCCAGGGGTTGGGATGTTGAAAGGGAGAGACAAATCACATGCCGAGCAACTGGGGCAAGAAGCCGGATATCATTGCCGTCAAGCCCGATGGGTCTGCTATAATCCTGGATGTCTATGTTGTCAGTGGCAGTGTGGACAAGGAGCATACCAGACGGGCTAGGGAAAATAAATATGACAGAAGTCACCTGCAACAGGCAATTTTCGAGCTAAAAGAAGTGGTGACCAAGAATAGCAGGGTCATGGCCACAACTGTATCATGATGCGGCGTGGTGTGGGGAAAGTGCCATAGAGTTACTCGAGTTGGGCATCTTGGCAGGAGTACTCCGTGGTATCACCACCCGCGTCGTGAGGGGTTCTTACTTGAACTGGTGGTCATTTTATAGGGGCAGATCCTTTCATCCCGTTCTTCCTCCTCGTCCTTCAACTTCCCTTATCCCTAGAGCCGGCGTCGGGAAACCTGGGCGTCCTCCCCACTTTTTTATTTTATTTGTTTATTTTTCAATTTAATGGCGTGCCCCCTCCGTCTTTGAGGGGTGGTATAAAAAAAAAAAAAAAAAATGTGTGTGTGTGTGTGTGTGTGTGTGTGTGTGTGTGTGTGTGTGTGTGCAAGCATGCGTGCATGGTGCCCAAAGGAGTGGCGACCAATAACATCAAGGTTATGGCAGCGAGCCTGCCATGGCGCTGGGTGTGGTGTGGGGAAAGTACTACGAAATTACTGGAGCTGGTAATCTCTGTGGGAGTGCTGCATGCTATCACCACCCGCGTCCATAGGAGCTGTCATTTTACAGGGGCACTTTCTTCCATCCCTCTCTTCCTCCTCTTCCTGAAACTTCCTTCATCCCCAGAGCTGGCTTCGGATAATCCTAGGCATCCTCCACACTTTTTTATTTATTTATTTTTATAATTTAATCAGTATTGTTTTTTTTTTTTTTTTTTTTTTTTATTGTTTTTTTTCTTCAATTTATTGGTGTTCTGCCTTTGAGGGG
The DNA here is from genome assembly GCA_030762985.1 of Adelphocoris suturalis. Taxonomy (NCBI): domain Eukaryota; kingdom Metazoa; phylum Arthropoda; class Insecta; order Hemiptera; family Miridae; genus Adelphocoris; species Adelphocoris suturalis. Next base: position 64,431,536 of record CM061040.1, on the reverse strand, counting down.
AGTTTTGTAAACAAAAAAAAAAGAAAGAAAAAAAGAAAAAAAAAGCTCGTGGAATGCGGGTTAGGTTGTAGATGTTCCCTATCAGTTTCGTAGTTTCCAAACAATGCTTCACTCAGTGCATGCACAAACAAAAATTATTTCGACCAACATTGTTCACGCCCCAATCGTCCAGTCTTTCTCAGGTTCGGAGGATAGTGGGAGTTCGCACTGAACATCGGGTGGCCATTGACAACTTTCATGAAATGTTTTCACGCATCTTGCAAAGCCTTAAATTGTCTCGGAAAAACTGGATTACAGGAAGTTATGTGGAAGATGGGTTCGAAAAATGTTGACTGTGGAACATCGCCAAAATCGTGTTTTGGCTGCACGCAAATTTCTTCATTGTTATGAAATGGAGCGTGAAGCATTCCTTGGCTCGATTGTGACTGAGGACAAAACTTGGGTACATCACTATACCCCAGAGACAAAAAGGCAGTCCCAACAATGGCGCCATACCCACTCCCCATCAGCAAAAAAATGTAAAGTTCAGATTTCAGAGCGGAAGATCATGGCATCAATCTGTGTTATGGGACAGGAAAGGGGTGTTATTGGTTGATTTCATAGCCAAAGGGACTACCATCTATGCTGACGGATACTGTGAGACCTTGAAACAAATTTTTTTTAAAATAAAGACTAAAGACAGAAGGAGGAGACTGCTGACTTTTGATGTGTCCGTCATTCACAACAACGCCAGACCCCGCACCGCACGTGTGACCCAGGACCTGCTTAAGTCCTTTGGATGGGATATTCTGACCCTCTCACCGTATTCCCCGGACTTGGCGCCCTCAGATAATCAATCATCTCTTCACCAAATTAAAAGAATTTTGGGTGGGAAATATTTTTTCAATGACGAGGAGGTGAAGGTGACAGTAGAGAAGTGGCTCTCAGAGGTGGAGCAGAGCATATACGATGAGAATATGAAAAAGCTGGTGCCCCGGATGAAGAAGTGTCTTGAACTAGAAGGAGATTATGTAGAAAAATATGCACGTATTTTGGAAGATATCCTGTAAATTTGATTGAAATATATGCATTTTTCGATTTTTAACAACAATTGTAATACGAACTAAATTACTCGTGACGAAGTTGTGGAAAAACATTTCAAAAGGGAAGTAATTGAAAAAACGTCGTCTATTTCCACGAAAAATAAAGGGTCACAATGTTGAATCAATTTCGACGGTTAGGCCATCATCAGTAACAAACAATAACTGAAGACACATCAAAAAATTCACAGGTTTTATAGTCACAAGTGAAGGGAGATTGAATCCCATTGGTCTAAAGAAAGGAAAGGAGGATTATAGGTAATCAGATTAAGTCAAAGGGGGGCAAATAACTAAATATAGTTTCAACAGTATGAAGGGATAATTCCGAGGTATTCCTCCGATAATTGAGGTATATCCTCATTTAAACATTTACCTACCAGATTTGTCATTGTTGATAATTTCGAATTTTTCAATGTTAACTAATGAGTCACTGTAGTATATACTAGTATGTAGATACTGTAGTATGTTGAATTTATGTTTACCAGAACTGTCACTTTTGATAATTTCGAATTTTCAAGTGTTAAATAATGAGTTACTGTAGTATATAGATACTGTAGTATGTTGAATTTACCTGAAAAATTCGAAATTATCAAAAGTGGCAGATCTGGTAAATGTTTAAATGAGGATGAACCTAATATATTTCACCACGGAAAGGTCCATTTCTATTAAGCATGGAATTATCCCTTCACATCGTTGAAACCGTATTTAGTTATTTTTTCCCCTTTCACTTCATCTGATTAGCTATAATCATCCCCCTTCACTTTGTTTGCACTTAATTGGTTTTTCCTCCTGCCCCTTTCCATTCTTTTGACCAATGTTATTCAATCTCTCTTCGCCTGTGACTTTAAAAGCTGTGTCCTTTCTAATGTGTATTCAGTTATTGTTTGTTACTGATGATGGCTTAACCGTCGAAATCGATTTAATATTGTAATTCTTTATTTTTCTTGGAAATAGACAACGTTTTTTCATTAGCTTCCATTTTCAAATGGGTTTCCACAACTTCGTCGCGAGTGATTTAGTTCATAGTTTTGTAAGTCGAGCAGAAATCGCGAGTTGGTTTATCAAACTGAAAATACGTATAGTTGCAGAGGAAAGTAACATTTGGTTCAATCAACAGTGTATTTTCATCAGTGTCATTCCAAATTGTGTGCGAATTCAATGAAAGCACCCTTCAGGTGCTGTAGACCAAATTATTAATTAGGCTCAAATCAAGCTTGTGAAAAGTGAATTCCATCGTTGGTATAGTGTTCGTGATATTGCCAGGGAAAACTCTACTATATGTTTCAAGAACTCACCGCCCCGCTACACCTCCTGTGAATGGGAACTTATCGAGCAGTATGCACTCGAAGCCGCATGGAAGAAAGGATTGGCGAAAAAGAAGATTCTGCAAGATAAATTACAACAACTTTTGAAGACCAAAAAGCCTGTCCCTCCACAAGACTCCAGCTCCACCAACAAGATCTAACCCATTTTTCAAAAAAAAAAAAAAAAAAGAAAAGAAAAGAAAAAAAGGAGAACCTGTCCGGTGGCACATTTTCCTTTCTTGAGAAAAGGTTGAAGCATAACCCATCTTTGTCCCTTGGAACTCCAGCGACTCGGGACTTAGCATTCTCCGTCGAGGCTACGAATGGACCATCTGTCACCAAGACGCTTTGTGCAGAAGAGATCCAGTTCTCATCAAGATCACTGAGACCACCACCTGGGAAGGAGGAGACTGTTGCAGCTGGTCTGAAGAAGAAGTTGTCCTGAAGGAGAAGAAGGTCTGAAGAGAAAAATTGTTGTCCTCAAACCAGATAAAGGTAATCCAACTGTCATCTTAAATAAGCAAGATTATGTTTCGAAAACTGTGAAATTTCTAGAAGATAATAATTGTTCAAATCTTTCATCTGGCCCAACTTCAAAATTTCAAAGATTAATTCGAAAAGTAGTTAACCAATCAGAAGATTGTTTACTAAAAAATATGCACATTCCAAGTATTGTAGAAATGAACCCTCATGCGCCTAGGTTATCTTGTTTCCCTAAAATTCATAAGGAAGGATGCCTATGAGACTGGTGGTGTCTTATATTGGTGCTCCTGCTTACAAATTGGCTAAAAAACTCAATATTTTATTTAGAAACAAAATCTACTTCAGACAAAATTAAGGACATTCAGATGCCTCCAAATGCTAAACTTGCTTCTTTCGACGTGGTTAGTCTGTTCACCATTATCGATGTAGCTAGATGCAAAGATGTGGTGTGCAGGCTGATTCACGCCTAAACTTGATATTTTCGAAAAATAAGAATTTTTTAATTTGATGTATGTCTGTATGGATCAAAACCACTTTTTATTCGACGGGAAATGTTATACACAGCCAAGGGTTGCTATGGGTTCTCCGTTCACTCCTCTGCTTGCAGATATTTACACGAATTATCTTGAGCAACAACTATTTACAACTTGTAACACAAATAATCTTCACTATTGGTATAGATATGTCGATGACACTAGGCGGAGGAAGGACAGATATCTGCCAGAAGTAGAAAATTAACGCGAAAATTACCGATAAATAATTATTAATTATATATATTATAATGTGTGTGTGTGTCCTCCATTCGATAACTCTCCTTAGGATTGAGATATAAATTCCGTTCTTGCGCCATTTCAAACAAAAGGATGAGTTCATTGGCCAGATAATTTATTTTGAGCACATTGAATTGGTTAAATTTCAGAAAATGTGTTTAAAAATCACTAAAACCCGATAAAAATCGTTAAATTTATATTGTTAGCAGTGTATAAACAGTGCTTGAAGGAGGTAGAACTCTCTCAACTGTCCAAGACGCTTTTCAGCCTACTGGCTTGAAAATAGAAATAAAAGATTTCTGAAACGTCGCCATATCAATGCATTTGTGATTCAACCGACCGATCCTCAAGAACCTATACACCTACACACAATATATATATATATATATATATATATATATATATATATATGTCATTCGAGACGATAACTCTCCTTAGACTTGAGACAAAAATTCCGTTTTTGCGTTTCGTTCCCCATTGATATCAAGGCCCCCGTTCAGTAACATTTTCCCGCCCTTTCATTTCGCGCCTTTTTCATTCGTTAGCGATGTTTTCGAGTGCAAAGTTCAATTTTATTGTGTTTTTTTAAATTTACTTTTGTCTTCCAAGAATTTCTTCCAGTTCCCCTTTGTCAACCGACGACGGTAAGTTGGAATCTATTCCATTACAGAAGTACCTACGTATGTGGAAACACGTCTCACTTCAGAATTCAGTTGCATGAGGTTCTCTTTTTTTTTTTTTTTTTTTTTTTTACAAACGTAGTGGTCCTGCTTTTCAGACTGCGTTTACCATTGTTAGTTTACACATTCGGATTTCTAATTATCTCCATGATGAACCCGAGGCCTCAAAAGAACACGCAAGCATTGCGGGTTGCATAACCAGCGGTACGTTACTGCCGATCTGGATCGATCGATCCAACTTCTAAAACTCCGCGATATTCATCAAATTTTGGTTCCGCATCGTTGTTTTCGTCAATTGCTAGTCATAATACGCAGGTATCAACATTCATCTCGAAAAAACAGGTCCCGTCTCAAGGAGTTTCCACCAAAATCGGTGCCGCTCGGAACGTGTTAAGGATTCCAATCATACCTAGTTACAATTTCGATTCGATAGATGGACAGTTTGTAGAATTTCTTCAGTTTTGTCCAAAGGGAGATATGTTGAATGTACTTGAAAAATTCGAAGTTATCAAAAGTAGCAGATCTGGTAAATGTTTAAATGGATGATGAAATGGAGGATGTACCTGGTCAATATATTTGACCACTGATAGGTCCATTTCTATAAAGCTTGGAATTATCCCTTCACACTGTTGAAACCATATTTAGTTACCCCCCCCCCCTTTCACTTCATCTGATAAGCTAAAATCCCCCTTCACTTTGTTTGCACTTAATTGGTTTTACCTCCTGCCCCTTTCCTTTCTCTTGACCAATGGGATTCAATCTCCCTTTACCTGTGACAATAAAAGCTGTGTCCTTTCTAATGTGTCTTCAGTTGTTTGTTACTGATGATGGCCTAACCGTCGACATCGATTTAACATTGTTACTCTTTATTTTTCGTTGAAATAGACAATGTTTTTTCACTAACTTCCGTTTTTTTATTATTATTATTATTATTATTATTATTATTATTATTATTTTTTTTTTTTTTTTTTTTTTTTTTTTTTTTTTTTTTTTTTTTTTTTTTTTTTTAGCTGTTGTAATATTATTTTCTCGATAACCCTTGTAAACTATTACCATACAGTTTTATAAATGTTATCAACGGCGAAAATAAAATAATAAATTGCACTTTAAGTCTCATTATAACGCAGTCAGGCACTTACACAGGTAACTTATCTTCAACTATGGCAGTCGATACGACTAGATACTTGAGTATTGATAAAGTTTTAACGTAATTAGGAAACGTTATTTAAAATAACGAAACACCCCCCAAGGACACAGCTGAATCGCATAACGAATTAAAACCTCTTTGTCCTAAGGCTTTACGTTTTTTCAAAGTCACTGCCAGACACACAAAATTGCTAATTTTTCGTTAAATATAATTCAAAAAGCAATTTATCTATAGGGCGACGTCACAGGCTGACGTCACATGGGAGTGAAAAAGTTTGCGAGCAGAAAAGCACCTATGCAATTATGCGTATATTCGTATAAGGCTGACATCACATGGGAGTGAAAAAGTTTTTGTACAGTTTGACACTACTCAGATTGATATTTCACCTGACAAGATGACAAGATGGTCGACATCTCTTAATCTCTTATCTGCGTTAGTTAATAATATGCGTTTGTTACCCCACCTCAACGTTTTGCCAAGCTAGCGTTTTGCCTGCTGAGTTGATACCACCTATACAAGCCGATCTGGGCAATGGCTAGGTTATCTGCTAGTTGAATAAAAATATGATGCTCCTCTATTTTTCAGAATATTTAATGCATGCATCATGGTGCTCCTCATTGCTCTCATTACATGCATCCTAATTTTCTCGGATGTTTACGCTGAGCTGGAAGTTGTTGTATTTTTGGTGCTGTTGGCCATACTGCTGAACATTTTAATTCTGGATCCACTTTTCATCGTTATAAAATCGCTTTGGATTTTTTATGTCCTAGAGGTAAGAAAGTTAAAAAAGTATTTGATTAGCGATTAATAGATGATATTTTTCGGGCGCATAACCGAAGCTCCCCATTGACGAGTTTTTATACGTGAAGCTCCCCGCTTACTTTCTCCTCATGTACGCGAAGCTCCCCGCCTCTTTTCTCTTCATGTACGCGAAGCTCCCCGCCTCCTTTCTCTTCATGTACGCGAAGCTCCCCGTCACCTATATACGAAAGTCACCTAATCCAGTAACCTAGACTTTTGGCATTACAAATGTCAAAATGAAAAATATTAATGAATAATAATAATTTGATGAAACATAAAATAAACTGCACGGTAGGTAGATCTGGGTAGATCATAAGGGAGCTTGGTGAACAAAACAGCATGCACGAATATTTATAGTATATATATTAAAACAAAGTTAATTTATCACAGAATAATATCGTGATTGTTGTCTCCAAGTGAAATTGCTTGTAAATAAATATCGAACTGGTCAGTCGTCAAACACCGAATCTTGGCTGGTTTTTACATGAAAGGATTTCATCTATGTGGAGTAGAAAATCCTCTCCTTTCGATCTTGTGGTGTCCAACATTCGCAGGGCTTCGAATACATCACGTCTATTTTGAGGAAGTCGCGATCCTAATTTTCGTCTTTTGGCCCAATAAGCGATACGTCTCAAGTTCATAACATCGTGGAACTGAATGATGTTAGCAGAAGGGGCCTCATCAATTGCAGCTCTAACTACCTGTAATGAACAGAATTTTCCAAAACTATCGTATTACGTTTGTGTTAAATTGAGTTGAAATGTGAGCAGTTTGTGTGCCTAACTACGAATTTGATTCGCTTAAATCATGAAATAACTTCATAAGTGCATGCAGTCTATTTACGATTTCACTATTTCGTTCCAATTTTTCATTGATTTTTTTTTTATCGAAGCTAAGTTATTGAACTAACCTTTGATGGTCGGGATGAGATGTCTTCCACAGCCTTCCGTTTCATACTATTTTGGAGCACTCTTTTTGCAACGTCGATTTCTACAGCTGGGGGATGGTCGTGACTGCCAACCACATCCACAATCTGCCTTCCCATTGTCTTAACTGCGCACTAAATACTTCCTCAGACTACACACCCACCTACTCGTTTCATTTGCCAACGGTTTTTGGAAATAAAATTTAAACCTATCCACCAATAGCCCATCACGACCGCGACGAGTACCGGATGATACAAACGAGGATACGTTCATGTTGTTCGACGATCACTGAGAGCCGGTCCGTTCAAATCACTGATAAGGATCGAAACGCCTCGAGAGGGGAAGGGGGAGCATCACGTACACCCATTATCTCGGCACGGGATGCTTCGCGAGTACAGCGCAAATGACTTTCACTTTTGACGGGGAGCTTCGCCGGGTCCCTATGTTTTACTCCCCGCTCGCCTAAATGCCATCGTTTTACTCCCCAACTGAAACTCCAGATCTTGTCGTTTTACTCCCGGGATCGCGTTGGGCTTCCGGAATGAAACAGGCGGCATGCCCGGCTCCTGACGTTCTACTCCCCAGATTATGTGTCTTAGGAATTAGTCGGGATGCGGCCCAGGGGAAAAAAATGCGAATTTATTTCATTTTTTTATTCGACGTTTCGTCCTCTTGCTGAGGACATCTTCAGGATCCTACACGGACAAAACAGGCATTGTTATATGTTGTAGGTATTGTTATCTTAAACAGAAGAAAACAAAAAATAATAGTTAAAAACTAATTTGAACAACAAACTTACTGGTGCGTGCAGGAAAATTTTTTTAAAACGTCCGAATACAACGGACTTGTCAAATAATATGGAGCAATAACGGTGGTTCACCTAAGGAAAAAACCAAACCAAAGAAGCTATAAAAAATGTGTTGAAACAGCATAAGTAAACAATAAAAATATAGATAAAATGTTGAAATATTATCAATGGATAACAATAATACGGTATAAAACATTAATCAGAAACTAACAAAGTAAAAAAAAAAAAAAAAAAAAAAAAAAAACAACAACAAAAATTTTTATACCTAACTTTTTGTTGTTGTTTTTTTTTACTTTGTTGTTAGTTTCTGATTAATGTTTTATACCGTATTATTGTTATCCATTGATAATATTTCACATTTTATCTATATTTTTATTGTTTACTTATGCTGTTTCAACACATTTTTTATAGCTTCTTTGGTTTGGTTTTTTCCTTAGGTGAACCACCGTTTTTGCTCCATATTATTTGACAAGTCCGTTGTATTCGGACGTTTTAAAAAAATTTTCCTGCACGCACCAGTAAGTTTGTTGTTCAAATTAGTTTTTAACTATTATTTTTTGTTTTCTTCTGTTTAAGATAACAATACCTACAACATATAACAATGCCTGTTTTGTCCGTGTAGGATCCTGAAGATGTCCTCAGCAAGAGGACGAAACGTCGAATAAAAAAATGAAATAAATTCGCATTTTTTTCCCCTGGGCCGCATCCCGACTAATTCCTAAGACACAAGTACTTACGGCCGACTAAACTACTAACATCCCCAGATTATGTGAGCTATTAGCGTTACCCAGGGGACATCTCGAGGAGGTTGCTCACATTGTCCCCCGTATCAGTGGCAAGAGCCACTTCGTCAAATCATAATAATAATAAAACGCTGCAAATTATTTCACAAAGGTTTATTATTTTTTCAATTGAGTATGATCGTAGTTTTAGTTGGCTAGCGTACGTCATAAGGCCAGACTCCTCGGCGTGTCCTACTTCGAGTTGCCACAAACTATACTTCTATAATTATATACGCATGTTTATATTTCTCGATTTGAGCTCCTATCTATTCAAATAGTTATTGCCTTAATAATATCATTATCTAAGGACGTACGAAAAGTCGAGAGGATATGTTATTAAATATGCGTAGGAAAAGCTTTGGTATTAACACACAAATATGACCTTGAAAAAAACATATTCATGCCTCGAAGGAACGCCGGCGCCGTACCCACCACAAGGTGCCGCGGCGCCGGCGCCTCCTCTCACTCCACCCCCCCCCCCCCCCGCTTACCCTCCTCTCCACCCACCGTGACCCCCTGCCAAGCGTGCCAGGCGTGCGTCTAACACGTCTAGTATTCAAAGACAATTTTTCGCCCGTTTTTGGCCCATAGCATCTATGCGAGTAAAGCGATCGGGATGATTAAACGTTAGGACCTACTAGACCCCAAATGGAGTCTATGTGCGAAAGAACGGGTTTTTTAAGTCAATTCTTATGCCTTTTATGGCCCGGACGGCGGACGGCGAACGGCGGACGGCGGACGGACATTTCAAATTTGGATTCTACGCACCTTGAACCTTAAAGTGACAAAGTTTGAGGGGGGGTTATAAAAATTTTTTGCTACACGATCACATAGGATTATTATTGAAAATAATAAACCAAAAGGATCAGTGGCAAGAACCACTTCGTGCCGAACCAATGTCGTTTGCTCTCATTTGAGTCAAAGGGCAGTGAAACTGGCTGAACAAACTTGTATAGGGGAAGGCCTCGCTGCTGCCTGTAGATGAGCTGTCGGATCCACTCTTGCTTTTTGACTCGTTTAGTTCTGATATGTATGAAATTCGATGGTAAATCGTTTAGTCTTACCAACTTTGAGCTAAGTGAAATCTGCACCCAACCACCAAAGTATGAGGCCAAACTGCTGCAACTGCATTGTGCATGGATTTTTCGAAGTCCATAACGCACATGGCGGGGGCAAATCGCAGACCTCAGATATGGTTGTATCAAGACTGTCGATTCGGAAAATGAATGTTTTCATTCTGGGAGTAGAACGTCAAGGGTCACACGATAAGAAGCAACAACAATGGACTAGTTGGGGAGTAGAACGCTATCATCGGCGGGCGACCTTTCACTTTTCCTGTTTCATGGGGAGTAAAACGTACGACCCCCAGCTTCGCGTGGTCACCCTATTTTTCATTTAGTGAACTATTTCAGCAATTATTATTAGAATCCAAGAATCAAGTGTGAAACATTGTTTATTTCAAATTATAGAATTGGGTATTCCAGTGATTTTTTTTTTTTTTTTTTTCGGATTTTTGGTTTATTATTTCCAATAATAAGCCTATGTGATCGTGTAGCAAAAAAATTTTATAACCCCCCCTCAAACTTTGTCACTTTACGTTTCAAGGTGCGTAGAATCCAAATTTGAAATGTCCGTCCGCCGTTCGCCGTCCGCCGTCCGGGCCATAAAAGGCCTAAGAGTTGACTTAAAAAACCCGTTCTCTCGCACATAGACTCCATTTGGGGTCTAGTTGGTCCTAACGTTTAACCATCCCGATCGCTTTACTCGCATAGATGCTATGGGCCAAAAACGGGCGAAAAAGTGTCTTTTTCTACTCGCGCACGCCTGGCACGCTTGGCAGGGGGTCACGGTGGGTGGTGAGGGGGGGGTGAGCGAGGGGGTGGAGTGAGAGGAGGCGCCGGCGTCGCGGCACCTTGTGGTGGGTACGGCGCCGGCGTTCCTTCGAGGCATGAATATATGTTTTTTTCAAGGTCATATTTGTGTGTTAATACCAAAGCTTTTCCTACGCATATTTAATAACATATCCTCTCGACTTTTCGTACGTACTTAGATAATGATATTATTAAGGCAATAACTATTTGAATCGAGAGCTCAAATCGAGAAATGTAAACATGCGTATATAATTATAGAAGTATAGGCTGTGGCAACTCGAGCATACGGGCTTATGACGTATGCTAGCCAACTAAAACTATGATCATACTCAATTGAAAAAATAATAAACCTTTGTGAAATAATTTGCAGCGTTTTTCTTTAAAGTTTTGTTTTATGAATAACGAAAATGGGGTCCATTGGCCGAGAAATTCTCCATAAAAAATTAGAGAGACAAATGAAAATCGGGAGTTCGAAAAAGACGGGCTGAGAGTTCGACTTCAAGAGAAAACCATTGATCTTGAGCTCTGTTGTCTTAAGAATCCACTAGTAGCGTTGGCAATCCGTTCTTTTTGTAGAGACAGTTGCTTGTTACCATTCTTAGTAAATGAGAATGAGGAACAGTAGGTTCCCACTAGATACTTTTGCATAGATGTAGTAGAGTTATAATTCTAATTAGGGTTTTCCGTGGTCGTACGGTAAATCACTGGGCTCAAGCGCAGAAGGTCATTCCCGATGAAAACTCTCTTTAGGATTGAGATAAAAATTCGGTTCTTGCGAAAAACAATCAAGCTTTCCAAATAAAAATATGAGTTTGCTGGCCAGCACTTTTTGAGCTCATTAAATTGGTCAAATTTCAAAAATTGTGCTACAAAAAAGAATCCCTAAAAACGGCAAAAAAAACGGCTAAAAATCTTAAACTGTTTGGCAGAATATTGCTGAAATAAAGTTTATTAACTATCAAATAGAACATTAAAAAAGTTAATGTACAAAATCATTCTGAATACCTACTTTAATTTTATTTTAAAAAATCGATAAAAACTTCAAAAAGCAAAAAATCCAAAATCCCTTATGATTAGCAGATTATTATTCAGAGGAATAAGTTTTTTTAAATTGTTATTTCTTTGCAATCATGAAGCTCAAATTTCAAATGAATTTAATATTATACAATACACAAATTCTATCATTCGATCGTGCTTTTTTTTTTTTTTTTTTTTTTTCGCTTTAAAAACGAGTTTTTTAAATATAAATTTTTTCCTTGTGTTTTTGACGTTACGTTATAAAGTGTCATAACTCCCTTAATTTGCTCTGTAAATTCAAATTTTAGTGTACATTCGGGAACAGTTTCAAATTTCTTATTGGAGAGATGCGACCTTTTTTTTAGAATTAAGGTTTGAGACATGAAAAAGCCATCTGAAAAGCACATTTTACCTAATTTGGGAAACCTCGAGTTTTTTCAATCGGGAATTGAACAACGGGAACCAATATTTTTTCAAGATGCAAAAACTCGAAAACCTGCGCCAAGATCTAACCTTTCCAGTTGTGTAGTCAATTTTACTTTTGCTTCGCTAATTAGGGGAGAAAACTAAATTTTAATGATTATAACCCCCCCCCCCCCAATGAAATCTAGGGGTTTCTAGGAAAATGTCTGTTTTGAAAATACGAGTTCTGGGTCGGTTTCTAGATATTTTTTAACGCTGAATCAAATAGTATAACTTGCAGATCTCCCGAACTCCGTTATAACGTAGTTTTACACGTTAGCTTAGTAGTTTCGTCCCTAAAATCACATTAAATTTATCATAACAAATGAACTCAGTTGTGAGTTCAAGGGTAAAACTTGGTTATAACGGGGTTGGGAATATGTACAAGTGTTACCATTCGATTCAACGTAAAAAAGTATGTAGAATCGGACCCCGAACTCGCATTTTCATAAACGGTGATTTTTCAAGAAAACCGTTGATATCATTGAAATAAACTATGTTTCTCAACATTAAAACATAGTTTTCTCCCCTAATTAGCAGAGTCAAACTAAAATTGACCACACCGTTAGAAAGTAGTAACCTAGTTTTTACTGTAATCTACAAGTTATTACTTCACTCTATGCATGCGCATAGACTTTACTGTTCTTGCATCTTGGAAAAATATTGGTTCTCATTGTTCAAATTCCGATTGAAAAAACTTTGGGTTTTCCAAAGTAGGGGAAATATGCTTTTCAGAGGGCTTTTAAACGTCTCAAACCTTATTTCTAAAAAAAGGTCTGGCATCCACCCTATAGGATATTTGATACTCAACTTGCCAATGGTATCCTATACTTTTAATTTACATAGCAAATTAAAGGAGTTATGACCACTTTAATGACGTAATGTCAAAATCACGAGTGGAAAACATTTTAAATTAAAAAAACTCGTTTTTTAAGCTAGTCAAAAACAATTGTTTAGGGACAAATGTTGTTGAAAATTAGTTGTAGAATCGACCCTTGCGATTTGGTAGACCTATTTTTTGTACACCCCATACATACCTATTCACAAATAGTTTCAACTATAATTAATCAACATCCGTTTTATAAAGTTTTGCCTCAACCCAATTACGTTCAGCAGATTAATTTATTAGGTAGGTATATGTATTTCTTTATTTCATTTATTTATTTTTTCTGCCAGGTGCTGACGTATAATTTTAGCCAATAAATCGGTGATCATCATAATTAAAATGTAGAATCATCATTTCAGTAAAATGTAGAACGGCTGAACAAATAGATCAGAATGATGTCTAGAAATATGTTTTGAAGTTTGAAAAAAAAAAGAAAGAAAGCTGGTCTCAGGATTGTGGATTCGAACCCGTGACATTCTGAGCATTAGTCCGACGCTCTAACTTCACGGTCGTAAATAAACTCACGTTGGAATAAATTGCTCAACAACAGTCCTTTACCATGGAGCAGGTGATGGCACCGCCATCTCCTGCCATACCATCGGTGGAATAACGATGTTGTGGCTTGTAACAATTATATCGAACAATAACAATCGATAATATCGGAACACTCAACATTAATAATATGGAACACATCGAACATCTAAGCAATCATATCTGTAGTATGAACAAGTAACTGTCTAAAGTCGTTCCACAATAGAACGGATATGCCAGCACTACTAGCAGATTCGTACCGTGCTGTCCCAAATCCCAATGGTCTTTTTTTATTTTCCAGGGTGAGGGGGCTTGGGACGAAAACTTTGTTCTCCAGCTGTCCTTTTTAATTTGCATTTTTCATTGGCCCTAGACGGAGTTTTGCGGTCCGAAAAATTCAAAATTCCGACCCACCGTAATAGGTACTTTGTTATCCCTATTTATTTTTCTATATTTATAGAACTCTAAGTTACATGACCTATTGCTCAAAACCGTATCTATCAGGTAGAAATACAACAGTGTTGATAATAATTCAACGTACCACGTAAACTGCTATCAATACCTATTTTAAAGATCGAAATACTACCAACTATGTAAAATAAAACCATTCCTTTCAGACATCAAACAAAGAGAGTTATTTATGGAACGAAGACACAAAAATTCAGCCTCCGAAACCTCTTGGTTTTGTTCAGTATTTAAAAACCGCCACGAAGAAAGAGTATAAACCTCTGAACACTACAGAAATGGAAGTAAGCTGAGGCTGAAGAAACTGCTAGGCTGCTGAATCAAACATTTACATTTATAACTGTTGTATGAGTTATAACTAACTCTTTCGTAGTAATTAGGTGTCGTGGGATAGATCGAACCGATTCGCTTCATAACACACTCAGTGGGCACCACATCGGGTAGCCCCAAAATGTTTATAATGGAAACAGTGGTCACAGTAAGAAATTGTGATTATAGGTTTAATAATAAACGAAAAATCTGTAATTACATTGCCCAACAAAAATAAAATAGAAGTCGTGCCCTCACGAAACTGTTACTGGTCCTGGGGGTTTTCGAGGGTGCCGAATCAGAAGCCCTTTTTTCTCGTAGGCGTCTAATTTTTGAGGTACGGCGCCTGCATTTTTGAAAAAAATCACGTAAATTCGATGATCATTTATTTTCAATTAAAAGGCGATAATATGAACGTGTCTGTTGGTTTTGGTAGGTTTTGTACAAATTACAAAAACCTGAAACAAATGTGTGCTATTAGGTACTTGGACTATTTCTGCGTAGAATGAGACCACCTGCAGCTCTGGAGGTGTGATGATTTTCTGTTATTTTTCAACTACCGAAAAACATGTTTTATGGGAATATACCGAGAAAAATTATGTTGTCAAACAACTGACAAGAAACACGTTTTTCGGTAATTGAAAAATCGCAACAAATCAATTATCACACCTCCAGAGCTGATGGTGGTTTCATTCGACGCAGGAATAGTCCAATAGCATGATTTTTTCAGGTCGCCAAGTGGTGTAATTTGTACAAAAACTATTTTAAAAAACTGTACAAAAGTTGTCAAAAATCAATGAAAAACCACGTGTTTTTGGCAGTTTTTAGGAAAAAGACACGTTAAGGAGGCATTTCAGACCCATCATAATATGTGAGGTATAGGCGTGTTCAGCGTTAAATCTCCAACAAGAAAATCACCTTTTAATTGAACATAAACTATCCTGGAATTTGAGTGAATTTTTTCAGAGATGCAGGTTCCGTGCCTCAAAAACTAGACATTTACGTGAAAAACGGGCTTTGGATTCGGATCCATCACCCACGAAAACCCCTAGAACCAGTCCTAGTTTCGTAAGGGCACAACTTTGATTTTTTTTTTTTTTTTTTTTTTTTGCAGTGTTATTAATGTAATAATGAAAAAAAAGTTGTGATTATGAGTGCTATATAGTCACTAAAAACTTTTGTAATTACAAGTGGGTCGTGAAAAACTCTGGGAAAATTTGTGACTACAAGTTTAATCAAAATTAAAGTTCTAGTTACAACTGTAATCGTTTTCACTCTTGTGATTACAATTATAACTGTAATCGTGATAACAATGATACTTAACACTGGCAATCAATCATACTCACTCCTCTGATCTTAACTGTACTGTAACGCTACTAAAGCCGTGTATACTTTCTAGAAGCGCGTTCGAAATGTTAAGTTTAATTTCGCTAATGTTCTGAAGAAGTTCGAAAGGCCTTCCATGGATGTACAGGTGCTGTGTTTCTTCTGTCATTGTGAATACTGGACTGAATCCAAAATTTTCGAGAGAGGGTGCTACGCATTTTTACCGCAGGAAACCCAATCACAGTACCAGCAGAGGTGTTAGAAAAGTGAAAATTCACCGTCATTTCTTATAGCTATTTACGGGCGAGGGAGAAAGGAGGCTCAATGAGAGCGAACGCCACGTCCAACCACTTTGAAATATGGATTTTTCCTGTTCACATTTTCGGATCCGGCGAGGGAGCACTCCCTCACTCGTGAGAAACAAAATCTCAGACAGCAATATTGTTGGTTGAATTGGAGAGCATGAGTATCAGTTCCTAATAAACCAATATCCGGTTCAAATTGCAATCGGTTAAACCTTTTTTGAAGTTTATACCCTAAATAGGTACATCTAGTCCAAGCTCCTCCAAAGCTGATAATTAGCATCAAATACCTAGTTCAAAAGTGGTTTCATACTTTCATTGGCATAGGTTGAAATGATTTATGAATCAACTTCAAATTTCACTCTGATTTAGGCATCTGTTACCTATAACTACTTACTTAAAGTTATGTTGACTTTGCTTTATTATCCTGAAGGAATGTGCAGTCAGTTTGATTAAGCCTACCAGTCACAACCTCTTTTTTTAATTCCCTGCCGTGGAGAGTCTCAAGAATATCCCGGACGTAATCCCTGTGTGTCGTGAAAGAAGACTAAAAGGGAGACGGATGTGCTGGCAGCAGAGCTAAATGTGAAGGCGGCACCAAAGGAGCATATCTCATGTCAATGGTGGCGCCTAAGGACAGAGTCATTATGTCTACTGCGAAGGCGTAGGTGGCATAAAGCAAGCACCTAGGGGAGAGGAACCTAAACAAACTCACTGGGCCTCCCGCTTGGGGGTTGAGTGGAGGTTGAGTCAACCTTGGAAAACCCAAATCACAACGAATCCTTTACAAATAACAAAAGCCACGGTTACGACATAATGCCAGTCTAAAGGACTTCCGAATTGGATCATGGATAGGGATCAAAATCTTGAATCCTGCAATTGCACGATCCTGCAGAGCTTTTTGGAAGGTGCGGATCCTGCAGGATTCGTGCGTGGATCCTGAATCCTGCAAAAATGTGAATAACAGTTTCCACTCTTGGCGGGGGCGCTTTCCCCTCCAGCGCTCGAGCCCGCTGGATCCTTCTCCGATCTTCTGCGTGAATCACAATTTCCCAGTCTGCGTGCCATTCCAATCTTCTACCATTTTCTTCTCTATTTTACTTGTGACTTGTGAGCTGATTTAAAGCTATAGATTTCACGGCCGTTTGGAATCATTTCTCGAAATCTAAAGATGGGGTGAGTGCTACATGTGATATTTGCAAAAGACCTTGAACTTAAGCAATTGATCAATAAATGGTCTTCGTGTCCATCTGAATGCCGTCCATCCATTCACGATTCCGCCTTCCTCTCTCAAAAAAAAAAAAAAAAAAAGACTCTGAACCAGCTCCGAAGAAAGGCAAAATTACTACTTACTTCAGCAGTGGTTCTTTGTCGGATACCAGTCTGGAGGCTGTTCTCGCTCGTATGACTGCCAAGGATGGTATTTCTTTTCAAAGCTTTGTTACTTCTGATGACTTGAAACCGTTGTTTGTGAAATGTGGGTATATGCTTCCCTCTTCCGCAACTACCATAAGGTCCATGGTAATGAAATTAGGTTCCATGAGGTTAAGGTTCCTTCAATACCGAAAGCTGCTTTAAAACTTTGGAGGGACGACTATCACAATTTGGGGTGGGTTTAGATGATCTAACTGCTATCTGCACCGATGACCCTTCATTAATAGTTTAAGTTGCCTTGCGCGCACATAGTATGTTTGTCTCGTGGGATTCAGCTAGGAGTAATCGAAGTATTGTATAAAATTGAAAACAGTTGAAAACAACGTTGAAATGAAGTCAAACAATCCACCTGAATTGAAACTGAGATACGGATTTGGTTTCAGGTTCGGACTCGGACGGAGTGGAAGAATGTGAAGACTAAGATTGTTTTGAAATCACTATATATCGCCTTCTACTTCCACAGTTGACGTTCATATTTGGTCAGATTACGCTTTCTTTATCCAAAAAGTCCGAAAGGTTTTAAAGTTGTTCAGGAAATCCCCATTGAAATGTGAATCATTCCTTCAAAAATACGTCATCGTGGAACGCGGGAAGAATGTGGAGCTGAAACTTGATTGTCGGAATGTGGAGCTGAAACTTGATTGTCGGACGCGGTGGAATAGTCTTGCAGACATGCTCGAGCGTTTTTGATGTTGAAGCCATGCATTGCAAAGGCCCTCATTGATGTAAAATCGTTTATACATTTTTCTGAAACCGAATGGAGCACCATTTAGGACTTGGTTGGCGGCTACTCTCTGCCTTATGGTTGAAAAAGTTGAGTCGAAAAATACGAATTGGAGTAGAAGGTTGGCCACTACTCTGAAGAAGATGATTGCGGAAAGGCGTACCAATCTTTCGCCACTCATGCTCTACTTGCAGAACCCTCAAACGTACTATAATGGCATGAAAATATACGGCTCGAACTACGAATCATTTCGGTTCATGAAAAAGTCGGGTATCAGGCAAGAACTGAAGATTTTGTTAACAAGACTGATCAAGGAAGACTGTGAATCCGTTTCGGAAGATCGTTTCATCGTCACAGAAACTGTATTAGGTCCAACCCCAGGTCCAAGTCCAAGTTCTGCATCATCTTCGACTGGATCAGGCTCAGGCCAGCTGAATACTTTACATTCCGCACATCTATCATTGAAAGAAGAACTTGAATTGAACTTCAACAAGCTCAAACCTCCTTGCAAGAACGAGCTCTTTCCACTGGAAACTGTATTGAAGAAAGAAATGGTCACTTTCGACAATGACAACGTAAGAGGAAAATGTCTCACCATGCCCTTTTCTTACCTGACAACGATACCACCCACCTGTGTTGAATACGAACGCGCCCTCTCCACTGCTAGATATTTATGTACATCCATTCGTTCGCAACTCAACAGTGACACTCTGAACGCATTGTGCATGCTTCGGTCGTTCTTCCAGTCCAAGTGAAAACATCCAGTTTTCAATTCATACCGTTTGTAACAATTATAATAATTATATTCTTTCATTATATACTTTTATTGACGACCTAAATCTTTAAATTCAACCTACCTACCTATTACGGGTATTTTATCATGACTTAGCATTATAAATTACTAATTATTTCATTAAATGCATAATTGATTTGCGCTGTTGGGCAGATGCAGGATCCCAAGGGAACGGCCAAAAAAACGTGGAAAAAAATTAAATCCTACAAATTATCTTATTATAAACCATGAGGAACCTCTAAAAGTTTAGATTTAAGAACATTTCAATTCAAATCAAATCAAATGGATCGAGATGGACGGGGCGATAGAAATCACTATCAAACGTGGCACCTTATGTGGAACCACAAAAAATTTGGTTTTAAGTACATTTCAGTACTAACAGAACTGTTGGATGTTAAATGTGTGTACCTATTTGTTTTCCCTGTATATTTTTTTGTTGGAAGTGTCTTTCAAACGTGTCACCTTCCACGATCAAGAGGTTTTAATACAAAGTTCAGAGTACCAACGTTTCGAAGGAATAGAAAGAGCCCTAGCTCCAAACAACTATTTCGTCTACATTTTCGTTCACCACAATCGGAAAACACAATTCCATGCCTCGAACTCGAATGGGACTGAATCGGAACTCCACGAACATTTCAAGACCAACCCGAGAAAAAACCGTCGAAATTTACTGGGTCTAAGGGAGAAAAAAACAGCGGGGAATTCTTCTCTTTTTTTAAGCATGGAAGGCCTTGGACTAACTAGCGAAAAACGTGACGCGGATGTGTCACGAAACCTTGGACTAACTAGCGAAAAACGTTACGCGGATGTGTCACGAAATTTTTTCTTTTGATTTTCACGTACAACCAAGCCATTGCTGGGGAAATGAAACTTCTTTAGTTTTCACCGGACAAAAATCGTTGTCCACTCGTTGGAAAGCTTTTGATTTAATACGCATTTGTTTCGTACTTGTTCTTCTATTCATGTCATAGTTTTATATTTATTTATGTTATAAATGGATATAGTAAACAATGCCACTTGTTTTGTTGTCACTTGGTTGAGAAGTTAATCTTGGTTATAGTAATTGTAGACGCGCACCACAACAGAAAATTACCTACCTTGGTACCTACTCTGTTCTAATTTCGAACATTTACGAATTAGCGGGAAGAAAGCATGTTCCGTGTTTTGGCATTTTAGCCGACAGCTCAAAGCGGAAAGCAACCGGGGGGGGGGGGGGGGGGGGGTTCTTCATTTCCCGCATATTTTAGGTGATTTCCCCAAGAAGAAAGCATCTTTTGGCAATTTCAACAGCACCATAGTGTTCTACAGGTCCGGAAACGAAGTGCTCTCGATCAAATTTTAATGTGGCAGACAAACAAACAGACAGACGGGTTTCATTCTTCAAGCTTGGGGTTGCTGTATAGATCCAATGGTCTTTACTGTTGAGTGGGACATGTAGAATGATTGGAAACAGCGGATCACTAAGGGTGATTTTAAATGTGTAGGGGATGTAGCTCGCTTCGCTTGCTCTCTGTGGGATGTATAGATGCAATGGGATTTATATAGTCCATCCCGAGTTCATAGGAAAAACCCCGTTGAAATCCGACGTGTGTAACAGATGTTGCTCAATTCGCTCGCTAGGGGAGGGTTTTCTCGCTCGCTCAGTGTGGGATGTATAGTTGCGACTGGATATAGTCCCCATACCATCTAGACCTGCAGCCCATTTATCTGCGTAGAAGAGCTATCCTATAAAGATCATGTGGAACCTCGTAAAGTTTAAAGAACATTTCAGTACTAACAGAACCCAATAAAGAGAATGTGGAACCACGAAAAGTATATTTTTTAGATCATTTTTTCAATTTTTCAACTAATTGTATACGTCCATGCTACAATATGTGAGGAAGTTATTCTCCCACCCAACTTGGCAGACTTTTTTTCTGTTGGAAATGACTTTGAAACGCGGCACTTTATGTGGAACCACGAATTTTAGTTTGAAGAACATTTCAGTATTAACAGAACTGTCGGATGTTAAATGTATGTACGTATCCCCCCGTCTATTTTTCTAAATTATTTTATCTGCGTAGAACGGCTATCCTTTTCCCTTTCTATTCGTCCATGTTACAATATGTGAGGAAGTTATACTGCCCACCCGACTTGGCAGACGTTTTTTTTTTTTTTCAGTTAGCGATTACTTTCAAACAAATTAAATCGTATAAAACTATTTAGAACCATAAAAAGTTTGTTAGGTTTAATAGAGATAGGCAATTATTTTGGCTGCATAGAAGGGCTATCGTTTTCACCGTCTATTTTTCTGTTGGATGTGTCTTTCAAATCAAGAGGTTCCGAATACAAAGTTCTGAGTAACTACGTTTTGACGGAATAAGGAAGAGCGGTAGCTCGAAAACCAACATTTTCGTCTACATTCTCGTTTACTACAATCGGAAAAAAGAATTTCATGGCTCGAAACTCGCATGGAAACTCGGAACTTCGATGAACATTTTAAGACCAACCCAAGCTAAAACCTTAGAAATTTACTGGATCTAAGGTGGAAATAACCATAGCGTGGAACGCTTTTTTTCCCGCGTATTTTTCCTGAAACCTTACACTGCCACTGACATGTGAAGCGTTCTTGATCATATTTTAATGTGGCAGTGGATAGAAGATCGAGCGCTTGGCGAAAAACCAGTAGGTATCCTACATCCTCTTCTAATCTAGTGCGTGGCATACCCGATCTATTCCAAGTGAACACCAAATAAAAAGACTCTCGTCCCCCATCGAAAGGCTGATTCTCTTTGATTAAGCATATAACTTTCAGGGAAGTACTGTAGATTTGTTCAAGCTGTCCACAGAACTTGTTCGAAGCAACCCCCCCCCCCCCCCCCCCCCCCCAACCCATAAGGGCATTAAGCAAGGTGGCCTTCCGAGCTGCCAAATAGCCCAGTCAAATTAGACCAAAAAAAGGCAAATAGGGGAAATAATTCATAGTAAAGAAATTTCTTCACCAAGCTCTTCCTTCACACGTCGTAAATCATATCTCAAAAGTCCCCTAGTATGGGGGGTGAGCTCGACGAAGGAGAGGGGGTGTTTTTCTCCTTTTTTTCGACATTTTTTTTCGGTTTTTTGCCTATAACTCGAAAAGTAAGCGTTCTAGCGACTTGTTTACTATTACCAGAATTAAAGTGCATAAAATTTCCTACAATTTGCACTCCTGACTTCATTCTCTACGATTAGACGTTCAGCCGCTAGAGCGCGTTAAAAAGTAGGTATCATTTCAAAAAATCTGCAAAAAGGCCTTTATGCTCTTTTTACGCAGAAATCATTCGCTTCTGGGTGACTTAGAATACTCGTACATCATGACTTGTTTTCCGAACGTCAGTGATGCTCGGACAGTGGCTTGAGCAGGTTTCATGTATGTCTTTTGCTTCCGAGACTGCAAGGCAGCGGAAGCTTTGTTTTCACTTTCGAAATGAAAAAAAAATTTTTGCTCAAAAATCAAAATTTCCACTCGCATTTTGCGTTTCAGAGCCTCCTGAACAAATTTGGTTCCGTGTCTATCTGTCTGTCCGTCCACATTTCCTTGTAACAGCCATAACTTCCACAATTTTGATCCGATGTTAATCAAATTTTCAGGGATCGTGCGGGTTAAGCTCTAGATGGTCCCCTATCAACTTCATCATGATCAAATCAACGGTAGCTTCTGCGCAGACGCTAACGTGAATTCCTTGTGACGGTCATAACTCGGTCAATGTTGAACGGATTTCGGTCAGATTTTCAGGGATGATGTGGGTAAGGTCCCTTGAGGTCCCATAAGACAATCATCATAATTGCATTAGCAGTACGCTCTGCGCATGCGTGAACAAAATATTCTTGTTACGGTCCTTGCAACAGCCCTAATTTCCACAATTTTGATGCGATTTTCTTCAAATTTTGAGGGATCGTGCGGGTATAGTTCTACATGGTCCCCTATCAGTTCTGTTATGATCGAATCAACGGTAGCCTCTGTGCAGGCGCAAACAAAATTTTCTTGTTTCGGTCATAACTCAGGCAATTGTGAACGGATTTCGGTCAGATTTTCAGGGATGATGTGGGCAAGGTTTTTTAAGGTCCCGTATCACATTCTTCGTGATTATCAGTAGCGGTACGCTAGGCGCATGCGCGAAAGTGATGTTTTTGTTACGGTCACAGCTTAGTTAATTTTATCGGATTTTGTTCAAATTTTCAGAGATGATCCCGGTAGAGTCCCTTGAGGTGCCATACGAATCGTACGGTACTACCAGTGATTGTGCCCATCATGCCGGGACTTTATTTGCAGGGAATATTCCCGGCCGGGAATTAATTTTTTCTCCTCCTTTTTAAATATTTGCTATTCCATATATGGAATACCGAAATTCATGTGCAGCGGAATACATGCATGTTCATTGAAGGACTGTCATGGGGTTCACGTTCGAACGAAGTGAACTCCATTAGTTCCGGACGTAGGGATCGATTTGGCCAACAATGATACCGTCAGACCTCTCGTTGTCGTGATGAATGATCCCACAGTAGCCATAAAAGGATGTTTTAATCATGAATTTAGATCAAAATATTAATGAAATCCTGTAAATCAATTAAAAACTCCTTCAGTTTTGATCCGATTTAGACGAAATTTTCAGGGAACATGCGGACTACATCCTGGATGGTCCCATATTAAAATCAAAATTTTCCTTATTAATTTCATTTATTATATGTACCATTCAGCTTCCAATTTCCCACCTTATTAATTCCCTGATGCCAGAACCGGTCGTTTCTAGTTTTCTGGAATTTAATGGTGACATACTGTGAAGGTCACGAGGAAGCTCATGTGCCATTTCCTTGGCAGTGTATTTTTTCTGTTCTCCGCTTACATCCTGGAAACTGTGATAACCATAACATATTTTCAGCACCCTTACCAACTCACTGTGAATTATCAGTGAATATATATGTATATAAAACACAGTGGCTCTAAAAAAGAGAAAAAAGGAACTAAAGAAAATGAGCTGTGTTTCACCAAAAAATGTTTAATGTGCAGGTACAGTATAACCCATGTTAAAGTAATATTCACATAAGGAGTGGGAGGGGGAAGGGGTCATCAATCATCACAGGTGTCTGCTCTTCATCCATTGAGAATCAGCATCTACAGTCAAACTGAAAATTCGAAATCGGATTACAGTGAGGTGCATATAATCTTATATTGATAGATAGATGAAGTTCATGCAGATGATTAGGATGAAACTTACATAGCGATGGCATATGTGTTGAGTGGGTAGTCTTATGGTTCCATGTCTGTTTCATCATCTTCTGTCGTCAGCAAGTGGTGGGTTGTTTGTGCAGGAACCTGAACAGTTGGAGCAGAGTGTTGAGCAGTGGTCCACATCGACCACTACCGCAGCTTTTGGTGCAGCTGCAAAATATATTCTGCAGAATTTCAGGTGTTGCTGGTGGATCCAAATTTGGGATTGGTTTGAGGAAACCATCGTCTCCCCTACTCCAGCCCCAATTCTGCAGAATATATTTTGCAAAATATACATGAAACCTGCTCAAGCCACTGTCCGAGCATCACTGACGTTCGGAAAACAAGTCATGATGTATTCTAAGTAACCCAGAAGCTTCATACGAATGATTTCTGCGTAAAAAGAGCATAAAGGCCTTTTTGCTGATTTTTTGAAATTATACCTACTTTTCAACGCGCTCTAGCGGCGGAACGCCTAATCGTAGAGAATGAAGTCAGGAGTGCAAATTGTAGGAAATTTTATGCCCTCTAATTCTGGTAATAGTAAACAAGTCGCTAGAACGCTTACTTTTCGATTTATAGGCAAAAAACCGAGAAAAAAAATCGAAAAAAAGAGAAAAAACACCCCCCTCCCCCTCCTCGTCGAGCTCACCCCCCATAATAGGGGACTTTTGAGATATGATTTACGACGTGTGAAGGAAGAGCTTGGTGAAGAAATTTCGTTACTATGAATTATTTCTCCTGTTTTCTCTCATTTGACTGGGCTAAAATGGCTGCTCCGTTGCAGCTCAGCTATCGTTCGTGCTGGCCCACTGAGCTAGCTCTTAGTGGCTCCAAACTTGCTCAGTTTGCTACGGCCAATGAGCAAGGGCACCGTGCTCTGCGCATGTAATTTAATTAGAACCTCCATAACCTGATCAATGTTCATCAACAAAGGACTCGTCTTTTTTTCACGTATTTGTCCGCGGTGTTACATCTACTACAGTGGAATAGTTAATTTTAGAATAAAATTTAAATCGCTTAAAAACGTGTATGCACCTAGTTGAATTTTCCTTGCAGGAGAAGAATAGACATCAGCAGACTGTTTCAAGAATAAGAGCTGCCTTATTTTACTGCTGCAGTTTACTTGCCATCTTTTGTGCAACACAAATGCTTGATCACGAATTTAACAATCATAATTATTATACGGTTAAAGGGGTTGGCTGGCAAATAGAAGAGCCAATGCATCACCTTGAAAAGGATAGCTACCATGTCGATGATGTCAATACTCCTGTCAAGTAAGATGCGAAACTCCACTCTCCTTTTGAACCCACTTGAACCATTTGAATTATTATCACGTACCCATTTGAAAGTGACAGGTTGAGAAAACAATCACTCAAACGCTGGTAAAAGAAAACACCCTATTACGACTTCCCGACCCTAATGGCGCTTCCCATTTTCAGTTGATATAATCAAATAACCTAAAAATTATCCAAAATTTGTCAAAAAAATCATTTTTTAATATCCTTTTTGGTCTTATTTTCAATAATAAACCTTTTTAATCAACCAATAATTAAATCATTTTTTATAAATATATTTATTCAAATTCAAATCTGCAGTACTAATTAATTAAAATTAATTCAAATTAATTCAAATCTGCAGTGAAAAATGGGAGTTCCTATTTAAAATAGCGAAGTTGATGTCAATTGCGCACGTGCGCAATGCACAATTTTGTAATTTTTTCGATCCTTACCAAAACACATCAAGATTGAAAAAAAAATTAATTTTTTGACCCATAAAAACGGTTTTAGCAGATAGTGCATTTTTGGCAACAACTTCGGTTATAACTTCGTTTTAGCAGTATAATTTGATATATGATGAGTCTACAGAAATTAAAGTGGTGGAACGTGGTTTTAGATTGGGGGGAGTGGGGGAAAAAGTAAGAAATCATAACTTTGCAAAAAAAAGTCGAGTGAGGGGTCTTTTCCATAGTATTTTTTAACGCTGAATCGCATAAAACAACTTTCAGCACGATTATGCTCATGTATCAAATATATGTGAAAGATTTTTCATGAAAAAATATGAAATTCACATAATCTATTCGTTGAAGTAATTTGTTTTACAAAATTGCACTAGGTATTCACATTTTTTAAATCTGTTCTATTTAGCTCTTACTTCTTTAATCTGTAGATTCCTCTTCCTCACATATAATTTCTTCATCAGAATCAATCTCACTAATTGCATGATCATCGAGATAGTAACTTTGTATGCTTCGGCATCTAATTCCCTCGCAGTTTTTGCAAAGAACCGAACCCTGCACACCACTTTTAAAACAACTGCACAGTTGAGATGAACAATTTCCTTTGCACGAACAGAAAATTAGCTGAATGAACTAAATATGTACGCCTTTTTAGGTTTACCTCGTGCAACAACAGTCTTTTTTAATCTCTCAACTTCTGCAAAGTAATTGGTGAGTATATTGTTGAGAAAGGACGTACTAGAACTTGTGTTTGGGGTAGTTGTCCCATTTATTTCTTGAGAGAGACTACACGTGGAAGTACCTGCTGGAGTATCCGGTGATGGTTCATCAAAAAGTGGTTCTTCTCGTACTATGTCATTTTTACCGATTTCATCAGCGCCAAGTCGAACAGGAAATCATGGGTTTGGTTTGTCAACTATTTGGTTTTCAGTGCTGTCGTCGTCCTCGTCTTCCAAATCTGAAATTCCTCCCAGAAGATCGAGGAGCACATCAACATCTTGCTCATTCTCCAGGTCAAAAAAGTATTTCACTGAAAATAAAGAAAAACAAGTTAGTAAATAAGTAGGTACATTTAAATATAGATGAAAGTTACACCACTATAAAAATATATCCTCCATCCCCATCTACCTAACAATCAACAACCTAAAATCTGAAACTTTTTCAACTCTTTTGTTATCACCAAGGTATCGAATTATCAAAAAAAAAGGTACAAAATCAAACTAAGTAACCGTTTCAAAAACAATTATTACTTGGGCGAAAAATTTGTAAAAATGAGGGAATTTGCATGCGGGCTGTATACGACCCATGAGATTTGGAAAATCAAATCACTACGTTGCGTACTGATGGGTTGGATACAACCCACAAGTTTAGAACATACCAGCGTAAGAAATATAATTTTCTTACGCTGAAAACTATCAATAATGGTTGAAAATACTTCAATAATGTTAGAAACATTTAGATTTGTAAAATATTTCGATCTTTATCACAATAAAACTTGAAAATTTGCTCAGACTTACCAGTATCTTCCATGATTCGGGAGCGGCGATCTTGATTTAAGTTTTTCGGCCTTAGTAACAATATCATTGTTATCAATTAATCTTCTTTGCGATCTTGATTGTTTTCGGTCACGGGAAAATAATTGGCAAACACAAAAGGTTGTTTGAAAAAAAAGAGAAAATCTCTGAAGTTGTGGGTAGCATACTACCCGTGAGACCTGAAGGGGTTAAGGACTTCATCAGGGGCAGGTTGCAAAGTAGTTTTAATAGGCTGAAGTTCACTGCCATGACGAACCCTGCCCCAATCCTCAGGACACAGCACACAGGCAGTTGGATAGCCAATATTGTATTTGGTAGTAAACTCGTTACAAATGCTGTGGTCGTCGGCAAAGCTTCTAATTTAGCCGTTTGTTTCTGCAGTGACTTTTGGAAGGCATTAAAACGCAGCTGATCAAGGATGAGATCTTCATTCTTTTCGCCACACAGGAGGAGAAACAGGCATTCCCCTGCAACTTTAATCTCACCCTGGGTTGCATTCGGTTTCGAAAATGTTCTGACGCAGTCCATTTAATTTGGTTCAGTTTTGAACAATTTGAAAAGCTGTCGCAAACACTAAATGCATGGGCAACAAGAATGAAATCTTTCAGATTCAGTCGTTGCTTCTGTAGGTTTTTCGAGTTGAAATTTTTGTATTTTACACGATCTATCTATGGTTTTAATATCAACACAGGTTTATTTGGCAAGGCTAGCGCGATCATAATTATTAAAACATCAATATCTTGTGTAACGATAGTCGGCAGAAAGGAAGCTGATTTCTCCACTGCAGTCTGCACAAACATAAAATCTGAATCACCAACAGCTTGTTTCACTTCGATATTTTTTCTTTGTTGAGCTAGAGACAACATCTTGATAAATTGTTTCTTGTTTTCTGCACTGGACGGAACATCTCTTGATTGCCATAAATTGGAATTATTTCATTAATGGTAAAACGAGGTGCAAAGTGTTTGTATCTTCGTTAATTTTCACTTGTTTTAATGTTATTTGGATAATCATATCCATCAAAAACCACAACTGCTTTATGTTTAAAGTGATCTATCAAATACTTGGCGTATGAATCACATACGTCAGCATATGTGTGACCATTCTCTTTATTCCATTTGAGCGATTGCAGTAAGTGACCACCATCTATGATGAAGTAGTTAGTTTGTTCATCGTCATCAACACAAGTGAATTCCTCATACAGATTTAATCTAACTATCTTTCTCATTCCTTGAGAGGTGAAAATTGAGAGAGGATACGGGGCTATTTCCAACTTGGAATAATCTGACAAGTCATCTAACTTGTTCCTCCTAACAAGCATTCTCTGGTATAGTATCATTGGATCGATCGCCATCACTTTTCCATTTACCTTAACACAGGAATGTACCTACTGCGGCAAGAAATCACTCATAATTACTTCTTTTCATTTTTTATGAATTTATGAATTTCTCACCAACAAATTGCGTCATGATCTTTTCACCAATCTCTTTTGACGTGTGGCAATAAATTTATCATGTCGGTACCAATGATACCTGTCCCAAGAGACACTACAATTGATGACGAGTTATGAAATGGATTATTATTTCCAGGCGCTTCTGAAGTTTTGCAATTTCATTATTGTCCCTATTTGTAAGACTTTCACGAGCACATACATGTTGCACAGAAGTAAGGAAAAAAAGGCCTGAATAATCTTCAAGAGCTTCAGTAATGTGTGCCGTTGCGGGTTTTCTTGAAACATAATTACTTGATACATCGTCAGTAAATCCTTTGTGAATAACTCCTCCTTTCTCTTTGAATTCTTGGTTTGCTATTTTCTCTATCGACATATCTGGTGAGGTACCACTGCAGAATTGGTTTGTTCTAATTTTGAAGAATCCCTCTGAAAACCGTTGAAATTCGGACTGTGATATATACGTTTGCAGTTTGGACATCTGTTGAAGATGGATGAGGCTTTTGCATAGTGAATGTTCCCACTTGAAATAAAGTACAGAACCATAAGTTTTCTGTCTACAATTGCCCTTTCCACCGTGTTAGAACTTTGAACCTGGAATGCTGATAATCCAACTTCCCCTCTTTCATACTTAAAAATCTGAGAAACGATGGTTGTTTGTGCACAAACATCAATATTACAATTGCATTAATTTCACTATCATTTCATTCAGTGTCTCCATTCAAAGAACAGGTACTTGCCTACTTACTTTTCTATACACAATTTTATATTTTGGCATGGATATGTCTTTTGGCTGAGGGTCAAGGAATTTTTCGCGACACTTTTTTTTCCCGACCGACCATCGTTCACACTTTTTTTCCCGACCGGCACATTTTCTATTGATTTTCACGTACAACCAAGGCGTTACTAGGGAAGAGTAACTCCCATAGTTTTCATAGTAGGAAAATCGTTCGCCACTTTTTGGAATGCTCTCAATTTACCATGACATTTCATGACCTCTAAGCCATTGTAGTGTCAAGGAATACTGATTTATTACTCAAGTTAAAAACTAATATTGTTTTGTAACCATAATGGAATAATCTTGTGAAATGAAGGCACTACATGGTTGATATACAATTGAGTAGTAGGTACCAACTGGTATGCAGTAGGTACTAGACATATCCATGATCTTTTGTTTTTCCCGTCAAGGGAGAAATTTGACATGGATTTTTCTTTTAATTCATTGCCAAGTCCTATGGCTCGGTATGGTTATGAATTTTTTCCCTAAAAACTCATCATACCTATATCATAATAAAGTGCTCCGATCGGGTTGAAAACAGTTTTTTTCCGATTCAGCATTGAGAAATACAAAGGAAAATACACCTCACTTCCTTTTCGTCCTTGACACCTTTCCGTGAACTTATGATTTCTGACGTTCCCCCCCACTCTCCCCTCTATAAAACCATGTTCCACCACTTTAATTTTTCAAGACTCTTCAGATATCAAATTCTACTGCTAAAAAGAGCTTATAACCAAAGTTTCATTGATGGACGAATTTTGTTGCCAAAATACCATTTTTAGGTCTTATTTGACTGGACTAATAGGGGAACGTTTTTGGGGGTGTAAACAGGGGATTATAATTTTGATTCGTTATGCTTCAAATAATTTTTTATTTCCTCCTCTTTCTTATTAGTGGCCTCCAATCCTTTTTTGACAGACGCTATAATGTGGATAAGTGGCGCATGTGCATCATCTGTCTCAGTATATGTATCTGCAAGCCTTCGAGAGACGACGAAAGGGAAATTGACGCAGAGAGTGATGCCTCACATTCGGAAGGATTGACAGTTACGACGATGTACAAATTTACATTTAAAGTGACACCCCCTTTGAACGATGATATATGATGCACACTGCTGGAAAAACAACAAAATCCTTTTGGTTCATCCTTCCACACCATAGCTGCAGAAAACTCGCATTCCCTTTCTGGCTTACCTCTTGCGCAAAACGCTTTCTTGAGTCATACGATGTCACCTGACCTTAAGTAGAGACCTACAGGCAGCTTAACTTTTCATTTCTTCGTGAAGGCAGTTGCTGAAACATCGTGTCTTTTTATTCTACCAACATCAGGTTTTTTAGCGTTAGGCATATTGTACTTTTGCCCAAGCCCAGTTCAAATTCAGCAGCAACTAATTTTTGGTAGAGCTGCACTTGGTTACCAATAATCATCACAACCAGTGCCATGCTGAACAGTCTTGTTGCTCTGCAGTCCCTAGAAACCAGTCAATCGTGTTGTAAAGCCATTTACCCGTGCGTTGCACGGATCTACATGTATGGGTAATTTTACCTATGTCCTACGGTAACAGGAGAGCATTTAGCTCACTCAGCTGGGCAGGAAAAAGCCCATAATTTTCTTAGTTTCTCGAAGTCCCAGAGAGGCTACCCATCGAATTTCAAATTCCTAGGGTGAATAGGAGAGAATTTAGCTAAGTCAGCTGTTCAGGTTGGAACCCCTCCTTGCATTCGTCTCTTATTGTCATAGAGAGGGGGGAGCCCCCTGTCAAATTTCACATTCCTATAGTGAAAAGGAGTGAATTTAGCTCACTCAGCTGATCAGGAAAGAGCCCATCATTCAATTCGTTGCTCGTGTCCCAAAAAGGCACCCTATCAAATTTCCAATTCCTATGGTGAATCGGAGAGTCAGCTTATCTGGTTGGACTTGAAAAAAAAAAAATTCTTTTAAGCAAACCTTCCCCGTGCCATCCCAATCATTTTGCAAAAAAAAAAAACCGTTCAAATCGGTCCATGATTTCGTGAAGGTGCTATTACTCATTTATAGAATAGATACCTAATTATAATCAAAATTTAAATTAATTAATTAATAAACCGAAAACATTGTTTGAGCGTATTGGTAATGTGAAAATCACCAGTGTGCACTTGCGTTGAAATGTAAAACCTACCGAATTGTGTGAATAATTTTCTTGGATTTCCAAGATGAAGGAAAATATTATTTAAAATTGTCATTTGCTTCACATTACAATAGTTATGTCTCCGCAGCGTTATTAACATTAAACCCCATTTGCAATTTATGTTTTTTCCAATTTCAATATCCCAATAATTACAATTAGGTACCTACCTCTCCTTACCCTGATATATATGATGAGGCGTATCAATTTAAAAATAATTTAAAAATAGAACATCCAAAATACTGTACTAGATATTAAATATTTTGTAGACTAATATATTAAATTCATCGTATTCACAGGGCTGTAAGTTATATCAAGACGAGCTTGGCAGCACTGGAGAACACTTGGTACAATGGAAAAAATATAAGTGATTTTCACAATGGTAAGTACCTATTAAAGCGTTGATAATTTTATTGTCAGTTCTACCATAATGTGATGAGAAATGCTATTACTGCTCAAAATTGTTCATCTTTTGACACAGTTGTGTTGGTAGGTACTCCTCATTCCTTGTAACCCTTTGGTAAAATACATATCAACATAGCTATTCTGGCGTCTCAAGAGGCCGGAGTATGCTAGAAAAATTAATTTTCTGAATAATCTCATTCTGTGTGATATTATAATGATTGGATTTTGGTTTATTAGGTATTTTTCAATTATGAACCATTGTAATCGGCCAAGGTAAATTTTGTTTGTAAAACTTATGAGTGCCTATGTCCATCGTTCCAATTACAGTGCGAAAAGATCTTGATGAGAATCCTGACATAGAAGATGTGGTGTGGTACAAGAATGGGCTAAATCGAAAAATCGGCATATCCATTTCCAATAAAAACTCAACCTTTTAAACACTAATCGTGTAGAGGAGAAAGCTTTAATAATTGTATGTCTTCTTCATATTATTATTTCTTAATTTTAATTATTGTTTCAATTCAAAAAATATAAATACATATCTGATTTACTGATGAGCAAGTCTCTTTGTGCTTTTAATAAAATCTGGAAGATTTATCCACGTCTTTCACTCATTTTTTGAGTTTCGAATAATGACTATAATTATTGTCTTAATCTATAACTAATATTGCGGTCTTACTACATAAAAGATATGTTGATATGTTATCAAACACATGAAAATGTTCATTTTACTGAGGTGTTGTGTGTATTAAAAAGCTATTTTTATGCAGTCAATACCAACTGTAGGTAGCTGGTTTCATATGTACCTAAATGATACTATAAATTTTCATCTTTATATTTTCCTGTTTTTGAGTTGGTAAAATTTTGGTTCAGTTGGGAATTTCATGATACTCCCCCCCCCCACTATTTTCGCCTGGTGATGCCCCTGCCTCTACCCCTCCACGAAATTTCAAGTTACTGAGAGTCCAACAACTTCGAACAACATAGTAAATAGTAGGGATGGGTATCGTTACAAAAGTATCGAGAAAGGGTATCGATACTGTATCAGGATGCAAGTACCGGTACACCAAATATTGCTTGAGCAAAGTATCGATATTTATAATATCGCGTATCGATACCACATGCACAATGTTGCTTAAGAATAAGTTTTTCCCAACAAAATAATTTTCAAACCGGAGTTTGAATTATTTAACACAATGGATGGAGGTCATTGTAAAATAAAGTTCATAGTAGAAGATATATTATCTGGGAAAAATTATATTATTTTCATATATTTAAAATTACTGTATTGAAAAATCATGTAAGAAAATGTATTTACTCGAATAGATAAAATCACGTCAAAACGATAAAATCACGTCACGATAAAATAGTCACAGGGATGGAAACGTGAGCGCAAATATACTTGAAATTACCACAACTCATCATCTACACTTTTCAAAAATATGAGTTTGGAAACCAACTTTCCTCCAAGTCGATTCCTTGCCGGAGTAACTGTGGCTTCATAACAAGTGGCTAATCGCTGATCTGCGAGTCGTTGACAAAGTCAACTAAAGAAAAATTGAATTAAGTTTGTTAAAGTTGTTGAGAAAAAAATTCCCGATATTTCAAAATATCGGAATGCAAGTATTGATACTCAATAATATCAGAGGGCACAGTATCGTTACAATTATATCGATATGAGGTGGAAAATATCGATATTTTGAAATATCGAGTATTGATACCCATCCCTAGTAAATAGTCGAACAACAATAGAGAATCATCAAAATCGGTTGAGGTTAGCGAAAATAATATATTTCATTTTTCCTCCTATTTACATTGGCCTATAATTATTAAACCCCGTATGAAATTTATGATCAGAATATGGCACATCGTACCTCTGAGAAGTGTGCTTTTAAAATTCCAAGACCCCGCAATTTTACGCTCCACAGTAAAGATGTTTTAAAAAACATGAAAATGATGCTTGAAGTAATTTACATTAGCGCATGCGCACAATGGGGCAATAATTTGAGAAAAATGAAATTGGTAGCCTAACCCACCAAGTCCCAGAAAATGTAATCAAAATCTGAAGAAAACTGTACCCTGTTCTCGGAGTATACTTTCGCGCATGCACAGGAGCTAATAATGATGCAATTATATTGAAATAAACATGGAATAACTAAATCATTGTCCCCAACTATGCACCAAATTTACACTGTAGAAACATTTACAATATTGACCACTGTATAAAAACATTAGGTAGCTGCTTGATTCTAGTAGAAACCGCAACTTTTAAATCTCTCGAAAGTGATAACAATGCTTCCGCTACCTATTGGTAGACTTGGGAGCGATTTAAGAGATGAAATTTAGCATTTAGGTACCAATACATCACTAGTATGTACATCGCACGGACAATAGTTGATACACTCGATTTCGCAATGTTATAATAAATTCCATTGGACCTTATCACCTTATAATTCCAATATTGGCATAATATCAGCTGATATTTACAAGGCAATTTTTATGTATTCCAGTATTACTATCTAGCGATTTTTGATGGAATTTCGAGCTTGATCGTCTATTCAATAGGTCCGCTAGCAGCGCGTGATTTCTCTATCTTCTCGCTCTTAGAAATTCGAAGGTTTTTTTTTTACATGTTCAAGCCCTTAGGGAAAGCAAATTATTCAATTTACAGCGTTGAGGGTGGTTTTAATCGATTCTTTGGAATTAAATTTATCATTAACAAGCAAAAAATTATAATTGTTACTAGAAAAGTTTTCGAGATCTCGATTTTTTAAATGTTTAGCCCTTTAATACAACCCTTTAGGGTTGATAAAAATTAATGCCGAGCTTCTAACACCATCTAGCCCCCAAATTTAATTTTTAACACAAGTTTCATATAGTTTGGTCTAGTATTTTCGGAAAAAAGCCGCGGACGGCGGACGGACAGATTTTTTTTTTCTTTTTTTTAAATTCGATTTTTGGATATTACGCATTAGAAACGTAAACCAAAAAGTTTTCAGGGGATGTTGAAAAAAATTTTGTTCTTGATCGATAACAAAGGTTCATTATTGAAAATGATAAACCAAAAAAAAGGATGAAGAAAAATGGCTGAGAAAAACGAAAATATCACGATTTATCGAAATTATCCCTTCCATTTACCCCGACGGTTAGTAAGTTTGAACCTTCCAAGGTTTGTGGAGTAACGAATCGAATTAGAAAAAAAAGAAGTGACGGAAATCTGATGATAATAGGGAGAACAAATTATGTGTTACTATTACCTCCTCCATCCACCCCCTTCCATAACGGAATTTGAAAATCCTGACATTCTTTCAAAACTAGATGAAATTTTTAAGTGAACAAAAAAATAAATAAATCACGAAATGCAGATAGGATCAGTGTAAACATTATGATTTATAGGCAATACCTCTCCATTCACCCCCTTCCATGAAATGTAGAACTCTTAACATATGTACCGAAACTAGACCAAATTCTTAATTGAACAAAACAAGAATCATGAAAATCGGTCGATATTGTGGCTTGGAAAGCGCATGAATGAATTGGCCACTACCCCCCCCCCCCCCCCCCCCCCCCCCCAAACCTAACCGTAAATACGTTGTGCCCAACGTTTGTTGCAAAAAGAAAAAAAACAGAAGAGAAAGAAACACGTGAAAAAGATGAGATATTTATTTCAATAGAGACACATAAAATTTCAAAAAAATTAAAATAAAATAAAATAGGTTCAGAATTGTAGCCGTGGCTGCGTCCATACAATTCGTCCTAAAAAAGCACATTTTATCGAATTTCCGTAGAAAATGAAGCTATTGCAACGGCTCCAAAAATGATGAAATTAAAATTTTTGAAAAATTCTTTGAAGGAAATCCGTTTCGAGGCATCCTGAAATAAAAGATTAATACAAAATATATATATATATATTATATATACATATATATATATATATGTATATATATAATTTGTTTTGAATGAATAATAGATAAACAAAGAAAGGAAAAAGATGTTTTTGATATTTCGAATAGTTAGAAGTTGAAAATGCAAATGAAAAAATAATTTATAGATTTTTCGGGTGATGGGATGGCTTGTTGACAGGGAGATGTATGTTGATAATGTCAATCACTAGGTGGAGATAATTTCAATCATTAATGTTGAGGCCGGGTGGTACTTCGCTTTCAAAACCCACTTGTGGAGAAATCGGTCGTTAGAACCTGGTGGCATCTTTTTCAAAACCTTCACCCCAAAACATTGATCAAATGATGCATCATGAGATCTTGCGCGTTCGTTGATAGGAAGTGGCTGGTTATGGGTGACTGAAGCACGATGGTTATTCATCCGCAGATTCATTTGCGATACTTTGCCAACATAGAAAGCCTGTTGATTGACAGTGCATTTCTGGCATAGTAATTGGTAAACACACATTTTGGATTGGCACTCTGCTGAGTTTACACATTTGTAGGAATATGTGGTGTTTACCGAAGTGAAATATGCACTTTCAATCACGAGGTTGCAAAGTTTGCACCTGAGTCGGCCGCATGGATGTAACCCAGGTTGATGACACCCTGTAGACTGCGTCGGTTGAGGGTGACAAGATTTCACCGATATTTTTTCCTTGACGATACGTCACTTGTGGTGTTTCTTAGAAAATTTCTCTTGTCTGTAAGTTGGCTCTTAAAATAGGTTGTAGCTCACGAAGTAAACTATTCAATTTTTGGGCTCCAAAGAAGAACGTAGTAATTAGTGGCACTCGGTCCGTAGTCGCCGGTGGCGTTGCTTAGTAGGCTTGACAGATAGGATTCGAGATTTTCTTTCTTGTTATTAATTCAATGACCTCGGATTGATAACGATCTCGGGATTGATCGTTTTGTATGTGGAGGGTGGCAGCTGTCGTAATGCAAGTATAATTGTTGATTTGTGGGTTTGACGTGTACAGTGGTGATGAAATTTCCTTCTTGTAGAGTGATGTTGACGTCGAGAAATGTAATGGTTGTTGCTGAATATGACCAAGTGAACAACATTTCTATAGCCTTTTGAAATATCCGATTTTTAATTGACATTTGACGTCACATTCTATCATTTCATCATATTTAATTTGAGTTCCTTAATATTCCTTCAGAATTGTTTCTCCTAAGTAGTTCACCAGTGCAATACAATCGAAGCATTGATAATGTTTAGTACTTTTAATGATAATATAGTCCATTCTAAAATTAGGAAGAAAAACCTCAATGCTCTTCTTGACTGTCAAATAGGGAAATTTGTTTGCGCCCCACTCATTTTGCAGACCACCGGCCGCCACTGAAATTAGGTATTATAAGAAATTATAATGTACACGCTTATCACTGAAACCTTCCGAGGGCTTTATAAATTTAAGGGCGTTGTATTGAAGACGTCTCAACTAGGACGTAGTTACTAATAAATCTTGCACTTGGGTTGTAAATCAAGCAGTGGGGATGGGATTCGATATCAGTCATATAATATATCCATTTTACTACCGATTTTCGTTATTTTAGTACCGAAATCGGACTTCCGATAATATCCCCCCCCCCCCCCCCCTCATAATGATGTATAATGTTCCCCCAGTATCGATATTTTGCCTGTAACTCAAGATTTTCAATAATTTTCAACCAGTAAGAGTAGTGTTTGGGAAAAGGCGATGAAAAATGAAACATTCCAAACTAAAATGAACCCTTACCATACCTAATGATTCGATTTCTAAATAAGTCTATCTGTGTGCGAGTGAATCTATGTCTAATGCGGGGCTTCACAATGCTTCCCCAGCGTGTGTTATTTTATGTACCTACTTGAGTTTAATCGTTTATAACGTGATTTTCATGTTCTTGACGATGCTAAATTACGTAGCAGGCAAATTCATCATTTATTATTGTTAGTTCATCAGTATCACACAGACAGTCAGTAGATTCCTTGTTTCTGGAATGCACCTAATTTTTTTTTCCGTCGCCTACCCACGATTGACCCATCTGGATGAAACTGAGCGATTGACTGCGTGGAAGTTGTGATTCTGAAAACTTCTTGATTTCGTTGTTATACAACACTGCCAGTAAATGTAGCATTTATCCGAATCTATTGTATACATGAGTAATGTCAGCAGCTTCTCGCTGAAACTCATGGACGGATTTGAACGGGGTTTTTCGCAAAATGATCGAGATGGCACGGGCAAGGTTTGTGTAAAAGAAAGTTAAAAAAAAAGCGTCCAACCAGATCAGCTGACTCGGCTAAATTCTCTCCTATTCACCCTAGGAATTTGAAATTTGATAGGATCCCTCTCTGGGACATCGATAAACGAATAAAATGATTGGCTCTTTCCTGATCTGGTGAGTGACCTAAATTCGCTCCCTTTCATCCCAAATGTGAAATTTGACAGTGAGCCTATTTGGGACAATAAAAGACGAATGCAATGACGGGTTCCAACCAGAGCAGCTGATAGCTAAATTCTCTCCTATTCACCCCGGAGATTTTGAAATTCGATGGACTTGGAGAAACTAATAAAATAAAGTGATGTTTTAGCAATAATTGTCTACACGAAGAGTTATGCTGCCTGTACGTACAGCCTCATCGTACGACACATGTGAAAACTACGAGCGTTTTGCACAGTTGAGTAAGCCAGAAAGGAAACGCTTTTTTTGTGCAGCAATGGTATGGAAGAATGAACCAAAAGGATTCTGTTGCCTTTCGGGCAGTGTGCATCATACCATCGTTCAAAGGAGGTGTCTTTTTTAGTAAATTTGTTAACCGTCTAACTTTCAATCCTTCCGACTAAGGCGACTCTCTGCGTCCTAATTCTCTTTCGACGTCTCTCATAGGCTTGAAGATATATTTACTGAGGCGGATGATGCACATGCGCCCCCACTTACCCACATGGCGTCCATCAACAGAGAATTGGAAGCTTCTAATAGGGAAAAGGAATAGATAAAAGTTGAGGAGCATCGCTTACTTTTTGAATTGAAGCGTTACGAATCAAAATGTTTAACCCCCTGTTTGTTTACCCCTAATATAGTTATTGTAGTATACACCTGGACCCGTGGAAACTTGTAACCCTTATCTGGCCTGGGAGGTGTCACCCCTCACCATGCCAGCACCTATATAAAGAGCCTAGATGGCTAGTAAATACACCATTCTGAACAGAAAACTGTACATACACCTACCAGTAATTTTAGTTTATTATTTTTTAATAATGAACCTTTGCAATCGACCTAGAAAAACAAATTTTGACGCCCTCTCAAAATATATTGGTTTACGTTTCAAGATGCGTAAAATCCGAAAATACATCGTTTCTCCGAAACTGCAAGACCAATGTTGATAAAATTTGGGTCGAAAATCATATATGGGCAATATTAGTCTATTTGCTTCTAGAAGCTCGGCATCTATTTGGGTAAACCCTAAAGGGTAGAATTATTTAAAGGCTGAAATATTAAAAAATCGAGATCTCGGAAACTTTCAAGGTAGCAGTAATTTTTGGGGGGGTCTCATTCGCAGATTTCATCCCAAAGAAAGGAATGAAACCACCCAGATCGCTGTACGTTCATCCGTTTGCTCTCCTTCAGGGCTAGAACATTGACAGAAAAAAAGTCGCCTTATAAACTATGACGATCGTATCAGCAAATAATTCCAATGGAATTCGTTAAAAGTTGGGAAGTTATTATCATTATTATTATTTATTTATTTTTCAATTATTTTCTTCCCATGATTTTCCCAATCAGCCAAGAAAGTTAAACACCATCCCCCCCCCCCCCCCCCCCCCCCACATACTCCAATCTACTTGGTGCTACGGCTCTGCTCTTTGGTTCGTGTGCCTACGTGAACTAGACTAATAATATTATAATACATACCTGCGTAGATCTGCATCTAGTACATAAATAATACACCTTTGTCGGTCAAAATCCGTTATGTGCCCACAATCTTAAATTTTTTTCAAATCACTACTAGACTATCATCAAACACTATTTATAGGCTACAAACATTCCAACACACTAGTACGGCCAAATATAAATGACTTTTGTTGAGTTTCTTGATGTGGAATACTTGATATGGAATTTGACCGTGTATAGTTTGGTGGTCTGGATGCTCGCAAGCTCGCATCTCAAAAATACATAACATCAAGTAGTCAATCCCTTAGTAACAATGCAGATTAGTTGGACATGTAGATCAGAATGAAGTGTATAGTTTGGTGGTCTGGATGCTCGCAAGCTCGCATCTCAAAAATACATAACATCAAGTAGTCAATCCCTTAGTAAAAATGCAGATTCGTAGGACATGTAGATCAGAATGAAGTGTATAGTTTGGTGGTCTGGATGCTCGCAAGCTCTCATCTCAAAAATACATAACATCAAGTAGTCAATCCCTTAGTAAAAATGCAGATTATTTGGGCGTTTAGCTTGGCGGGCATATAAATTTAAGATTGTGGGCACATAACGGATTTTTTTGGTCTAGTAATGTCGGTTTTGTCGTTTCAGGGCGATGGGCCAGAGACTTGGTGTCCAAACCAATTGGGGCGGCCAACATGATAATGACGTTTATCCCTAAAGAAGGAGGTAAATTACAAAGTTTTTTTTTCTAAACTAAGAGGTAGGTACCACCTATCTAGCGCTTATTAACAATGGAAAACACCCATTGTTATGAATGAATACCTACTGATGGGGCTGCTTGGGATGATGAAAATGAATTTGAGTACTGACTCCATTAACCGACGTAGTCAGAACTAAAAGAACACTAGATGAACGGTTAACCTTATGTGGCTGGATCTCTAAGTACTGTTGCCGCCTCTGAGAATGTGATTTTGATACTTAGTACTAATCTTTCCAAAGCTAATAATGAAAAACCGATGGTCTGCCGATTGCAAGCCACAGCGTTCATCCATGGCACCAGTGTAAAGGGTGGGGGAAAATTATTTTTTTCGATCATTTGCTACCTCCCCGAACTTTGCTTACAACTTACAGAGAGGTCACTGAAGGGAAAAATGCGAATCTGCCTTTCTGCATATGCTGCGAAAAAATAGCAGAAGTTTTCGAAATTTCTTGAATTGTGGATGCGAAATTGATGAATTTGCGCATTTAGGTACTTTTCTCGGTGTACTAATTTTTGATGGTCTGCTGGAGTTAAAAGTGATAGTCTGCCGGTCAAACTAGTGTGCGAAAAATTAGCAGACCTCCGCCAACTGCCGCGCATTATGGGTAAAAATTTTAATTATTTGAAAACTCACCAAATTCGGCGTACTGATTTCATAAGGCCTGAAGATGAAGGAAATACAAGTCAGCCTTTTCGAAACTGCTGCGGTAAAATCGCTGACTTGCGCCGATTGTTGCCTCTCAAGTTGGAATATCTGAAAACTCGCAAAACTTGAGTCTCGGATTCCTGGATGCACTTTGATAGTCTGCTGTCCTAAATCCGCTACGGAAAAAGTGCAGACTTCTTCAAAAAGTCTAGTGAAGTGCGGATAAAGGGGGAAATAAACTTTTTCAAAATGTCAACCATTGATTCCGGCCAGGTATTTGATCACTTCGAACCTAGTCTGCCGTTCCGCCCCCGCTGCGAGTAGTTTGCAGACCTGTCTAAACCAAATTAGAGCGATAAATCAGCAGTTTTGATCGGATGAACTTCAACAACTTGGAGAAAACTTCAATAAGGGGAGTCGCAATTTAATATTAAGACGGATTTTGAGCCGAATGGATTAAGTACCTACTCACTTGTTTACTCAGGTGATAAATGACCTATTTCGTGTGAAATAGAGGTTACAGGCTTAAACTGTTGAATGTTACCTTTAATCTTCCATCTGTGGCCGAAATAAGGAGGAAGAACAGAGTATCAGTATGGGAAGGGTTAGAGCAGGTAGAGGACTTTTCCCCGAGTCCTTTCCTGATCTCAAGAGTGGGTAGCAGGTACGGTACCTATACAAGGAACATGGTGTTCACACTAAGATTGTTATCCTCCTATTTTTTTTTTTTTTTTTAATGGTGCGTTAAGTATTGAAACAAAATGGTAAAAACGGTACGCGTTACAGGGAAGACTTACCCAAAATCTAAGCTTTCTAAGAGTATCATCAGTTTTTATTTTACTTTACTGATTGGGGAGAAAAGTATGATTGTACGCAGAAAAAACATGGCTTTGTACGTTGGTTTTGTGGTTTTGGTTTTTGTGCGTGTGGTTTTGTGGTCTTTCAAATTTTTTTTTTTTTTTTTCTTTTTTTTCTTTTTTGAAGTTGACATCTTCAAAGGCGTACGTCTTCGCGGCCGTAGACGTTTGAATACATTTGTATTTGGAACGTTTGGCATTGACGTTTGATTGTTCCCGCTCTATCCAAACGTTGAGTGAATCATCAAAGAGGTGGAAGTTTCGCAATAGGAGCACCAAAACATCAACGTCTGATGTCCTTACTATGGTGCTTACTGAGGTGAGCTTGGAGAGGACGAAGATAATGTTCCGGTCAGCCTCTGACCATTTTCTAAGTTGATTGCGGGCCATTTCAGCACTCTACTTCGTACTTGTGTATGAGAACTGAGTCACGTGTGAAGAATGTCCGACAAATAATGTGAAATTTCGGAATAAATATGCATATTCATCTAATTATGAGCTTCATCTTGAAATCGTCTACTATCAAGTCTTTCAGGAAGTCATTACGCTATCTTTGAGACGCTTTGAAGATGTTATGTTCAACTTCTCGTCCATCGAAGCTGTTCTAGTTGATCTTTCTGAATATTTGATTGATAGGCGATCATAGGTGTCAAATAACAAGTAAACGGTGGGGCATTTCGTAGGCGAAAAAATGGAGTAAACACTAGAATTTCTCACTTTTTAAAAACTACTATTTTGGTTTATTAGGGGGGGGGGGGGGGGGGGGGGGGGGGGGGGGTGGTGGAGTGAGAGGAGGCGCCGGCGCCGCGGCACCTTGTGGTGGGTACGGCGCCGGCGTTCCTTCGAGGCATGAATATATGTTTTTTTCAAGGTCATATTTGTGTGTTAATACCAAAGCTTGTCCTACGCATATTTAATAACATATCCTCTCGACTTTTCGTACGTACTTAGATAATGATATTATTAAGGCAATAACTATTTGAATAGATAGGAGCTCAAATCGAGAAATATAAACATGCGTATATAATTATAGAAGTATAGGTTGTGGCAACTCGAAATAGGACACGCCGAGGAGTCTGGACGGGCCCTATGACGTACGCTAGCCAACTAAAACTACGATCAAACTCAATTGAAAAAATAATAAACCTTTGTGAAATAATTTGCAGCGTTTTTAGTTGTCAATTCGTAAACAGGGTATGGATTCAACGCAAAGATAGCAAGCCTCATGTGTGGAAACACCGTGGTTTAGATGCACTTATAGGTCATTAGTCGTTACGAACTCCATGTTATTGGGTTTTCCGTTGGGTAAATTATCAACAAGTATGAAAAATTATTTATCTCTATGACAATGAACCAGGATTTTACCTGACACAATCATCAGTGGAGGCAGCACTTTACGCAATGTCAGCCCAATAGTTTTCAATTCTTAGTGAATTTTTGTAGAAAAGTTCCAGTCTTGAAGCATAATTGTATGAGCGAATTTTCGTAAACAATCGTGTTATATTGTGATAAGACATATTGTTTTGAAATTTGTTGAACTATTTTGAAATTCGAGCATTTTGAGTGTATACAATATCATATTAACATAGCATAATATAGTTAACTTCTAATTTTATGGCAGCAAAACTCTTTAAAAAATAATATTCTGCAATTCAAAGAAGATTAGGAAATTTTAGCTATTTTTTGGTAGTTTTTTGGTTTTGGTTTTGGTTTTTTGGTTTTTTTTTTTTTTTTTTTTACAGATTATTCAGCAAATATTACTGAAATTTGAGTACAATTTTTTGCATAATTTTGTGCGTAAATTGAAAAAAATTTTCAATTTCGTTTTTGATCAACTTTTTTCGGCTAAAATTCTGCTAAAAAATATAAATTTGACAGTTTTTAGCCGCTTTTAGCCATTTTTAGAGATTTTTTTAGTACATTCTTTTAATTTTACCAATTTAATGTGCTCAAAAAGTGTTGAACAACGAACTCATCCTTTCGTTTGGAAAGCTTGGTTTTTCGGCGCAAGAATGAAATTTTTATCTCTATCCTATGGAGAGTTATTGTCTGGAATGATACAGATCTTTTTGCTCAGAATGGACTTTAGAAAGGATTTTCGAAGTATAACCACA
Source organism: Adelphocoris suturalis (assembly GCA_030762985.1). NCBI lineage: Eukaryota > Metazoa > Arthropoda > Insecta > Hemiptera > Miridae > Adelphocoris > Adelphocoris suturalis. Next base: position 64,387,151 of record CM061040.1, on the reverse strand, counting down.
AACCTCTTCTTCCAGTCACTCAATTTTTTCCTTGCGGACTTCTAGACTATAGTCCGTCGGTATATGAGTGTACATGCACATCTTCATGAAACGTTCATATTTAACAGTTTGATCAGATGATGTGGAATAGCTTTCTGGCAATCAAGTATATTCATCAGCATAATTTTGTGCATACAAATTTTATTGTTCAAGCTCACAGTTAATAAATTGGTTTTGTCTACAGTCCTGCTAAAAAAATATATAGAAATATTTTTAGCAGTTTACAGCCATTTTCAGCGATTTTTCAGCACTTTTATCAGATTTTTATTTTACTTGGCTAATAGGAGGAGGAAAGTATGATTATACGCTGAAAAACATGGTTTTTTTTCTACGAAATTAAGGGATTTTGTGAAAAATGATCCCCTACGAAAATACGAGTTCGGGTCCGCTTTCTGCGTATTTTTTCACGCTGAATCGAATTGTAACGCTCGCAGATCTCCCCAACTCCGTTATACCCGAGTTTTACACTTTAACTAACATGTTTTACCTCTAAAATCACATAAATTTGAGCATAACAAATAAACTAAAAATTAGTTAGCTAAAGTGTAAAACTCGGTTATAACGGAGCTGGGGAGATCTGCGAGTGTTTCCATTTGATTTAGCGTGAATAAATACTCAGAAACCGGCCCCAAACTCGTGTTTTTTAGGGGTTTTTTTTAGGGATAATTTCAGAAAGCTTAGATTTTGAGCAAGTTTTCCCTGTAACGCGTACCGTTTTTACCATTTTGTTACAATACTTAACTCACCATTAAAAATAAAAATAAAAATTAAAAAAAATGAAATTTTAAAAACTGGGAAATTCTTGCGTGTAGTCCATTTTTTTCACGTGACGTACTGTGAAACAAATTCAAATACTTAGAGCGATGGGAAATTCAACGCTCTTTCCAACGATTTATCTAATTTTAAGTTTACGTTGTATGTAAGGGTAGTTATGGCCATTTTAGTGATGTAAGGTCGAAAACACAAAAAACACTTTAAAGTGAAAAACTCGAAAAATGAAGGGTTAAAAAATTTGCACTGAGGAAATTTTTGTTGGAAAGTAGTTGTAGAATCGATCCCTAGGAGGTTAACAATCTTAGTGTGAACACCGTGGTGAACACCTTGTATAGGTAGGTATAGCTCGTTCACTATAAGGAGGCGCGTTTCTCCAAACCGTCCGGCAAAAGTTCGTGCAGCTAGACTGAAGTTTTCACATCCCCTCTCTTACTAACCTATCACCTGGTAGCCCACCCCATCCGAGATATAAGCTCCCTGGAAAACCCGCACAAATGACGGGAGGCGTTCAGATGGAGTAGGACTGTTGGTTGGGTGGGGGAAGGGTCCCACTGCGCAGCCCTGCTCTTCAGAGCCCCTCTCGGAGAAACGCGCCTCCTTATAGTGAACGAGCTATACCTGCTACCTACCCTTGAGATCAGGAAAAAAATAGCCCATAGGTCAGCTTTGGCAGTAAGTACGTGAGAAGGAGGCGCAGCTTCTGCTGTGGCTTCAATGGAGCCTTGGTTATACGAGCTAGTGCTCCACCAAGGTCCATACGTCTTGCAGCAATGGTGGCCACACCCATGAAGTCAACTCCAAGGTACTGTCAAACCTCCAGCACCGATCAGGTGGATATGGGTGACTGTCCTATGACAAAACATTCCTCATCCACCACCTTCACCTGATGCTGGCGACCCGACGGAACCAAGGAGACTGACCCTCACTTATCTGGGTTAACCACCAAACCACAGCTGGCTAGCTGTTCAGCAAAGGCATTGAGGGCGATCTGCAAGCCCTCACGGGTTTTGGCGAGTAGGATGACATCGTCGGCAAATGCCAGTGCACCTACTCGAACCCCAGGGGTGAGATAGAACCTTATTTCAGCTGGCAGCTTACCCAAGGCCGTGTCCATGATCAGGTTAAAGAGGAGTGGCGAAATGATCCCCCTGGCCCAACGACAACATCCCCTGACATCTCACCTCATGCCTCGAGGACCGTCACGCCTTCGTGGTACAGGCGAGCAAACTTCTCAATTAAACTAGTAGGTGCCCCGACACCACAAAGACAATCGGTCAGGGCAAAATGGCTAACGGTGTCAAAGGCCTTAGCGACGTCCAAAGCGGCAAGATGGAGTTGCCGTTTCTTAATACGGGCCAGCAAAATGACAGTTTGGAGAACTGAAAGGTTCTCCGCTGTGCCATCCGCTGGCCAAAATGCTCTCTGGACGTCACCTATGACACCAGCAGCTTGGAGGCGAGATGCCAGAGTCTTTCGGAAATGGCGGAAGACTACAGACGATATAGATATCGGGCGGTAGCCTCCAGGCCCACTTAAACCTTTTTTTTTTTTTTTTTTTTTTTTTTTTTGGATGAAAACTGTCCGGGCGCAGGCCAACGCTTTCAGGGGTCTTCCCGATAGAAGCAGCAGGTTGAGGATGAGCTTAACTGTTTTTGGCGCTTTGTTCCAGCGTCGGGCAGAAATACCATCAGGGCCAGCAGAGGTAGAATTTCTGACACGGCACTAATGTGCCTCGTCGTCAAACACCGGCGTGCACATGATACCGCACAAGGAATCTCTAGTGGCAGCTACCACCGGCTCACCAGGGTTGTGGCTGGGAGCACTCAAGAGTGGCTCCCAATAGTCCACAAACTCCTGAAGAGGGGGCAAAAACTTGCTCATCCCCAGCTCCCTCCAGTACCTCCGCAGCCACACGTGTCGGATGCGTCCTCCACAACTTCTGGACCCGCTGATATTCCCGTCTCCTTGCTTGTTTTGCTGCTCTGTGACCTCCACAAGGCACCAAAGAAGGAGGAACCGCTCCCTGATGCCCCGTCACAGTCGCTTCCTCAACCCGTGGGAATATCCTCTGTATATAGGCTGCAACCTTGTCCTCCAAGCCTTCGGCCCTCTCAACAGCCCGCCTTGCATGTCCTGCATGTAGGCACTCTCATAACCATCATTATGGCCTACCTGCTCCCGGAGCCTCAACACTTCAGCCTTCAAGTCTTCAAGAAGACCGGAGGTCCCGGGCGAGGATTCCTGAATGGCGGGTGTTGCCCCACACCTGTAGGAGATGCGGGAGAGGCTCCACGGCTATTTGACAGGATTGCATCCTGCACAAGCTGCTTATAGTGGGGCCTCAGGCAAAGAGATTGGATGGCAGAAAGCGTGGGAAAACGTTTTTGCAGAAATACATTTATATGACGTACCCCATTGCGCACAGCCTCTGCCTCCTCTGCTGCCATTCGCCGCAAATCCTCAGAAGCATACCTGGCCCGCTCTCGCTCTACATCAATTGCATCGTCGGCCTGTACAAGATGCTTCTGCCAGATGTAGGCACTGGGGCCCTTGGAACTGAAGGCTCTCTCACAGTGGGCACACTGGTGGGCATTAATCAGGGCAGAGGAAGAGGATGAAGGGTAGGAAGAACAGGATGAAGATGAGGGGGGAGGAAGACCGATGCCCCTGCCTGGGGCGCCCCCTAGCGCCTCCCCAATGGGCCAGCGGGGGTTATGAGGCTCGTCTTGATTTGGATCCATAACGGGGGAGACGTTACAAAAGGGACAGGAGACCCGATGACACAAGCCTCCCCCTTAATCACCATTGGGTCATTCTGCCACCCTCCAGTAAACTGGAGGGTGCCCGGGTTGCACGACGGGGACGTATGACCTTGACTTGGGTAGGGATATGAAGGAGCTCCGAAGAGATAAAAACACCAACAGTTACCCCACCCCAGCAACCCTACACACCACACACACACACATACACCACACAAACGCACGCATCCACACAGGCACACACACACAATCTCTTGTGTGTAATCTCTTCCCGTTATAGCTTGAAAAACTAGAAGTGTATTTGAGTAGGTCGCTGATTACAAATCCTATTTCTATAAAGTTGGAAAAGTTAAGCCGCTGAAGTCAATGATTGGGAATGCAGATTGGCAAGAAGTACTCAGCAATTTCGGGAGTGGCCCAGTGCTGTTAGAGAGAGAAAACACTACGATTCAAGAGTTTGTGTGCAGCTTTTACAAAAAACGTCTATGAGCACTGATAATTTTCGGCATGATCTTTTATCGATGCCTTCAAAAAGAAAGGTAAATCGAATCAGCCATTGAAAACACCAAAAGGAACTGACTCCTGCAATCTACCTTGTTGTGAATGCGTACTCACCCTGAAAATGTTGAGGGCGAAATTTATCACGTATACTTGGACAAATCTCAATCTTCCTCACCCACCCAAAGTTTCACCAGAAAACTAAGGGTGGGAAAAAACGGACAAAGGCAACAAAATCGTCTGGAGTGTAGGAGCAGTACTCCCAGAAAGATTGGAAGACATCCTGCTGAATGACGAAGAAGTATTGGAGGAAAAGAGCGCAATGACCAAGCAACTGAGACGCTTTCTCAGAAAACTAAGGGTGGGAAAAAACGGACAAAGGCAACAAAATCGTCTGGAGTGTAGGATCAGTACTCCCAGAAAGATTGGAAGACATCCTGCTGAATGACGAAGAAGTATTGGAGGAAAAGAGCGCAACTGAGACACTTTCCTCTGACGAGGACAGTAAGTATGAGTGCACGATGAAAGGACCTAAATGTTTTCAATTATCACGCTGTGTTGAACTTGTTACCGTTTAGGTAGGTACTTATTAGTCAAGCAACTAACTAAATTTTTATTTCACGATGGAAGTGTCGAAGAATGAAATAAACATTATACTATATAAATGTGTGTGTGTGTGTGTTGGGGTTGCTGGGGTAGGGTAACTGTTGGTGTTTTTATCTCTTCGGAGCTCCTTCAAATCCCTACCCAAGTCAAGGTCATACGTCCCCGTCGTGCAACCCGGGCACCCTCTGGGTGAACAGAGGGTGGCAAAATGACCCAATGGCGAGTAGGGGGGAGGCTCGTGTCAACGGGTCTCCCGACCCTTTAGTATACTTCCCCCGTTATGGATCGAAACAATAGTGAGCCTCATAACCCCCGCGGGCCCATTGGCTCCCGGGGTTCTAGGGGAGGCGCTCGGGGGCGCCCCAGGCAGGGGCGTCGGCCATCCTCTCCCTCTTCTTCATCCTCGTCTTCCTATCCCTCATCCTCTTCCACGACCCCAGTAAATGCCCACCAGTGTGCCCACTGTGAGAGAGCCTTCAGCTCCAAGCGTGGCCTCAGTGCCCACGTCTGGCAGAAGCATCCTATACAGGCCAACGCTGCGATTGATATAGAGCGAGAGCGGCCCAGGTATGCTTCTGAGGATTTGCGGCGAATGGCAGCAGAGGAGGCAGAGGCTGTGCGTAATGGGGTACGTCATATTAATGTATTTTTGCAACAACGTTTTCCCATGCGCACGCTTTCTGCCATCCAATCTCTTCGCCTGAGGCCCCACTATAAGCAGCTTGTCCAGGATGCGATCCTGGCAAATAGCGGTGGGGCCTCTCCCGCATCTCCTACAGGCGTGGGGCAACAGCCCGCCATTCAGCAATCCTCCCCCGGGACCTCCGGTCTTCTTGAAGACTTGAAGACCGAAGTGTTGAGGCTCGGGGAGCAGGTAGGCAACATTGTTGGTTATGAGAGTGCCTACCTGCAGGGTCTGGCGAGGCGGGCTGTTGAGGGGCCAAATAGCTTGGAGGACGAGGTCGCGGCCTATGTGCAGAGGATCTTCCCGCAGGTTGAGGAAGCGACCGTGGCGAGGCACCAGGGAGGAGTTCCTCCTAATGTGGTGCCTCGTGGAGGTCGCAGAGCAGCTAAGCATGCGAGAAGGTGGGAATACCAGCGTGTCCAGGGATTGTGGAGGAGGCATCTGGCTCGTGCAGCTGCAGAGGTACTGAAGGGAGCTGGGGAGGAACAAGTCATGCCCCCTCTCCAGGAGTTTGTGGATTACTGGGAGCCACTTATGAGTGCTCCCAGCCACAACCCTGGTGAGCCAGTGGTACCCCCAGCTTCCACCAGGGATTCCTTGCGCAGCATCATGTGCACACCGGTGCTTTATGACGAGGCACATAAGTGCCGTGTCAAAAACTCCACTTCTGCTGGACCCGATGGTGTTTCCGCCCGACGCTGGAATAAAGCTCCAAAAAATGTCAGGCTGCTCATCCTCAACCTGTTACTTCTATCGGGAAGGCCCCCGAAAGCGTTGACCCGTGCCCGAACCATTTTCATCCCAAAGAAAGGGGGAAGTGGGCCTGGAGGCTACCGTCCGATTTCAATATCATCGGTAGTTTTCCGCCACTTTCAAAAGATTCTGGCATCTCGCTTCCAAGTGGCTGGCATCATAGGTGACGTCCAGAGAGCATTTCGGCCAGCGGATGGCACAGCGGAGAATCTAACAATTCTCCAAACTGTCATTTCGCTGGCCCGTATCAAGAAACGGCAGCTCCATCTTGCCGCTCTGGACGTCGCTAAGGCCTTTGACACAGTTAGCCACTCTGCCCTGACCGATTGTCTTCGTGGTGTCGGGGCACCTGCTCGTTTGATTGAGTATGTTGCCTGCCTGTACCACGAAGGCGTGACGGTCTTCGAGGCACGAGGTGAGATGTCAGGGGATGTTGTTATTGGGCGCGGGGTACGCCAGGGGGATCCTCTGTCGCCACTCCTCTTTAACCTGGTCGTGGATACGGCCTTGGGTAAGCTGCCAGCTGAAATAGGGTTTGATCTCGCCCCTGGGGTGCGAGTAGGTGCATTGGCTTTTGCTGATGATGTCATCCTACTCGCAGAAACCCGTGAGGGCTTGCAGATCTCCCTCAACGCATTTGCTGAGCAGCTAGCCAGGTGTGGTTTGGTGGTAAACCCAGCTAAGTGTGGGTCGGTCTCCTTGGTCCCGTCCCGTCGCCAGCATAAGGTGAAGGTGGTGGATGAGGAGTGTTTTGTCTTAGGACAAACTTCCATCCCTGCCCGATCCGTGCTGGAGGTCTGGCGGTACCTTGGAGTCGACTTCATGGGTGTTGCAACCATTGCCGCAAGCCGTGTGGACCTTAGTGGAGCATTAGCTCGTGTCACTAAGGCTCCATTGAAGCCACAGCAGAAGCTGCGCCTCCTTCGCACGTACTTACTGCCAAAGCTAACCTATGGGTTAGTCTTTGGCAGGCTTACTGCGGGGAGGCTGCTTGAGTTAGATCGTGAAGTTCGCTCTGCTGTGCGCTCTTGGCTAGGCTTTCCACCTGGTGTCCCAAGTGCTTACATCCACGCACCGGTCAAGGCCGGTGGGCTCGGTATTGTCTCTCTTTCTGCCAGCATCCCATCATTACGCCGCCAGCGCCTGCTTGCCCTTAGGGGCTCGAGCTGGGAGGTCGCCCGCACTGCTGCTGACCTGGACTTTGTCCGGCAGCAGTTGTTGTGGTGCGATCGAGCAACACCAACTGCTCCAAAACCCAGCTCATCTGCTGAGTTCGCTGCTGCACTGCATGAATCAGTAGATGGTAAAGAACTCCGACAGTGCTCTGAATCCCCCATTTCTACTCAGTGGGTGGAATGGGCTTCAGAGGGCATTGGGGCCCGCGACTATCGCCATTTTCACGCCGTCCGGGTGGCTACGTTAGCCACCTCGGTGAGGTGTTCGAGGAGTAGTCGCGGGACAGTTGACACCCTTTGCCGTGCCTGTCGGGGTAAAAATGAGAATCTATATCATGTGGTGCAGCAGTGTCCTCGTGCTCACGGTGGCCGCATTTTACGTCACGATGCGGTTGCCAAGCAGATAGCAGGTGCTTTGTCATCTAGCGGTTGGGATGTCGAAAGGGAGAGACTATACCACATGCCGAGTGACCGGGGCAAGAAGCCAGATATCGTCGCGATCAAGCCCGATGGGTCTGCCATAATCCTGGATGTCCAGGTTGTCAGTGGCAGCGTGGACATGGAGCAGACCTGGCGGGCTAAGAAAAGTAAATATGATAGAAGTGATCTGCGCCATGCGATATCTGAGCTAAAAGGAGTGGCACCTAATAACATCAAGGTCATTGCCGCGACCATGGCACGGGGTGTGCTGCGGGAAAAGCGCCACGGAGTTACTCGAGTTGGGCACATCATCGGGAGTGCTCCGTGGTATCACCACCCGCGTCCTGAGGGGTTCTTACTTGAACTGGTGGTCATTTTATAGGGGCACATCTTTTCATCCCATTCTTCCTCTTCGTCCTGCAACTTCCCTTATCCCTAGAGTTGGCGTCGGGTAAACGTGGGTATCCTCCCCACTTTTTTTATTTTATTTGTTTATTTTTCAATTTAATGGCGTGCCCCCTCCGTCTTTGAGGGGAGGTTTCTTAAAAAAAAAAAAAAAAAAAAAAATGTGTGTGTGTGTGTGTGTGTGTGTGTGTGTGTGTGTGTGTGTGTGTGTGCGTGCGTGCGTGCGTGCGTGCGTGCGTGCGTGCGTGCGTGCGTGCGTGCGTGCGTGCGTGCGTGCGTGAGTGCGTGCGTGCGTGCGTGCGTGCGTGCGTGCGTGCGTGCGTGCGTGCGTGCGTGCGTGCGTGCGTGCGTGCGTGCGTGCGTGCGTGCGTGCGTGCGTGCGTGCGTGCGTGCGTGCGTGCGTGCGTGCGTGTGTGTGATTAGGGTTGCTGGGGTAGGGTAACTGTTGGTGTTTTTATCTCTTCGGAGCTCCTTCAAATCCCTACCCAAGTCATGGTCATACGTCCCCGTCGTGCAACCCGGGCACCCTCTGGTTTACCAGAGGGTGGCAGAATGACCCTCTGGCGCTTAGGGGGGAGGCTCATGTCAATGGGTCTCCCGACCCTCATTTTATCGTCTCCCCCGTTATGGATGAAAGAAATAGAGAGCCTCATAACCCCCGCCAGCCCATTGGCCAGCGGGGTTCTAGGGGAGGCGCTCGGGGGCGCCCCAGGCAGGGGCGTCGGTCTTCCTCTCCCTCTTCTTCCTCCTCTTCTTCCTATCCTTCTTCCTCTTCCAATGCCCCTGGAGATGTCCATCAGTGTGCCCACTGTGAGAGAGCCTTCGGTTCCAAGCGTGGCCTCAGTGCCCACGTCTGGCAGAAGCATCCTGTACAGGCCAACGCTGCAATTGATATAGAGCGAGAGCGGCCCAGGTATGCTTCTGAGGATTTGCGGCAAATGGCAGCAGAGGAGGCAGAGGCTGTGCGTAATGGGGTACGAAATATTAATGTATACCTTCAGGCACGTTTCCCCATGCGCACGCTTTCTGCCATCCAATCTCTTCGCCTGAGGCCCCACTATAAGCAGCTTGTCCAGGATGCAATCCTGGCAAATAGCAGTGGGGCCTCCCCCGCATCTCCGACAGGCGTGGGACAACAGCCCGCCGTTCAGTAATCCTCCCCCGGGACCTCCGGTCTTCTCGAGGATTTGAAGACTGGAGTGTTGAGGCTCGGGGAGCAGGTAGGCCGTATTGATGGTTATGAGAGTGCCTACCTGCAGGAACTGGCGAGGCGGGCTGTTGAGAGGCCCATTGGCTTGGAAGACGAGGTCGCGGCCTATGTACGGAGGATCTTCCCGCAGGTTGGGGATGCGACCGTGACGGGGCATCAGGGAGGACATCCTCCTGTGTCGGTGCCCCGTGGAGGTCGCAAAGCAGCTAAGCAAGCAAGGAGGCGGGAATATCAGCGGGTCCAGAGATTGTGGAGGAAGCATCCGGCTCGTGTAGCTGCGGAGGTACTGGAGGGAGCTGGGGATGAACAAGTTTTGCCCCCACTCCAGGAGTTTGTGGAATTTTGGGAGCCACTTTTGAGTGCTCCCAGCCACAACCCTCGTGTGCCGGTGGTACCCCCAGCTTCCACCAGGGATTCCTTACGTGGCATTATGTGCACGTCGGTGCTTCATGACGAGGTACATAAGTGCCGTGTCAAAAACTCCTCGTCTGCTGGACCTGATGGTATTTCTGCCCGACGCTGGAATAATGCTCCAAAAAGTGTCAAGCTGCTTATCTTCAACCTGCTACTTCTATCGGGAAGGCCCCCGAAAGCGTTGACCCGTGCCCGAACCATCTTTATCCCAAAGAAAGGAGGAAGTGGGCCTGGAGGCTACCGTCCGATTTCAATATCATCGGTAGTTTTCCGCCACTTTCAAAAGATTCTGGCATCTCGCTTTCAAGTGGCTGGTGTCATAGGTGACGTCCAGAGAGCATTTCGGCCAGCGGATGGCACAGCAGAGAACCTTACAGTTCTCCAAACTGTCATTTCGCTGGCCCGCATCAAGAAACGGCAGCTCCATCTTGCCGCTCTGGACGTCGCTAAGGCCTTTGACACAGTTAGCCACTTTGCCCTGACCGATTGTCTTCGTGGTGTCGGGGCCCCTGCTCGTTTAATTGAGTATTTTGCCTGTCTGTACCACGAAGGCGTGACGGTCCTCGAGGCAGGAGGCGAGATGTCAGGGGATATCGTCATTGGGCGCGGGGTACGCCAGGGGGATCCTCTGTCGCCACTCCTCTTCAACCTGGTCGTGGATACAGCCTTGGGTAAGCTGCCAGATGAAATAGGGTTTGATCTCGCCCCTGGGGTGCGAGTAGGTGCATTGGCTTTTGCCGCTGATGTCATCCTACTCGCAGAAACCCACGAGGGCTTGCAGATCGCCCTCAATGCCTTTGCTGAGTAGCTAGCCAGGTGTGGTCTAGTGGTCGACCGTTCTAAGTGTGGTTCGGTCTCCTTGGTCGCGTCGGGCCGCCAACATAAGGTGAAGGTGGTGGATGAGGAGTGCTTTGTCTTAGGACAGACACCCATCCCCGTCCGATCCGTGTTGGAGGTCTGGCGGTACCTTGGGGTTGACTTCATGGGTGTGGCCACTATAGCCGCAAGCCGTGTGACCTTGGTGGAGCATTAGCTCGTGTCACCAAGGCTCCATTGAAGCCACAGCAGAAGCTGCGCCTCCTTCGCACGTACTTACTGCCAAAGCTAACCTATGGGTTAGTCTTTGGCAGGCTTACTGCGGGGAGGCTGCTTGAGTTAGATCGTGAAGTTCGCTCTGCTGTGCGCTCTTGGCTAGGCTTTCCACCTGGTGTCCCAAGTGCTTACATCCACGCACCGGTCAAGGCCGGTGGGCTCGGTATTGTCTCTCTTTCTGCCAGCATCCCATCTTTACGCCGCCAGCGCCTGCTTGCCCTTAGGGGCTCGAGCTGGGAGGTCGCCCGCACTGCTGCTGACCTGGACTTTGTCCGGCAGCAGTTGTTGTGGTGCGATCGAGCAACACCAACTGCTCCAAAACCCAGCTCATCTGCTGAGTTTGCTGCTGCACTGCATGAGTCAGTAGATGGTAAAGAACTCCGACAGTGCTCTGAATCCCCCATTTCAACCCAGTGGGTGGAATGGGCTTCAGAGGGCATTGGGGCCCGCGACTATCGCCATTTTCACGCCGTCCGGGTGGCTACGTTAGCCACCTCGGTGAGGTGTTCGAGGAGTAGTCGCGGGACAGTAGACACCCTTTGCCGTGCCTGTCGGGGTAAATATGAGAATCATTATCATGTGGTGCAGCAGTGTCCTCGTACTCACGGTGGCCGCATTTTACGTCACGATGCGGTTGCCAAGCAGATAGCAGGTGCATTGTCATCTAGCGGTTGGGATGTTGAAAGGGAGAGACTATACCACATGCCGAGTGACCGGGGCAAGAAGCCAGATATTGTTGCGATCAAGCCCGATGGGTCTGCCATAATCCTGGATGTCCAGGTTGTCAGTGGCAGCGTGGACATGGAGCAGACCTGGCGGGCTAAGAAAAGTAAATATGATAGAAATGATCTGCGCCAAGCGATATCTGAGCTAAAAGGAGTGGCACCTAATAACATCAAGGTCATTGCCGCGACCGTGTCATGGCGCGGGGTGTGGTGCGGGAAAAGCGCCACGGAGTTACTCGAGTTGGGCATCTCGGCAGGAGTACTCCGTGGTATCACCACCCGCGTCCTGAGGGGTTCTTACTTGAACTGGTGGTCATTCTATAGGGGCACTTCCTTTCATCCCATTCTTCCTCCTCGTCCTGCAACTTCCCTTATCCCTAGAGCCGGCGTCGGGTAAACCTGGGCGTCCTCCCCACTTTTTTATTTTATTTGTTTATTTTTCAGTTTAATGGCGTGCCCCCTCCGTCTTTGAGGGGAGGTTTCTAAAAAAAAAAAAAAAAAAAAAAAAAAAGTGTGTGTGTGTGTGTTTGTGTAGGGTTGCTGGGGTAGGGTAACTGTTGGTGTTTTTATCTCTTCGGAGCTCCTTCATATCCCTACCCAAGTCAAGGTCATACGCCCCCGTCGTGCAACCCGGGCACCCTCCAGTTTACTGGAGCCCAATGGCGACTAAGGGGGAGGCTCGTGTCAACGGGTCTCCTGTCCCTTTTTTAACGTCTCCCCCGTTATGGATCCAAATCATAGAATGGTAGGTATCTAAGATCTACCTCTTTTGACCCTAAGATGAAGGAGGTTCCACGAAAAGTAGGCACGAAAAGAATAAAATTAAGGACTATAGAAATAAACTATCCTCCTCTTAGGAGTGATTGTGGCATTTTGCCACGTGATATTGCAACTAATAGAGGTTTGGGTTCTTCTTTTTTTCTCTGTTCATCTTTCAGCAAAAAGTGAAGTTTAACTATTAGAATTCTAATCCATAAACTCTATTGAATTATTGAATGTATTATGCAAAATAATGGTTACTGTAATTTAAAACCAATGTTTCACTTTCCATACACTCTTGGGTGGGCCGATCCTGGAATCCCGAAACCCCTGTGTACCTACTTGCCTTCTGAAATGAACCAAGATAGTACCTACCAAGCCTGTTTGGAGAGCTTTTGATTGGATTAACCTTGAGTTATTTTTTTGAAACTCCAGGTGCAGACAGAAGGGGAATAAGCAATTACCAAACGAACACAACTATATTTTTTACTAATTGAACTGGGTACATGGAAATACTTTAATGTACTGCAGGTTTGCAAATTATTTGGAATGAATTTAACTACATAATTTGATTCGTGATTGGGTATTTAATAACTCTGTATTGAATTCAGCACACATCTAGTAGGTCCCTTTCTTCCTTACTCATCAGAACGTCAGAACGGTCTTCAAGTCAAGTACACATCAGAAGGCAAGTACTCAGGGGTTTCAGGATTCTATGATCGGCCTACCCAAGAGTTTGAAAGTGAACCATTGGTTTTAAATAAGAGCAACCATTATTTTGCATAATATATTCAATAATTCAATATAGTTTCTGGGTTAGAATTCCAATAGTTAAACTTCACATTTTGCTGAAATATGAACAGAGAAAAAAAGAGGAACCCAAACCTTCATTAGTTGCAATATCACGTTGCAAAATGCCACAATCACTCCTCTCAGGAGGATAGTTCATTTCTATAGTCCTTAATTTTATTCTTTTCGTGCCCACTTTTCGTGGAACTTCCTTCATCTGATGTATAATTACATAGCTTTAGTTATTAAATGAGAGATTATTCTGACGCTTGACGTTTACTTTTAGTAATTTGTATGGTTTTTGTTTCTAGGGGGTGTGAGAGTTATGAAGCTATTTTCTGATTATTATGAATATGCAGCTGGATTTCTTTCGGATGGCTATATGGAAACAAGCGTTATACCTCTTGGTGGTTTCACGCTCCATAGCATGAACAGAAGTATAGATTGGTTGGAAGGTAAGTGTTGTCAGTTGAAACGTAAATCTACTATTTCAGCTAATGTTCAATGGAAATATAAAGGTACTGCAAAGACGACAGAATTTTCTTCAAAGAAATTTAATTTGGGAAATTCTTAAACGATTGCTGAAATTTAAAATTTGTGGATGTATTAACAATATCCTTTGAAGGAAGATGTGTTATACTGAAATTAGCTGTGCTCCCTCCCTTCACTCTCTCGTCCAAGATATAAATCACATCTCGTCCAAGACAGTGTCCCATCACATTATTAAAAAAGTGTGTCAGTAGGTACTACCGCACCCAGAGAGGCTCCTTTCCGAATTTCGGCACCTTAAGTTGAATAAGGGCCAAATTAGCTCAGGAGCTCACTGAGCTAATTAGAGAGGTACCCCAAATTAATTATACTCTATCACTCCCAGGTTCCCAAGTTGTAATATTAGATATAGCTACTTTACAAAACCCAATGAAACCCCGTTCCAAATTTCAGCACCTCAAGTTAGATACAGACAAAATTACACCAGGGGCGAGGCGTAACATTTTCCCGCACTCCCCGCAAAAACATTCCCATACTGATGATTAACCTGACGAAAAATTGTATAGAAAAATTACTAAAAGTTCCAGTCAAGCAGCATGATCGTATGAGCGAATTTTCGTAAAATATTGTGTCACCAATATTGTGTTACATTGTTTTGAAATTTGAGCACTTCGAGTGCAAAGAAATGGTTAATTACTAATTTTATGACAAAAGACGTTTCTATTTTAAATAATAATCTTCTATTCAAATAAACGTTTTGAATTTTCAGCTTTTTTGCCGTTTTTATCGATTTTTTAGCAAATGTTTATGAATTTCAAGTACATTTTTCTGCATAATTTTGTACGTGAATTTTCTAATGTTCTATGTTATAGTTAATAAACTTTATTTGAGCAATATTTTGTCAAAAAACATAACTTTAACAATTTTTAGCCATTTTTAGTGGTTTTTTAGTACATTTTCTGAATGTTGACCAATTTAATGTGCTTAAAAAGTGCTGGCCAACGAATTAGTACTTTCGTTTGGAACGCTTGATTTTTTTGGGCAAGAACGTAATTTTTATCTCAATCCTAAGGAGATTTATCGTCTGGATTGACACATATATAAATAAATAAATATATGTGTACATATGAAAAGCGTTCAACTCTACGATTCGTTTCAGAATGTGTCAAAACGGATTTCAATGCAGAAACGTTTCAAAAATTTCTACGAAAATTCGCTAAAAGATAGATTAACGGTAGCAATAGATAGAAATAACGAAGAATATTCTCTGTAACGAATTTTCTTTCAGTTCGTGGAGTACATTAAATAAACTGCGTGCCTACCTATAAAAATAAACTCTGAGACTCCTCTTGACTTAGAAAAAAGTAGGTACCTACTCGTTGCTAATGTTTTGATTTTTAGTTCGGGAAGGAGGTAACAACTACTTATTTATAAATAAACTCCAACCATCATAGCCTCATAAGGACCTCAAATTTGAATTCAGCGAGCCAAATTACCAGTTAGTAAGCAATTTGGTGAATATTAATCAAAAACTTGGGGAGTTATTTCAATTTGTTTAGAAAAAGTCGTATTGAAAAAAAAAAAAAAAAATAAGTTAGAGAAAAACGAAACACGAGTGGTTTCCGTAGGGTCCCGTTCTGGTTTGGTGGGTTAATGAAAGTGCACAATTTTTTCCCCTCAATCGTAGTTGTAACTTTTCGTCATCCATTTCCCAACATTAACATGTATCATGTTTTAGCCCTGGGGTCCTAGCAATTTTCGCGCGTCAATTTTGCGAGTCAATTTTTTTCCGCGCACGAAACATATAGTGTTACAGTGATTTCCGCCTACAACCGAGTCGTTGCTAGGGAAATGGTACTTCGTCGTTTTTCATCCCACAAAATTCGTTGACCATTCGTTCGAAAGCTCTCGATTTATCCAACAATATTATGTTAACTACTGCGAAGTGCGTGTCCAACAAACTGAGTTATGAGCATGGTTATATAAATAATTGTTTACACACAGGTGATCATTCTCAATAATTGATATTGTGAACATGATTGCAACCGCTTGTTAATTTCTGATGATTTCATTGAGCTGGTGTTTCGATGATTTGATTCATAGCAGGTGATCCGAATTTTATGTTAATGATTCGTTTCAAATTGCAATATTAAAAAAAAACATGATATATGGTTGAAATTTTTGGTTCTAGAACAGAAATAATCTTGATGACATGTTATCTAATGGTTCTAGGCGAGTTCCTTTGTGGAGTTTGACATTTTGAAACTAAGTTTTCATAGAATTTCGAATCAATATCGAGGAGAAAACATGATACATGGTTGAAATTTTTGGTTCTAGAACAGAAATAAGTTTTTCTATTTTCAGTGCTCTTTTGTTCAACATTCACCTACAGAAGAGGGGGTACCTAATGTCATGGGAAAATAATATAGGTTTTCCAAATTGTTTTAGCCACTATGAGGCTCCTTGATGTGGTAGATGTTTCAAATTTAGTATCCCGTGGCCAATTTAGTTTAAAAAACTATATTTGAAAGAATTTCGGAAATGTCGATGAAATTGTTGAAATTTGTGATTTCTTGGTACATTGATCATCCTACCTCTTACCTGGGTTGTTTCATTTGAAAACCTACGTTCATGTGGGCCCTTTTTCGTACTCCCTGTTTACCATCCCGATCCACCCCACGTTTTGTTCGTTATGGGTGAAAAGGTGGTTCTCAGAAACAAAAAGTTCAGAAAACATGAAATTTCGTAAAGCTGTTCCAATAGATCCCGATTCAAGGATTCTTCCTCTCCAAATTCATCCATCAGCATTAGGGTGGAGCAAATTTGGCAAAAAAAAGGTTTTTCTAAATTTTAATATGGAATAAGAAAATAATGTTGCCTTAAGACCTGAAAAAGATGTAGGTATGCAATGTTTCAGAGTGATCGAAAATTTTCTTCAGGTTACATAACTTCGTTCATTTATATAATAGGCGAATAGACAACTTAGGGTTTCTAGGGTCATTAATTCTCAGGAAGCTGGAAATGGTTTTATTCACTTGTTTTCATCTACAACGTTTATTTTAAAGTTTGCACCATTTTCCGCTTGCTATATGTGGGGTGTCCGAAAACTTTTTTTCAGATTTCACTAATACCCCCAGAACGATGCTTTTTTAGAAAAATGGATCTCTGCTAAATTAAACTAAATAAAATTGTGCTTAAAATGCGTACCTTCCATATACATAAAATTACGATTACAAGTATGGAATATTTTCAAGGTGAAAGAATGGTGATTTTTCTCATTTTCAAAAAATATGTATTTTCGGATGTTTAAACCATGTTTTTGTAGTGTTGAAAGAATGATGGAGGAAAATTTTTGTCTTTGACAGTAAACAGGTACATTCACCGGTTCTTTTCCGTCCCCCCCCCCCCCCCCCCCCCCCCCCCCCACAGTCTATTTGTCTTCAACACGCCCGCCCGATTTTACTAGGCGTTACTTCTTACTTAGATTATGTTATGTTATGTATAACCAAAGTATACTCATCATTCTGACCTACATGTCCAACTAATCTGTATTTTTACTAAGGGATTGACTACTTGATGCAAAGTAATTTTGAGATGCGAGCTTGCGAGCATCCAGACCACCAACCTATACACAGCATTCTGATCTATTTGTGCGAATTCATGTGCATTCTACTTGTGCGAATTCATGTGGAGGCAATCAAACCACAACCACGCCAATTTGTTTCAACAAATCCTCACCGATATCGGCAACTTCTGAAAACACGATAATTCATTTTTTTTTCCTTCTTTTTTTTTTTAAATAGTATAATTTCTTCCCACAGCTTGAAATTGTCACTGATTCTACGTAAATATGTAATCTAAGTAAGAAGGAATGCCTAGAAACATCGGGCGGGCATGTTGAAGACAAATCGACTGGGGGGGGGGGGGAGGGGGGGATAACGGAAACGTACCCATTCACCTTGTGATGAACCATTATGTGAAAATACGAATTACCTCAACTCGTCTGCCTGGCATGGTAATTTAACATTTGAGGATGTTTCAATTTCCTGACATGATATGCATGTTTTAGTTTAGTTATTGAATTGGCTGACGTATTCCTATAAAATTATCATAGCAGTTAATATAGAAATGCTCAATTTTGTTCAATTGTCAATTACTATATTTTCTTGAGGTAAACAAGAAGATAAAAATGTTGCTAAACATCAGCTTCTGAAACCCCTTTGTTGTTTTAGCAAATATGAAAGGCCATTGATTTTCTTTTCAATTCTAGGTCTAAATCCTTTTTTTTCAAAGGAAATGTTGGAATTCCTGTGTCATTAGAAGACAATTTTTTATATGTTAGTCGTACTTGTCGCTTTTTATATGGCTTTTTGCTGGTATGATTGACAGCTATTCAAAGAACACATTGTACCACAATTGTTTCAAGTCGATGTCGCTTCCTAGCCCTATTAGGTTACTTCCTAAATCACCTTTTTTTTTTTTTTTTTTTTTTTTTTTGGAATAGCGGTGTCTAAAAAACTACATAATATTATATTAGAATAGCTTGCAATAAATGTATGTAGGAGGGTTCCACGCAGCAACGTGGGCATGGTTGCGTCACATTTCGTAGCGAATTTTCGCATTATGGCTGAGCCATTCACGCGACCAATGCCCGTAATGAATAGGTATGTGTTTGATGCGGGGATTTTCGCGTTTGTTCTGAGTTTTACCATTTCCTCTACAGTGTCCAAATCTGCATTGTGAACGAGAAGCGATAGTACTTTGCTTCTTTTGCCACAGATTGAGATTCTCTTAAATGAAGAGGACATTATCCGTTTGGTTTGGGACAGGAGCTTGTAGCCTTCGCAATTCGGGTCAAGCTCAACTGTTCGATCCCAGTGGTCAATCAGAGAAAGAGATTATCGACCCACAATATGTATGTTGTCAAATTTTCAGGATAAGGGTCAAAAACGAATTCAAGTCCTTATCGCCGAGCTTTCGGTTTATATAAAACCATCCTCAGGGCTCAAGGATCTTTCACGGTGTCAAAATATAGGACACGGTCTTGGATTTAAAGTCAATTGTCATTACAAACCAAGAAATGGTTGCAGTTGAGGCTAACAAGGGTTGGCACATGAATAGGACTCAAAAAACTAGAGGCTAAAATTGAAAAACTTTGAAAAATCACTGCTGGCAAGCATACAGAGCTAAACTAAACTCTTAGAGTTTAGTTTAGCTCTGTGTGCAACCATTTCTTGTTTTGTTATGACAATTGGCTTTAAATCCTAGGCCAGTGGTCAATCGTCAAATACTCGGTCTCGGCGACCCTCCTTCGGTTAAACACCCACCATCTCATGAATAACGATTGAACGAAATCGGTCTATGCACGCAGAGAGAATTCATTTTTTAGTGCACTTTTTGCATTGTTTATTGTGGAAATTATGTACTCGTTCAGCTTGACGACATCTTCCATCAGTGGCGCCTTCTGCTTTGATTCGGAGGATGATATTTCGTATTGCTGTTTGGACACTGACCCAACTTCTACAGAAAACCTACTCCTGAACAGTTGAAGGAAGCGTGTGACAACACATGACTGCTCGATCTTATTTTCACAGATCAAGAAGGATTCTGTGGCCTTTGCGAATTTCTTAAACGCCTGGCCCTACATGTTTACGACAGAGGACCTCTTGAATGTCTGTGCTACACGTCCGCACGTGTTCGCTACAGCTCGAATAAACACCGGAAAGGCTGTGTTGGTGAAGCAATCTACCGAGCTTTTTAAGCAGCCGTCAATTTTTTTCATTTCTACGACTACTCTTAGCACGATAGTGATGGTTGATCGAGCCGTGACTTACTTCTTTTCATTGAAGGCGCTTCGAAAAACGCTGTTGGCATGGAGAATGATGTAGCGATCTTAAGTAAGAAGCTCTCTCCTTTCAGGCTTCCGAATTGCTCGCATGAATTCGCCAACTGCGTGTTCCATGGTCACGGCGGCGAAAAGAGATGGCATTGGTGGAGCTACAGTGGCTTTGAACAGACCCGTTTTTAGAAAACCCCTACCTTGTACAGTGATCTATTCAAGTTATTTATTAGAATCGTTCCGTTTATTAGAGTAGATTCCGTTTTGGGTTCTTCGATTTCCCAAAATTTAATTCATTCTTGTTTCAAATCGTCATCTTTAGAAACAACAAATAAAGTGGGTACTGTGTTATCAAGAGGATTAGAGTTGAAGTGACCCATAACAACATGCCCAAAAACTGTTGGAAAAAGTTTTGGGAAATTACGGTGAACGGAAATGCCTTCACCCATCCATAGGTCGGTGAATAAATCAATACCCATTAATAATTCTACTGGGGAAGTTTCATAGAATATGGGATCGGCACATATTTTTCCCAAAGATGAGAAGGTAACAAAGTTGTAGGTAATGAGCTGGTGATATTTCTAACTATTAGAGCATCCGTTGTAAAAATAGGCTTATTTTTACTAGTCGGACGAATATCACAACAGATTACCTTTTACGCCATCAAATTGAGACTGACCGATACCTGATACCTTTATAGAGCTAGATTAAATTTTAAGTCCTAACCTGTTCAGACATTTCTGAGTGAGAAATGAGTAGTGACTCCCAGAATCAAGTACCATACGTACAGGCTGGAACATATATCTAGCGTCTTTAATTTCAGCTACGATCGTGCCTAGTTTCATAGTTGAAGATCTCGGTTTATACGGGCCGATACTCGATAACGCAGGCGAAAGAAGTTCAACATTCGGGGAAGGATTCAGAACAGAATCTTCAATAGACAAAGCAGAAGTGAACGTACGATCAGGGCCACTACTGCTTAGTGATTTACATAAATACGAATGATATAGAATTACACCATCTACAGGACCATTTGGACACACAGTTATTAGATTGATGGGTTACAGAAAGCAATTTCGACATCCTTTCCAAGTTTTCAGGAAATCGTAAAGTTGATCGACGGACGCACACACGAATTTGCGACATCCTAGTAAAGGACGTGAGCCATCATGGCAAACCTGAATGATTATGACGACGCCTGATAATTCGAGTAGAAGGTAGTTATGGGTGTACAAACCTCACAACAGATAATAAAGAATGAGATTTCTAAGCGACAAAGCGATTGTTAGGTGAATGGTCGAAGTATATTCTAGGTACCTTTTGCGTCACTACTTATACAAATAGATTGGACAAGATAATATGACTCTGCCTTTTTGTTGAGCAAATCAAGATAAAGAACGCCGACATGTAACGGAAAAATCAATAAAATATTCCTGAATTGACGTTTAGTAAAAAATCAATTGAATAGATCACCACGCTCTGCTACCAAAAGAAATGTTTGAACGTAGAAAAGGTATTACTTTGGATACAAAAAAGTGACCAGCTTTCGCAGTCAAACACCGTGTACAGTGATCTATTCAAGTTATTAGAATTGTGGAAGCGTGTGAGGTAGATAAGATATACCCCACACAGAAGATTACAGTAAAAAATAAATTTTTCTATCGAATTGAGGTGAGATAAGAGAAAAATAGAGCAGTATGTGTACAGTGGGTCCTAATAGAGCTCCTCCCAACTGTTTCCAAACAAATATAAACTTACTTACTTACTTCTTACTGCTAAAATGAGAATATAGGCAGTTGTTGTCAACTAGTTGGTTTGCTAGAAATTATTGTGTGGCTCGAAAGCCTTTAAAACTGAAAATAATACTCTGACCGTGACGGGGCGCGAGTCTCACACCGCGATCGGGGAAGAGCCCAGCTTCGGTCCTCGTCGGATTTAGGGTGATCCGAATTTGACGCCCACAGGCAGCGAACAAGGTAGCAAGTAAAGGGCGAGTAAGAGGCCACGAGAGAGCGCAAGTGCAGGTGGTTGTGACAATATTCTTCAGGGATGCAGGGACCCAGAGATTAATCGATGAAGAAACTCTGATGGAAGGATGCAGGGACCTTCAATGTATAGCGAAAGGCGCAAAAGGAGACGAAATGGAAGTCGACATGGAGAGACGTTGATTGAAATGACGTGCTGGAGCTTTCTTTGGAGAAGGGAGGTCAAAAATGAAGAACGGCGCGCCTTTCTTCACGGCGCAGGCGCCGATGATTATTGTTATTGTTTAGCGCCTTGTCTTGAAGAGGCGATATTGCCCCTTAACAAGAGTTGAGGTGATATGAGGACTGAACACTGTACTTTCATAAGTTCTCCTCACAGATAAGAGTTGGCTTCATGATGCTGTCTTGGGCTGGATGTCGCCAAAGATCGCCGAAACAAAGTGCATTATTAAATTCTTGTGAAGAGAACTGTCTACGTATTTACGTTGGTACCTACATGGTTATGTTTTTCTGTTTTGCCCTGTCGTCGACAATTTTGTTTGCTGCTTTCTTGTGTAGGTTGTAGGTACCTACGTACTTTGTATGATGTAATTTTTATCATTCTATTATTCCTCATGGCATAAAAAAAAAAAAAAAAAAAAAAAAAAAAATCAACTCAAAATTCATTATCATAGGGTAGGGAAGAAAAAATTATCATCAGATCTCACTTATCTGATCAGGTTTTTGCACGTTGCGTTGTAGATAAAACTACAACTTTCTGTTCCATAAAACCACCGTTCGAATTGCATCACTATGGGACGATTAAGAAAGCGATTAGTCTCTCAGCTCACTCGGTTATCAGGGCAGTTTGAATTTATTCCCAGACAAAATTTGCATAAAATAAATATGGTATATGCATCAAATACAGTAGGTAGGTCCCTACAGGAACGTTTCTCATTACGACCTAATTCGCAAACAGATAGACGTAGATATTATTCCACACTACCTTCGTCTCCCTATGAGTTGTCATAATAGTTCAGGTACTGACTGTCAACATTCAATGACAACTGCCTTATAGAAGGAAGAATTTGATTGAGATGATATACATGATACTCCTGCATGCGAAAGAGGCTTTGCGATTCAAAGTCATGTTCACTGTGCATTTTGCCCTTATGAAGCGAAGACGGTTGGTCCTACTGTATCAGATCTCCGGTCGGTCTCATATGATTCAGTGAAACAAGATATATCCAAATCAACAATAAATTTCTTGAAAACTTCACAAACATCGGTTGAAAATTATGGAAATTAAGCCTCATACAAGGATTTGCAGACACATGACAGACAGGGACACACACACACACAGACACGGCACAAAAGTTATTCAGAATAGTCTAAAACGTAAAACACGAGTGGAAATTTGATTTCGGATACCATTTTTCATCTCCCGAAAGTTATAACACACTCAGAAGCAAAAACACTACCATTTTAATTCAAATGATTTTGAGAGGATGATTTTAAACATTGCATCCCTTAATATCTACTTCTTGGGGCTGATTGAAAATGACGCCAAAATTTTGTAGATATCTCAACATCTCAAGTAATCAAAACTTACGAAACCAATAGTTTCGAGAGAAAAAATATCGGATGGTGTACGGTACACAGGAGCCAATTTCTTTGAAGGTGGGCGATTTTCATATCAAAATAACGCAACGTAACTTGGTATACGTACCACGTATACGTAAGTCAATTACCGAAAAAGGGCAGAATTTCGAGTTGTCGAAATCGAAATAATCGAAGGAGATCAAACTCCTCGAAAGTTGAATAACGTGCTAGAATATTACTACCTTCGCAATAGGAAGTCTGTTATTACTCGTACATTAGAGTTATTAAACCAGTGTGTCTTAGCCCAACAGATAATTTCAATTTTTTTTTTTTTTTTTTTTTTTTAATACTAACTTGAATAAAAGGTGATAATAATAATTTGCTCGTGTGTCCATGCTGCGCTACTGGAACTTTCTTTTTTCGCCTTCCTAAAGTCTAGGATGTACAATGCTTCCTCTATCTTAGTATAACTGGAACCAAAAACAGTAACTAATTCTTAAAGTTTTCATCTTTTCAAGTTTTTTTATTAATATTTTATCAGGTATCTTAGCATTTTTTGAAATGTTGGTTGTATATCCGGAAACCATAGGTCGTTAAAAAGTAGGTACCGGAAAATCCAACTGCATTATACTATACTTTTAGAACAACATGAAATACAAATCTGGGTTCTTCTTGGTACCTACCGAATTCCTGCCAGGTTCCAGATGCTTCTAAATTAATCACACTTGAAACAATAACGAAATCTAAAACAGATTATGAGCACTCTACATCTTGTTTGTGTTTTAGGAAAGAGTGGAGACATGTACCAAATGAGGGGACACAATTTGACACTGCCGTATGAAAATTTCCGTCTGTATTATAGCTTGCTCATCAATGTTCTCGATGATCTCATGGAGCAAATAAAAAACCACATCCCACGTGCCATCATCTACACTACTAACTATATCAATTCATATGCACGTTGCATCATAACAGTAGATGTAATCCACGAGTTTTTACCATCTGGAGTAGGCTCTGCTAAGATACACGTAAGTTGAATTTCGTCGCTTTGGTGTTCATTAGGTACCTATATCAATTAGATAGACAGTTTGCTTAGTAACATTTGGAGTCGGTTTGAGTTTATAATAAGTGCCAATAAATTTATAAATAAGATGCAAAGAATAATAGAGACATTAGTCATAATTAATCTATTACTTTCAACTCGTAAACGAGAAATTTTCGAACAAATGAGCGAACTCAGGCTAACGGTGTCGCAAAGCCACCATTATGCTTAAACTGAAATTTTCTCTTTTGCTTGTGCCATTACGAATTTCCACTAATAAAACAAGTTATCATTCGCCAATTCATGGATCCGTAAGAGTAAAAGTGAACCGACAGACAAATAAAGAAGGAGGAAAAGAAGAATGTGTACTAGGTAGCAGAAGACCTATGTAACAAAGGACAATTAGAAACTATTAAGTACCCATATAATAGTCATAGTTCCTTTATACACAGAACTATAATTAAATTTAAAAATATTATTTAAATAACTTTATCATACCTTATTGCAAACACTGATTTGTTTCGTTTCCTCTAAACATGATAACTCTCAAAGGGCCAGTTCCACCAACGAGAGTTAACTCCCGAGTCTAGTGACACAAGATCTAGATGACATTGGCGAGTCAGTGCTTTCACTGTTCCACAATCAATTTTTAATTCTAGATTAGCTGATCCTTGGATCAATTAGTTAGCACCCGAGTTACTGTCCTCAGACCAAAAATTAGGGAACAACAGCTGATAAAAGTGGAGATACAGTATTTTTTGTCCACCACAGACCTCCATTCCAACATCAAGATAGAAGATGCCAAGTACACTTTGGCGGCAAACATTACGCACCCTGGGAGTGATACTAGTATAATTCCAACAATGGCAGTTTTGAGTTATATATACTACTGTGTACATTTTGACGAGCTCTACATGCGGCTAGTATCGGTTTAATCATAGGTCAAAAAGTGACTGGTAGAGAGTAGGATAAACCAGTATGATTCTGGTCACATTCTTCATCTAGCGTCGGGGAAAGGTCGGTCTATGTCAGTCATGTTCCAGCTATCAACGAACGAAGACGGAAAATTCGGTGTTAATAGTGGTTCATCCCGACATAAATCATTATCGATGCGGCAAACCAGGTATTTATCCTTTATTTTTACTGCAATACTGGTCTATTTCAAGAAGTAGCGCTATTGAACCAAGGAATATCAAGTTTCATCGTGTTTTTCACTGTTGTACCGGTACATATTTTGCAATGCACCACTATTCGCCCAAAAGATTAGTAGTCGTACTGAGGCAACCTGGTGATTAACTCGCGATGTACCAATATTGTACGAAGGAAAAAATCAAGGTTTGTTGTGTTTTACCGTGTTAGAGGTACATCATAAGATTTTTATAATTATAATTATGTTAATCAAAAACAGAAAGGTGGAGAAGCTTATTAGAAGTAGGGCAGTACCTATAGGTAAATGGTATATGCATGACACAGACCAATAAGAACCGAGAAAATATGAATGGTGTGTCTGTAGTACGCCAACAAAGTCATAAAAAATCTTTAAATGCGATTTCCCAGAATTCATGTTTTTGGACTTATACTAGTATCACTCCCAAGGTGCGATTACACTCTAGCGGCTATGTTTATATTTTTGTAGTTTATCGTTATCATTTCAAACGGACCACTTGACATCAACTTACAAGTTTTTCTCAGTGATTTTTTTTCGTCTTATGCAAACCGTTTTCCACTATCAAGTCTATCACAAAATGAATAGCCCCCTTGGATAACGAAAAAAAAAAAAAACATTCGCCTTTATTTTTCTTTGGTTAATGAAATACCCAAGTAGTAAGATTTGGTTACTTACCAAATCAATAAATTTATTATACTCGTACCTCGAGGATTATTTTTGTACTTTATAGTTCATCTACAACTTTGCGCGTAGCACAGCTGCTTTTATTTTCGTAGCAGTGTAGGCAACATAAGATTCTAGCATAAACTGAAATGATTCCAACGAGTGGTGAACAATTTTCGTCGGATGAAAACTTTCGGAGCTACTCCGTTCTAAGTGAAAATTATCGGAAAGAAATTTTAGTGAATAACACTATAAAGGCTGTCGAATCCGGAATCCGTGCATTATCACAACAAAATCCCGAGTCAAGCGTTGGTGGAACGGTCATTTCGCCGTTTTGACGAGATAACTCAGGGTCCTGGGTTAATCCAAGTAAAACTCATGTTGGTGGAACTGGCCCCAAGAAGCCGGGCTTTCTCAAGAGAACCATTATCGAAAATAAATAAAATCTTGTTATGGCATCTTAGGACGCAGTACCAACCTATACGATTTCTAAGAATGTAGGTATTGTTCAAGTTTAATAAGAATTATAGTAATATTAATTATATAAAATGAAAGTCAAGTTCACTAATGGTTGATTATTTATAAAATTAGCTGAATTTTATTTAACGTTATAGCAAATAAATAAATAAAATAAAGACAAGCCCCTATGTCAGTGATGCTGGCCGACTCAATTCTATGATAACATTCATGTTCCAAAAGACGCCTTCCCATAGTTTCAAAAGACTTTCATTTCCTAAACATGTGTGCAATCATAAAACTTCGGTCATTTTATTTCTGAAACCAGCTATTATTGCTATCAGATTCACCACTCTTTTCAACAAACCTGTATGTACAATGAAGTAGTACCTATTCTAAGTTGATTATTTATAAAATTAGCTGAACTTTATTTAACGTCAGTAAACATAAATCAATAAAACAAAAACATGTGTCTTTGTAATGGTGGTGTCGACTCCATTCTACGAGAACATGTTCTCAAAGACTTCATATAATTTCATATGCACATGTGCAATTTTAAAACTTCAGTGACATTACTTCTGATTCCGTTATCAAACCACGTTATCCTGTGCAGTGCATAAGGAAACCAGCTATTATTACTATCAGATTCACGACTGGTTTCAACAAACTTATGCAAATCCTGTAATTGGATATCGTAATTCTGTAATAAGATAATAAGATTTGAACAAACTTATTACTGTGTAGTTCTCAGAAGGGCCCCTAAAAAGGTTGTTTGTACATAATAGTCTCACTTTTTCAGGTACATTCGTTTTTTGCATACGGAGAACATCAGTGGATACAAAGGGGATACACGTTTGGATTGATTATGCTGATTTTTATACATTTTATTTTAACTATTAATGAAGCTGTAAAATACGGAAAGGGTATAAAAACATATTTCCTGAGATGGAACGGGATACTCAAACCCATCATCTACCCTTTGTGCATCTCATTAGCAATCTCATTACTAGACCCAAATGTGGGGGATGCAGTTGACAACATACTAAACCTCCCTGACTTCGAATATATAGACCTTCACCACGTATTCAAGAAAGATACCTATGATGCCGTTCTGGTTATAATTATTCTCAGCGCGTTGGTTTTAGACACTCTTTTTGCCACGTGGAAAAAATGTGGTTACGAAATACTGAGGCTTACAATGACTAGAAGGTGTGTCCACCTGTGCATCGAGCTATTCTTGTTAGAGATCTACTTTTTATTTGTGATGAATATCTGTGTGAATTCCGTGGGTACTAAAATATCTTCTTTGGAAGTATTAGTCTTCCTAAAAGAAGGGAAGACAATTGAAACTGTGAACAACCACTTGTTCCTGTTGTTAATTTATTGTATATTATTTGTTTTTCTACGAACTACAGCATCCGTGTTTTTAGCGAATTATTTCTTAGTTGAAAGACAACTATATCAAGAGTCATCCCTGAAACATGCTTTGGCATCTAAGAACAAGATCCTCAAAAGAACTACAATAAAGAAAAGTCGTCCATCGAAACCGAATTCAAAGCAATCGAAGGATTCCGAAAACCAAGACATACAATCTGCTCATTCGATCAGGACTAAACAACCTAAAAAACCTTTTATATTCTGGTGAGTATGGAAGTAGTTCTGGTGGTTACCAGAATGTATTCTTGAAGCTATTCGAGTTTCTGAACGTTTATAACTTATTCTCATGCCTGCAAAAACAAGTGTTTCTGAAATTTCAAGCTGATAAAGGAGATATACTGAATTAATGATTACTGAAATAAATGTTGCTTAATCATGTAATTGAAAACATCTTCTTCCTCCTCATCTTTTCTTTTACTATCTTCCCTTTCGATTTATATTTCTATTCTCTTGCTATCATCTTCTCATTCCTTACCAATAATTCGTAGTATGGCTATGCCATGTTTTGTTTACGAATACATCACTAATGGCCAAGTACCATTCATTTTATTTTTTTACATACATCATTTTTCTTTTGATCTTATCATTTCCAATTTATGTTTTCTTATTATTATACACCACCAATTTTTGTTATCTTTAGATTTTAGTTATTTTCACTGATTGTAGGTACGCTAGGAGGGATCAATGATCCTATGTACAAAAAATTCAAAAAATAAAATATAATTAATATAGCCTTTGGTCCTAACATTTTACCAGAATCTCATCTTTCCAACGGTGAAGTCATATTTACTTTTACTTTGCTAATTAGGGGAAAAAACTATGTTTCAATGTTGAAAACATTGTTTTTTTTTGTTTGTTTTTTTTGTTTTTTTTTATCAAATCGAGGGTTTTCTTGGAAAATGACCGTCTATGAAAGTACGAGTTTAGGGTCAGTTGCTACGTATTTTTTCACGCTGAATCGAATGGTAACCTTTGCATATGTCCCCCACCCCGTTATAACCTAGTTTCACAATTTAACTCAAAAATTCGAGTTCCTTAGGTATAACAAATTTTATGTGATGTTAGAGGTGAAACTAGTAAGCTAAAGTGTAAAATTCGGTTATAAAG
The DNA here is from genome assembly GCA_030762985.1 of Adelphocoris suturalis. Classification (NCBI taxonomy): domain Eukaryota; kingdom Metazoa; phylum Arthropoda; class Insecta; order Hemiptera; family Miridae; genus Adelphocoris; species Adelphocoris suturalis. The sequence goes on along the minus strand of CM061040.1, from coordinate 64,358,281 downwards.
GGGTTGAGGAGATATGCAAAAGTTACCATTCGATTCAGCGTAAAAAAATACACGTAGAAACCGACCCCAAACTCGTATTTTCATAGGTCATTTTTCAAGAAAACTCTCGATTTCATTGGAAAAACAATGTTTTCAACATTAAAACATGGTTTCTCCCCTGATTAGTAAAGTAAAAGTAAAATTAACTACACTGTTGGGAAGCTGAGATTCTGGCGCAAATTTTAGGACTGCAGGCTGAATTTGACATGGAGAATTTTATTGGACCTACAGAGTATGAAAAAAATGATCGTTCTGAAGATTTGACAAAATTCACTTTTCAGATTGATTTTTCATCAACTGAACCATCTTAAAAAACTTTTATGGTACATTACTGAGATGGGAAATTCAACAATCTTTCCAACGGTATAATCAAATTTGAATTTTCTCAGGTAACTAAGGGAGTTATGTCCGTTTTAATGAGTTGAAGGTTGAAATCACGAATACATTTTTTAAAATTGAATAACTCGAAAACAAAGCGTTTAAAAAAAATCTCGTTGAGGTACTTTCGATCGGAAATCAGTTGCAGAATACTTGGATGAAGTTATCACGTTATATCATGAGACACCCTGTATATGGCAGTTTTGAAGAGGATTGGAGTTGTATGGAACTTGTCCGATCATTCGTTTCTTGAATTTGTTGTTCTAACCTGTCATTACTTTTTTGAATGTTGTTATTTGATAAATTTCTATTTATCAATATGATTTGATTCTGTTTGAAAAATTGTAGCTGAGTTCGTAAGTCTTTAATAGTAGTCTCGTTGTTAAAGTTTATTTATCTATATAAACTGGTTTCATCCCGTTTCAAATGTATTCAATTACGTTTTAAAGTTCCATTTTTGGGTCTATTTTGTACGCTGTGCTAAGAACTTGATTAATATATTCATCACAAGTTTGGTCATCCTGTCTTAGTATATTCAACTTGAGCTTAAGCTCTCTCTTAATTCCCTTAGGAATGAAGCGGGATTCCAGCTCTTTCCACAAGTCCGACAAATTTGTTACCCTCTCCGGTTTGGCATCTCCTACCAGATAAATGCTGATTAAGTCTCCCTTTTTCCTTTTTTCACCCCTTCTGACCATTGACAAATTTTCCATTGTCCATTTGGCTCTTCAGTTGGCAAGATTCCAATCGTATTTATTATTTCTTCCATTCTGTTTTGCTTTGAACAAGTACCAATTGCGAATGCAAGTTGAAGTTTTGTCTATTCTGAAGTTCAAGAATGCCGCAATGAGAAACAATATATTTATGTCTATATTTACAAGCCAGTTGTCAGGACATGTAAGTGGGTCAAGTAGGTAGTGTTTGATTTGTTCGAAATTCGGATGTAAAACTCCGCTCATTTAGCGTTACGTATTGAGTACCTACCTAAATGTTACAGAATCGTTTGACCCCGCTACTGTCCCAGCTAAAATATACTTCTTGCGAAATACGAACAACAGAAACCGTTTATTGAGTGATATTCTGTTAGGATGACCAAACGGATTTGCTCATCAATCCTAGAGTTGAACTGACCTGCTTCAGTACTAGCGGTTTTCTGGCCTGATCGGAAATTATTTCGAAACTTTAATAGACCGAGAGCTGGTGACAGCCCGATTCAACCGGAAAAATAAAGTTCTGATCAGCACTTAAATTGACTGTGCGTGACGCCTATAACCCAATACTGGGCGTCTGCCTTGCGATATCCGGGGACTACTTAATTTTACGGCTACTTAAATTTTCTAAATAGGGGCACTAATTCAACCGGAAGAATAAAACCTTGAAAGTGGTCTGATTTGAAAGGTGTTTTACAGCTGAATACAAATATGTGCGTCTGCCGCCGTCTGCCTGGGGAGTTCACCCACAGAGGCCGGTCAAATGTTCTAAATTGGGGTCACTAACTCAACTGGAAGAATAAAACCTTGAAATTGGTCTCATTTGAACGGTATTTCAGACCTGAATACAAATATGTGCGTCTGCCACTGTCTGCCTGGTGCGTTCACCTCTAGCAGCTTATCAGATGTTGTAAATTTGAGTATATTTCGATAGTTATGCCGGTCGATGTTTGGGGAAAAAAAGTAACCTAGCCATCTTTTTTAATAAGCAGGTAACTTGAGATTTTTAATTTTTTTGAAATGTGAATATAATAGTTACATCTGTAGTACTAATTGTATGTAAAAGTGAAAAGTATTGTAATATGTACACAACAAAAAGGCGGTCTTCTGTAATAAGAGTAGAAGAGGTGAGAAGAAAATGCTGGAATTCAGTCTTCCTTGTCCTCTGAACTTGAGTAGCATGCCATGACGTCATCTGAAATTCCATCCCCCCCAAAAATTATAAGTACGTATATATAGTTTGCCAATTATAGGAACAATGCAGTCCAAAGTGAGTGCAACTTAATTAACATTAAACCGTAACCAAAGTGAGGGCTACAAAAAACTTACCACTATCATCTGTGATAACAACGTCCATCAAACTATTAGGGGCCATGTCTCCATCGAACCATACTGGGCAGTAGTTACCTTCATTGATCTCTCATCCGTACTGAACTGGATCTAATGCTGTTTGGTCTTGAGTGGCATTCATCCACAACTTGGAAATGTAGATGGAACGGAGCAACTTCTTCTGCAGTGACAGTTTTGTCGGAGGTATCCCTTGTGTCTCAAACTTCTTGAAGTTTTTGAATAGTGGCTCGTTATGCTTTTTCGGCCGATAAGCATTTTCAAAGCAGATTAGACGAGCTTGATCGACAGATGAGCAGTTCTTGATGCCGTATAACTCGCAAACGAATCGCTCAGCTACGTCACTGGCCATTTCAAAGTCTGTCTCATGGAATGAGGCAAAGAAGTCCACATAAATGGGATTTTTTTGGAACACAACAAAGGGCCTCATTTTTCCTTTTTTGAAGAAAGAAGCAGTGAAATCACAACCAGTGAATGCATGAAAACCTGCGAGTCCTCGGGCAACTTGTGGTGTCAGAATTTGGAACATTTTTGTGACGTCAATATAGCGGTGAGTGTTTTTCGTATATTGGCCAACTTCCATCCATACTTGGTGCTTCCCTAGCTTACCCATGTTTGCAAGTAATATTACCAGGATATCGGTGTCATTGCAGCGTACAACGACATTCTGAGATTGAGGAAGTTTTTCTATGTGGTAAATTATTCTCGTGCCAGCCTCTTCATGACTACATGAAAACTATTGGACCTCTTCGTGGTGAACTCCTCCATCCTGCTCGTCTTTAGTCAATATCAGGCATGAATCATCGGAATTTACCAATAGCTTCTTAAACCCAAAAAACTCCGCCATTTCGTGTTCCAAGGAAGAATCTGATCAACTCTTTTTTGAAAGAATTACTCCTGAAATGCTGGAGAAAATTTTTTGCCACTAGCTGGTTAGGACCAATAATGGAAATAGGGGTGCTGCCTTTGGTTTGCCTTCGAGCTCTCTCTGAATCTTTAATAGATGGAGACACTTGTTTATCAAATATAAGGTGTATCTCGTTAGCTTTGAAATTCAGCGTACTCTGCAAAACTTTTCTCGCTAACTCGTTGAATGTCCTAGGGATTTTCCGCATCTGATGAAGTTGGAAAAACCCGTCAATGAGTATCACATCAATTCTCTGGGGGGCGATACTATCCACCATTTTCTCCAAATGCATGGAGAGGGTGGATTTCTCAGACTTATTTATCGTACCATCGGAGTGGGTCAAAGCACGAGGAGTTGGAGTCAGTTCATATTTCTGGACCTCACCAACATCCACTTTTTGATGGACAGAAATAGCTAGAAGCCTGGCAAAGAAGTCCTTTATGACAACTGTTTGTTTTAGGCTGTCTTGATGGTTCTTTAGAGCTTTGGCTCGTTCCCTGACAAAATTAGAAATTTTTTGTCTTTTGATTGGTCGTTCAAATCGATTCTCATCCTCAGCACATCCTTGAATGAAGGCTTTCCGAGCTACTTCACCGGTGCTCTCAATTTGTAGGAAGTACTCCTCTGTTTCCATGTTAGAAGCTTTCCCTGTTGCTATGTTGACCAAACATGTTCGATCAACGTTGCTATCAAAGGGATTTATATGTTGGTAGATTCTGGATTTAAGAGCTTTTACTGCATTTGAGTCTTTTTCAATCCGATGGGTCATCATTTCTTTACTCACATCTTCTTTTTTCTTTATTTCGAGGCCTGTGTATAATGCTGACAACACTTTAGTTCTGAATGTGTGGTTTCGACCCACCTTTGTCGAGCTGCAATTGAATTAGTCATGTGCAAAATTCCTTTCAACTTATTTTAAGTATCTGCGTTAATTGTTTGTTCGAGGACGAGGTCTACTGGAGACCGTGAGAAGTTTGTATTTGTCCGCTTTATACCAAAGAGTCCACGATTGAAAGAATCTGCAAGATCTGGGTGGGTTTCATCAAGCAATAGCAATTCGCTGTGATACTTCACAAGCCATCGAGCATAATTCGGATGGTTGAACGCAAAAAAAAACGGCATTTATCTCAGGCAAAATTGCCTTATACAACTCAAAATTGCCTTCTCGAATGGCTCGGCTGAAGTGAAAATAATTTTCCACCAGCTTGAGATAAATTGTGTAAAACTGGGGAGTTTTCCCCAAGTCTCCTTTTATCACGTGTAGCGTGAACTCTTCGAACTTGTCAAACATCTTAGTCAGATTTGGACTCAACGTGGAATTTCCTATGGTGTTTGCCAGTTCAATTTCGTCTCTCAAGGTGCCGTCATATTGCTCACCACTTTCTTCGACAAAGCGCTCAAATAGAAGAGAGCGGATGGCAACGTAATTAATGGGGTGGATCCTCTTGCATCGGTTGTAATGTGTTCCACCCAAGAAGCTGTTTGTGGAACCACTTGCGAGAATGTCGGTTTGCCCCAAAATGTATGGCAATCCACTGTCTTCAATGAACTTTCCAATAGCCTTAAAATACGCCATCATAATGTGGAAATCACCCATCTGAATAAAAAGGTTATCGAAAGTTGGGGATTCAGTACATTGAATCTGCATTGCGATTCTAGCTATAGCCAAATCGTATGTAATGGTGATTTCTTTCTGCCCACATTCTTTACCTATTTTCTGAGCTCGGAACATGGTCTCTTGGACCACAGTTGTCGATGTTGGTGATTCGTTGATTGTGGATCTTAGGTAGAATACATTCTGTTGGGGAGAATCATCTTTTCCCATCATAGCATTGTACCCAATCCACATTGGAGTTTTTGGAATCTCCAAGGCCCAAGCTCCCACCAAAGGAAATTTTTTTGGGCAGATTTCAATATAGAAGAAGAAGGAATATCCCGCTTTGGATGCTCCAAGGGGAGAATCTGACGTTTCATTTGGGGTTTCTTTTTGTAGGGCGTCATTTCTTCATCATTTACGGGCTCGAATAAAAGGCGGCGTTTTATTTTGGATGATCCTGGAGGGGGTCTACTCTTGTTCTTTTAGGTGGAAGAGAAGGCGTGTTAAGTTGATGGCATATGCCTACTGTGTCATGCAGTGTGTTTTTCCCCGACAAGGTTTCAACATAGCGATCAAAATTATTGAAGGCCACCCCAGTTGATAGTGAAGGTGACAACTTCATACCGCTGGGAGAGATTGTAGAACCTTCACTTTCTGAAAAACAAATTTCCGTTTCAAATTCTTCAATTTTGTGGTAAGAAACACATTGATTGTATTTATTTAAGATTTCAATGACTTTGCGGCTCCCTGTGATGCCTTTCATACCGAGTCCAACCATGATCTGCTCCGCTGGAATTGTCCTCCCACTAGTTACGCTATGTATCAAATCACTAGCAATTGAGTTTGCATCCCTCAACGGTTTTCCAGTGCTCCTCCGCCTATGGCCACTTGGACCCGCGATTACATTGATAAAAAAATCGATCAAGCTTCCAGGTATCTCTATTTCCCCTTTTTTCAGTACATCGAACGATAAATCGGCTGGAAGTTTATCTGGTTTACTGCTGAGAATTTTCCTCCGGAAAAGAAAAGCGGCTTCTTCTGGGCGTTTCTCTTCATTTGTCGCGTTCAATAATATACCAATCTGCTCCTCACTAATGCTTTTGCTACAAACTATTTTCTTCGGCCCAAGTTTATGTATTTGAATCATTTCAGGGAATTTGCCTCTGATTTTTTGTTCCAAATGTTGAGTTGTGTAAGAATGAGATGTGGAACCTGTAAATTGTTGGTGGAAAGTTGTGAACACTTCAAGCAAATGAGTGAGGTGCAATACTTGATTTTCATCTAGAACACACTGTTTCAAGTATTCCATTGTGGCATTGAAGGTATCAGAATACAAATTGCCTGTTGGCTGAGCAGCAGTAGCCTTTTGAAATTTGCTCAAGTATTCCAACCTGCAACGGAGATGATAACGGACCTCTTTCGATACAAAGTCTGTGTCCCCAATATCCCTACGGAAATTGAAATCTTTCATAGTCAAGCACTCCTCACGTAAATTATCCTCAAAGTTTTTTGTGGAGACAGAGTGCAGTGGTTGAACTTTTTGGTTAATTTTCCTTCTCTCTTTTTTACAAAAAATGCAGACTTTCTGAAGGACCCCAGTTCGAAGATTTGCCGCAATAGAAATAAGATTAGCAGACCTGGTAGCAGGAGGTGTTTTTGGAGCCGCATTTGAAGGTCCTGCTGATGGTTCTTCTGACGCGTCAATTACAGACCATTTAACCGCGGTGAACATGCTGTAACATTTTCGATGATAGCCACAATTCACTTCCTCGAATTCTGACGGAAAACACACATCTGCGTGGGCCATCGAACGTTGTTTTCGAACGTTCAGAATTTGAATACATTTTGAAAAAGTACTTTCCGTGAACGTTTTCACATCTTGTGAAATTTTCTGACACATGAAGCATCGTAAAGCCATGTTGCCACGACGTCGCTGTTCAGTTTTTTCTTCAGATACCTATCAGAAAGAATAAAAGGCCTAACAATAAAATTCGCGACACTGAGTAAAACAAGGACAAAAAACACGATCAACAAATACTGAATTCTCCACTTCTATTCTTCACGAGAGCAATGACTCAATTGAATGACATAATTCACTTGTCGATGGCTTCACCTTCTCCCTCTCTAATTTAGACTACTCGCACAAACTCTGCACTCAGGTACTGTAACAGTTCAATTAGGGACCAACGGAATAATTCCATCCGGAAAGTTCTTCTATCCTTTGCCCGAACATACGGCGCCCCCTCCCAGCCAACATGGTGTGAATTGTGTAGATACCTGCTGGAGAAAACAGGACTTCAGATTAGCTGGAGGTGAACGTCCGAGGTGAATGGTTGTTGGCGCTCATTATAAAATACCTATTAATTTGAATACCTACCTACCCATCTAACATAGAATTGTGCTCCTTGAAAGAATTTCCTCCCAAATTCGTAAGACGTGGGTGTCTGAAAGTACTCAAATTTACAACTTCTGATAAGCTGCTAAAGGTGAACGCACCAGGCAGACGGTGGCAGACGTACATATTTGTATTCAGCTCTAAAATACCTTTGAAATGAGACCAATTTTAAGGTTTTATTCTTTCAGTTGAGTTAGTGACCCCAATTTAGAAAATTTGACCGGCCTCTGTGGGTGAACTCCCCAGGCAGACGGCGGCAGACGCACATATTTGTATTCAGCTGTAAAACACCTTTCAAATCAGACCACTTTCAAGGTTTTATTCTTCCGGTTGAATTAGTGCCCCTATTTAGAAAATTTAAGTAGCCGTAAAATTAAGTAGTCCCCGGATATCGCAAGGCAGACGCCCAGTACTGGGTCCTAGGCGTCACGCACAGTCAATTTAAGTGCTGATCAGAACTTTATTTTTCCGGTTGAATCGGGCTGTCACCAGCTCTCGAACTATAACCGGGAACATTAACATCTCCCAGCATGCGCTTGTTACTAAACATTAGACAACCTGACTCACTTAGGGGGTTTTTCCAATAAGAGTGAAGTGGATTTATGTATGTCTTACTGGGAGTTGGTATTCCCAGTGGAATATCTCCATCCACGTTGGGCATGTGATTGTACGAGCTTGACCTCTAAAAGGGGTCTTGTGTGAGGTACGAAAAAGAACCGTTGTTGTCTCGTATATCCTTGTGTTCGGAGGGATATGGTGTGTGTGAGCCACGGGGTAATGTATCTCCGAATAGGTCTGTGCGACGCTGATCTTTTGGAGTTTCTCCGATTTGAGAATGGAAATTCCCGGGCTTTAGGTGCATGTTCTCCTGACCGTACATAACGGGTGTCTGAAGGTACTGAAAAGTACTTTTTGGTTCGTGACTGAATTGATCTGGCAAGTCTTGAAAAAGACCGCTATCTTGTGTGTACCCGGTCGCCAAGGACGGGCGTATCTCTTCTCGTGAATTAAACTCACAAGGGACCCTTTTTGTAGGGGTTTGATATTGCTGGGCTGTGTAGCTTACGTCTGCTGGAGAAGTGTACGATTGCGCCGCAGAATATGCTCGATCCTTCTGTGTTTCAAGAAGGTGAGTTGGGACAATATCTGTCGCGAGCTCGGCATGTGAATCACGGGGCTTTTGGTCGGCGAATAAGGCCGGATTCTGCCCGTTAGCGTAGGCGGCGCTGCGCACGGGAAATGTCAGAACTACGCCCGTTCTCTTGGCAGGAACGGGGTGACCTTGTCCGTAGGCGCCGGCCTGTCTGGCGCTGGGCTTAGAAGGATCAGCAGACCGCGAAACCGAAGTTTCTGTCGTGCTGTCTTCATAAAATATATGCTCTCCAAAAGGCAAAAACTAAGTGTTCGCTCCATTTGGGAGAGTTTATTTAGTTCTGAAAAAGAAGTAAATTCGGGGACTCGCTTGCAAATAAATTTGAAGGGTCCTCCTGGGGTCAACTACTTATCGAACGAGTGAAGCCCGTTCAATATAGTAGGTCCGCCGAATTCGGACGTTCGGCCGCTGTGGGCTTTCTTGAGATTGTCCGGCTTGTCCCAGCGGGCGGTTCGCAAATAAATCTACGAACCCGGGTGGCCAGACTTTCTGGAACTAAACAGCGTCCTCCGTATAGGAATGCTGTTTAGCGTCTCGGCTTAATACGAGACTAGAGTGAGAGCAATACTAAGTGTGGAGCTCGATCTACTCTGAATTCTGGTAGTCTGGAAGGTGGAGTAATCTCGTGTCGTGAATCTCGTTTTCAAATGGCTTGAGAGCCTGGTCCTCAATCAATCCCAATGGAGTTCAATCGCAGTTGGCAGGAAGGCAGAGGTTCGTCAAGAGTCGGAAGGTAGCCTCAAGATCAGAGGTAGAGATCGGTATGAATTACTGGGGCTGGAGCTGCTATATTTATACTCCTCGGGGAGCCGGATGCTGCGTCTGATTGGTCGTTCCGTTTTGATCGAGTGCGCTCGAAGTATCCCGGGGGTGAAACATCTCCCCCCCCCCCCCCCCCCCTTCTCGGTAGAGTATGTTTAGCTCGCTTTGCCCTTGACTATTGTTTCAATGTCGTTTGTTTTAAGGTAGTTTTCGTGTGTCAGATCGTCGGCTTGCCTAGCCTTGCTCGTGCAGTGGGTGTTTAGCTTGGCACTTTTTACCTTCTGACGTGTTTATCGACTCGGCGGTTATGTAATTTATATATTTCTTCCCGCAAGTTATCTTATTTCGTCGTAAGGTAGTCCGACGTCTTAATTACCTTGTTTTATGTGTGAACTCAATTTTGGTGGCCCTGAAAAGGGTCGGTGGTAAGTGGTGAGTTCACCACAAAGAGCATGAATACTCGGACAAAAACTGTGATTTCGGTTCCCAACGAATCAACATGAACTGAAGATTTAAAAAAAAATTAGTTAATCGACTGCAGTCATCTTGAGAATTCATACTTATAAATAATAGAGATTTATTTTTTCAAGTTTAGTGGTGTGCCCCCTCCGCCTTTATTTAAAAAAAAAAAAAAGTGTGGGTGTGTGTCGGAGGACGTCTCTATATTCTAACCTGCATTATTAATAACTTATCAAATAAACGCTAAGACGTATGCTTGCAGAACTTTATTTGAGACAGACTGTCCAGTTGGTACGACCGAAAGGTAAAAGACGCAGTTAAGGACGTCATCCCTTCCCTTCACAACATTCCTGAGCTGAAGGCAACCCCTAGGGGCACAGCAAGAAAGTTCAGTTCGTTTTAAAACATCCTTCCGACTAGAAGTATTGATAAACATTTGCTCTCTTTCCCGAAATATCTGAGTTATTATTTGCAATACCCACTTTCTGATAAATTTACTTACTTTATACTGATATCAGAAGTGGAATTAGTCAATCACGCCACACAGTGCTTTTTTTCTATTTTCTCAATGGTAATCATTTGTTTCTCGTTATTATTTTTGACTAAGAGCCCCGTTTTCTCTCCATCATGGAAAATTAGGAAATCGAATCATTCCCAGGAAAATACAGCTGATCCGTAGGTATCTGAGGACGCTGAAGATACCCTCCCGAATTTACCACTGGTTCTTGTACCTTCTATATCCCCACAGCAATTCCCAGGGGTTCAAAGGGACTGCCGATCATCAACATTCTGGTGCCACGGCCTTCAATTTCCACCCCCCCCCACCCCCCCCCCCCACGCAGTTCGACCCACATGTTTGCCTACAATAAGCTAGTACTGTAGCCAAGCAACATCCCAAACTTACTATGACTGATTTACTGCCGGCCCTATCAACACCATTTCGAACGAACGAAGCCTCCCTGTGGTTGGCAATGTTAATGCCACCGAAATCGACATCCCCACCTTCTTCAACATTTTTGAGAGGCACGACCAAAACCACCGGCCATACCCCACCGGGCATGCCCTACCGGGCATTTTCATCTAAAGGTGGTAATTTGTCCCGTTTTCACTCGACCTACGGCCCTCTCCTACGTGCTGCTTTCCACGGTCGTACCCGATTTTCGGAAATGGGGACTCAAGAATCATTTACCGATGAACAGATAATTCGTCAAATTAATACAATTAATTTAACGACGTCCCGTCACCCATCTACCAAATCTTTGCGCCCAGAAGCTTCGTGCTATTGGTCACTGCCAATAAAACTGCCAATTCATCTTCTTTCATGTAGTATATAATGTAATGCGCCCGTGATCTGCGTCAAAGGACATGAATCAGAACATAGATCAGAAATGAAGTATTCAGAGGCAGCGTTTTAGAATAACGCTGTCCATGAAATTCTGAAAAATAAATCTACGTAATTTTTAACTCGTTGCCTTCTTTCCTAGTGACTGTCAACAAATTAGTTCACTACAGCCGATTTTCTACAATATTTCCATTTCCTCGCTGGTAACCAAACTTGTCCATTCAGAATGTAAGGTTTATCATAGGTTATGTGAGGTTTAGTCATCATTGACAGTAAGTAAGTGATGTCCTCGTATTTCCATCATATTAGTGATTTCCTCGCCCTTTTATTTCTCTGTGCAGTAGCGACGTATTCAAACGAAGATCCAAAGTAAGCAAAGATTTCTATTCGTTACACCTAGGAAATTGTGGATTTAAAAATTGTCTAACAGAAATAGAATGTCCTGATGAAAACGATCTGGTACACTCGAGACTTCCTTGCTTATATGCTTATAAGAGCCCTGCCTAATAGTAACAACCTATTAAAAAGTGTTGTGATAGGTTAGGTAGGTATATTTATAGTATCACTAATGGAAATGAAGCGTACCAACCTACTTAGGTGAAAATGTACATTTTTAGGTATATGTATATTTATAAGTAGTACCTACCTACCTAATGGAAATGAAGCATACCCATCAGGGCCGCCACATCTCCAAGTCGGGCCCGGGACCAGATTCTGGCCACGGGCCTCCCCCCCCCCCCTCTTTTTTTTTTTTTTTTTTTTTTTTTTTTTTTTTTTTTTTTTTTTTTTTTTTCCCGCGCCACTTTTACTAGAGATGGCTATGATAATTGTTAAAAAAAAAAAAAAAAAAACTATTGAACCTTCTCTAACCAAACGAAAAATCATTTATACTTCCTACCAAGGTTCAGTGTTTGAATAAGAACACTTGAGGGGCTGAACTCTTACTACTTCACTACGTTTTATTCAACGTTTAATCAAAAGTAAAGTGTAACTTAAGAATTGAAAATTCAAGTATTCATACTCTAGTAATTACCAACCAATTACAAAACCATAAAAATGCCATAAATCACCTTGAAACAAAAATTCTATTTCCAATCAGTCATAGGATTTTTATTTTAACTACTTTAAATACAATTGTTTGTGAATAGAGGGCGTATTAAGAGAAGTTCCAATTTACTCATTCCTCAATTGGACGATTGTAGCAGAAATTATGATTGACTAAATTTCATATAATCATTAATCAACACATACAATTAACTTTATTTTAATGTTATGGACGGATTAAAAAGGAATTAATTGAAACAATAATTATGTTTGAAAGAATACATTTATTAATTTTGGAAAAAATAAAATAAAAATCTACAAAAATATAATTGTTTTATTACAGTTTATCTACTTGTAATGAAGCTATGCAGTAAAGAATTAGATTTATAACAACAAAAGATACAAGAATTATTTAGTGAAAAACTATCAAAAATATGAATTAGTAAAATGAGAAATTTGTTTTGTTGAGTTATAATAGCATTCTGTAATTGTAATTATAATTGTGGAAAACTTTTTAAATATAGAAAACTCTAATAGGCTATAATTTCATGTGTTATAAAATGAAACATTTTAAAACTAATAAAGTGAAGTGAGGAAAAGTGTATTTGCATTTGAAAAATACAAGACAAAACACTTGAAACTTTCGTGCCTTTTTATGTGAAAATTTTTTAATAACCTTAGAAAAGTCAAGTTCGGATGTTAACTTGTGCTTAATGCTGAGAATGGCAATGGAATTCAACCTTTCTTGGCCCATGGATGCTCTCTCCCAAGTCTTCAGCCGAGTGCCTACTAACTGACGGTAAAGGGTAAAGAGTAATATTTTGGGCCATCGCAATCATCGCAACTGTTTAAGAGAAACAGTCTGGTGTAGTAAATCAAATATAATCTGATCCGGGCCCGTCAAGTGTAATACACTCTGTTTTAAGTAGGCCTAAAAATTCTAAAATAGGTACTTTATTTACTAAATTCAGGACCGGACCGGGCCCCCCCTGGGCCCGGGGCAACAGTACCCACTTGCCCCCCCCCCCCCCCCATGTGGCGGCCCTGATACCAATCCTCATCCTCGTTGCCACTGTTTTGAAGGCTCAGTATACAAAATAAAACAAGGAAACTGTTGAAAATAGCATATATTCAATCTCCAGGGGAAAGAACATGACTTGCATCGTGGACAGTTATTGTTAGACACACTGACCTAATTAACAAGGGGCAGGTATGCAACCCGCAAATAATCTTGTTAGTCTGGGAGTAGCTATACACAACACTGATAAAATTCCTAGAGTGAATGCATAGTTTCAACTGGTGGTGCACGACCGTTATTAAGGCTTAACCTTCACATTGCGAACACACACACACATGGTACCTTTACCCAAGAAAGTAATACCAACCAAAGAGAGTCAGAACAACAAATGGCCAATAGAATACACATATAAACATATTGGTAAGTAGTACATGCATTACAGGGATGCCCCTATGAATGGAGTGTATATTATTTTGGTGAGAAATGATACATGAGAAAAAACAAAAGGATAATGGTTTATCGGATATCCCTCTCTCACCATTTAACCCCTTCACCGACGGTAAATTTTAAACTTCCGTGGTTGCATAAATGGACTAAAATCTGGATCGAACAAACAATAAAAACAGTCATGAAAAGTCTGATGAATATAATAAAAATATCACGATTTATCGGTATTACCCCCTCCATTCACCCCCTTCCACCATGAAATTTAAAACTCCTGAGTTACATATTCCAGATCTAGGCCAAGTTCAAAGTTGAACAAAAAAAGAATCACGAAAATTTGACGAGAATAGTAGAACATCATGATTTATCAGTATTACCCCCTGCATCTCTTCCATCTTGAAATGTGAAACTCCTGAGTTACACTTTCCAAACTAGACCAAATTCAAGGTTGAACAAAAAAAGAATCACGAAAATCGGACGACAATAGTTGAAACATCACGATTTATCAATTTTACCCCCTCCATTCACCCCTCCTCTTGATGAAGTTTGAAAATCATGACATACTTTCCAAAACTATATCAAACTCGTAATTGCCTAGCTTCAGTAGGACGTCCTAAAAACGAAAAACCAGGAGGGCAATTTGAGAAATATAGCGAGAGGAAGTACAACGTTAAAAAGATCCAGTCATGCAGCACGATAGTATGAGCGAATTTTCGAATTTATCGTATTATATTACGTTACATTGTTATGAAATTTGAGCACATCTCCGTGAACACCTCATCGAGGTGGCTAATGTGGCCACACGGACGGCATGAAAACACACACACACGCACGCACGCATGCACCCGCACAAGAGTGCGCAAAAAGGCGGAAATACTAACTGCGCATGCGCTAGGCCTATACACGTAGGCGGGGAAAATGCTTCCATTGGAGTCCCGTCCTACGCGTGGTCATCATAACCTGACACAAAGGTGACCACAGTTTTAAGAGTAATGATTCTCCCTCGGACTGCCGCCTAATTAATAACTTTTCCCATTTAAAGTTAAACTTATTATAAATATAATTGTACTATTATATCAAATTCCGTTGATTACAAAGTACCTACATCGTCCAAAAGCCTATTCCACGGGGCCTGATTAAGTAAACTGATGAAGATAGATGAAAAATTAAATGATGAGAGAAATAATATAAAAGATGCCGAAGTAGTCGTGGGACAGTGGACACCTTTTGCCGTGCCTGTCGGGGTAAAAATGAGAATCTGTATCATGTGGTGCAGCAGTGTCCTCGTACTCACAGTGGCCGCATTCTCCGTCACGATGCGGTTGCCAAGCAGATAGCAGGCGCTTCGTCATCCAGCGGTTGGATGTCGAAAGGGAGAGACTATATCACATGCCGAGTGACCGTGGCAAGAAGCCGGATATCGTTACCGTCAAGCCCGATGGGTCTGCCATAATCCTGGATGTCCGATGTTCAGGTTGTCAGTGGCAGCGTGGACATGGAGCACCCCTGGCGGGCTAAAATAAATAAATATGACAGGAATAATCTGCGGCAAGCGATTTCGGAGCTAAAAGGAGTGGCGACCAATAATATCAAGGTTATGATTGCGACCGTGTCAAGGCGCGGGGTGTGGTGTGGGAAAAGCGCCACGGAGTTACTCGAGTTGGGCATCTCGAGTGTGAGTAGGCGTGACACCTCACATACCTAACACAGGTCGGATTTCTGGCGTGAATGATGAAACAAAACCAGCACACCCTAGTGGATATTTGGAGAAGGTAGATCAGCTGTTACTGTGCGTGCCAAGTTCAGCATTTCGAAACTGAGCATGGTATTTCTCTAATGATAACCTTTCCAAAGAGTCCTTATATGTTCACGTTGTAAACTGACCGAGAACCCAGTTAGGTAAAGTGACACATAAATTTGGTACCTACTTTTATAACAGAAAGTAGTGGGAATGAAACCCACCAATCACATCACGGTAATTGTATTATGATGTAAATGTCATGAAAACTTTGGAATTAATCATTTCCAAGCCAATCGTGGTGTTTTTCTTAAAGTCAGCTTTCCAAAAAGTGGTTATATGTTTTGTGGGTTGTAAACTTACAGAAACAGGTAAAGTGACACAGAAATTAGGTACCTAACCAAGTATGTAGGTTCTTGATACAGAATGTCGTGGGGATGAAACCAACCAATCACATGACGATTATTGTATTAGGATGTACCTACTTAAATTTCATGAAAACAAGAGTTCAGCATTTACAAACCCAACATGTTGTTTCTATACCTAATTGTCAGCTTTCCAAAAAGTGGTTATATGATTTGTGGGTTGTAAACTGACCGAGTTAGGTAAAGTGACACAGAAATTCGGTACTTATAACAGGAACCAGTGGGGATGAAACCCACCAATCACATGGTGTCAGTTTTAATGTCATGTAAATTGCATAAAAAAACACAAAATCAGCAT